>CM053580.1:167342116-167356484 GCA_028627135.1 Pseudochirops cupreus | reverse complement strand
ATAAGCCTCTCCAGGTAATTATGAAGTCCATTTCCTCCCCATTTCTTATAGCACAATAGTATTCCATTACATTCATATACCACAACTTGTTCAGCCATTCCCCAATTGATGGGGATCCCCTTAATTTCCAGTTTCTTGCCACCACAAAGAGAGCTACAATAAATATCTTTGTACATATGGGTCTTCCTCCCACTTCTATGATTTCCTTGGGATACAACCCCAGAAGTGGTATTACTGGGTCAAAGGATATACAATTATTTATAGCCCTTTGGGCATAGTTCCAGATTGCTCTCCAGAATGGTTGTATCACTTCACGGCTCCACCAATAATGCATCAGTGTTCCAATTTTTCCACAACCTCTCCAGCATTTGTTATTTTCCTGTTTTGTCATCTTAGCCAATCTGACTGGTGAGATGTGGTACCTCAAAGTTGTTTTGATTTGCATTTCTCAAATCAATAGTGATTTAGAGCATTTTTCCATATGCTTATAGATATCTTTAATTTCTACCTCTGAAAACTGCCTGTTCATATCCTTTGACCATTAATCAATTAGAGAATGATCCATATTCTTATAAATTTTACTTAATTCCCTGTATATTTTAGAAATGAGGCCTTTATCGGGGACACAGGTTGTAAAAATTCTTTCCCAATTTCCCACTTCCCTCTTAATCTTGGTTACATTGGCTTTGTTTGTACAGAAACTTTTCAATTTAATATAATCAGGATTATCCATTTTGCATTTTATAATGCTCTCCAACTCTTCTTTGGTCAGGAAGTCTTCCCTATTCCATAAATCTGACAGGTAAACTATTCCTTGCTTCCCCAGATTACAGTATCAGCCTTTATGCCTAGATCGTGCACCCATTTAGACTTGACTTTGGTGTACAGCACTTGTCAAATAGTGAGTTCTTATCCCAAAAACTGGGGTCTTTGGGCTTATCAAACAGTATATTACTATAATCATTGACTCTTTTGTACCCAATTGAGTCTTTTGTACCCAATCTATTCCATTGATCCACTAGTCTATTCCTTAGCCAGTATCAAGCAGTTTTGATGACTGCTGCTTTATAATACAGATTAAAATCTGTTACAGGTAGGCTACCTTTCCTAGCATTTCTTTTCATTAATTGCCTTGGTATTCTGGACCTGTTGTTCTTCCAAATGAATTTTGTCACTATTTTTTCTAGTTCTATAAAGTAATTTTTTGGTAGATTGATTGGTATGGTGCTAAATATATAATTTAATTTAGGTATCAGTTTACCAATTCCTGATCAATCTGGGAACAATCTAGGAAAATTCCTTTACAATACGTGACCTCAAAAAACAAACATCTCAAGAGTTTGTTAGTTAATGGCACCATCACAAGACCTAATATTCCATCTGTATCACCCAGAGTGGCAGTTCCAAAGAATGGAAAGATATGTATGTCCATGTGAGCTATCAGACTTTGAGCAAAGGAATCCAAGTGGACCAGTCCATAATGCTAAGACTTCAAGATGCTCTCTGTTATCTGTTAGGTGGCCAATGATTTTCTGTTTTGGACTTGCAAAGTCACTACTCCCGGCTTCCTATGGTGGAGGAAAATGAGGATATGAAAGTATTCATGCGTCCAGCTGGATTTTACCTGCTTAAAAACAGGCCCCAAGGCACCTTTGGAGTACCTGCCACCTTCCAAAAGCCACTAGAGAAAGTAGTTGGAGATACAAACTACCTGCAAGTGCTAGTATAGCTAAACATCATTGTCTTTGAGAACACCCTGGAAGGGCATGAGGAAAGAGAGATGAAAAATGACAGATCAACTAGAGGAATTAAGAATTGGAGTTGATGAATGGAGTTGAAGCTGCCATGAATCTTTGGATGTTTACTGAGGGCTGTGAGCCACCATCCTGCCTACTTTTATCATCAAGGGTAGTGGCCACCATCATTAATGACTGTATTCATACCTTATCTCTTATATGATAAAGTAGACTAGCAGAACAACTGAATCAGATCAAGCTTACAGAGAAGAAATCTATTCTCAAACTAACACAATCTTGGAAACACTGAGAGATCATTTTACAAGATATTTCAGGGAGGGAAGATACCAAAAGTCAATAAACATTTATTAAGCACTTACTATATGACAAGCATTGTGCTAAATGCTGGGGATACAGAAAGAGGCAAAAGATAAGCCCTGCCTTCTAGGAGCTCACAATCTAATGGGGGAGAGAACAAGCAAATAAATATTACAGACAAGTTATAAACAAGATAATTAGGAAACAAAAAAGAAAGAATTAAGAGGGTTGGGGAAGGCTTGCAGAAGATGAGATTTTAGCTGAGACTTAAAAGAAGCTGGTAGGTAAAGATGAGAGAGAGCATTCCAAGCAAGAAGGACAGCCAGAGCAAATGCTGCCAGCCAAGACATGGAGCATCTTATTTGAGGAACAGCCAGGAGATCAGTGCCCCTGGATTAAAGAGTGTATGACAGAGAGTAAGGTGTAAGAAGGAATAGAAAGATAGGAAGGGGATAGATTATGAAGGGCATGATAAGGGTCAACACTATGGAGGTGACAGTATCTGAGGAGGAGTCAAGGATGATACCTAAGTTGGGAGCCTGGGGGACTTTGGAAGGATAGTGCTGCTCAAAAGAATGAGAGATGAGGAATCACAGACAATATTATGTCTCCAAAAGTCAATCGAGACCTCAATAAGGTCTGATCTATATACTTACTTTTGTGTCTTTATACAATCTCTGTGAGATTGAACGACATATATCAAGGACATTCTTTACAAAAATATGAAAAGGTTCTCTTTCATCTCTTCTATGCTAGAGCCACCTCCTAGAGACAATTATTAAATTTTCAATGTGAGCATTTATACCTCAGAAATCAGCAAATGCCACCAAACAGGGCTGAATTTACTGGTTTGTTGATTTCTAGACTTAAGAAATTGTTGGGGGAAAAATGTGAATATTGCAGATTAAACTTAAAAGTGTCTTGCCTTTTTGGAGTGCCAGTTGCTAAAGCATACTACTGGCCTCTTCCCACAATTTCTGTACTTTAGACCAGAGCACAGTTCAGTAAAAGGAGAAAAGAGTCTCCTTCCTTTTCAAATCCTGCTTCTAGCAGAAGAAGCTGAAAATAGTGACTTACAAATGAACATGTGTAAAGCCAAGCACGAGCAGCTTTCTAAAGGACTGCTATTGTGAATAGCTTTTCAAGGTTCTGATTATACAGTATAGTGAACTCTCTATTTATTTGGTAACAAATCAGAGCAAAACATTCACATAAAATCAAAATACACCATTCACCACATCACAGCTCAACAACTTATCACTAAAATGGCCACATAGTTTTCACCTAAGTGGTCACATAGTTTTAAACAAAGCACAATCATTTAGTAACTCAATCATTCAATCATCCTTGCCTCCTTAAGGGACACAAAGTACAAAGGTCAAAGTCCTCCACCCACAAGTTGAAATCAAGTTACAATTTCATCAGTCACTACTCAGTACTCTCTCAAAGGGTGGTGGAAAGTACAAAGGCCATCTACTCTTAGGTCACAAGTAAGTTACAATTTCATCAATCACTACTAAATACCCAAGAAGATATCTTTTCATCTTGATTTGAGGCAGGCTCTCAGCTTCCATGGTTCCTCTTCCATGGTCCCAGCTCCTGCCCAAATCTGACCAACTGCCACATGAGTTCAAAGGCAGACAGCTACCAGTTCTTTGTCCAGCTCTGCATGCAGTTCCTGCTCCACATTGAAGCTCATAGTGTCCAGCCCACTTCAAGTCCTTCACAGTTTCTGTTCCTTGAAAGAGAAAACTTAACAGAGCCACAACAATATCTATACACATCAAGCTTAGCAGAATTACAACAATATTCACACACATGGTTGGCACTATCATCTCAATTCACTTTCTGCCTGTGAAATCAACATAAACCCCAAACAGACAGACAAAGTACCAACACCACAGTCATGCTTCTTCTGGAAGCTCTGACTGGCCCTTAGAAGTCTTTGGCAGCTCTGGCTAGCCCTCAGAAGCTCTCAGCAGGAGTTTGGCTGGCTCTCAGAAGAAGCTCTGCCACCACAAGTTCTATTCTCAAAATCAAAATCACTTTTTCCAGCTCCATTCTCAAAATCAAAATCACTTTCTCCAGCCTGGGCCTCTCCTCCCTAGCCTCTAGCTGCTTCCTCAAAAAAGTTCTGTTCTCAGTTCTCAGTTCAGTTGTCAGTACAGCAGTAGTAGCCCAGCCTGCAGATGTTTGCTGAGAGAAATTCTGTCTCTCTCTCTCTCTCTCCAGCAGTAGCTGCTCTGCCTCCATGATGCTTGCCCCAAGAAGTTGAAGAGCTCTCCCAGTTGGGGCTTTTCCTTATATGCAGTATTAGCTCCTCCCTGTTCAGCCCCTTCTGTTACATTAGCAACAGGGGTTCATACCTTCTTTTTCTTAACAGAGGCTTGATAGAATTAATTTGAAGCTAAGTTCTAAGTACCTGCTAGCTTGCCAATACAAAGGGATCTTCAAATTTCATTACTATTACAACATGTAACCAGCTATGTATTCTTGCCTAGGCAATTGAAGTTTCAGGACTTCCAGGTCCTAGATAGCTTCTTGTCTTTCCATTTTCTTTTCTGAGCATGGATCAGAGACTAGAGATCCTGAGAATGGGTATTTTGAGATCCTAGAGATACTGAAAATAGGTTGCATTGGGGTTGCATTCTTGACCGTAATCCCTGAGAAGATTCACGAGTTGAACACTAGTCTCCCAGAAGAAAATTTAGAGTCAGAGAATATAGGTTCAAATCCTACTTCTAATGCTTAGTACCTATGTGATCTTGGAAAAGACTTTCCTGCACCTTAGTTTCCTTATTTATAATATGGGGGTTAGGGGAGAGAGTAGAACAAGAAGTCCTCTGAGGACTTCCAGCTCTAGCTCTATGATTCATCCTATGATGCTAAGATTTCCTTCACAGTGTGCTTATTGGGCAGCTAGGTGGCTCAGTGAAGAGACCACCAGGCCTGGAGTCAGGAAGATCTGAGTTCAAACCCAGCCTCAGACACTTACAAGCTGTATGACCCTGGGAAAGTCACTTAACCATGGTTGTGTCAGGTTTCTCATCTGTTAAATGAGCTGGAAAGAGAAATGGCAAACCACTACAGTATCTTCACCAAGAAAACTCCAGATGGCGGTCACAAAGAGTCAGACACAACTCAACATTTGCTTGTTGGAGGAGGAAGTAGAGGACTTCCAAGATCTCTTGGCTGAAAACCATGCAATAAAGGACCAAAAAATCTGAATCTTGCTAAGCTGAGCTCCTCAGAAGGTGAAAATCTGTGTTCAACAGAAATACTGATTTAGCCAACCTACAAGATGTCTTTACCTCCTAAGGGAGAATGGTGAATATAAAGGCTATTTGACCTCCTCACTGATCTTATTTCAATGCGTCCTAAGCAAAATTTATAAATAGGTGAAGTTTATCTTTGGCATCCTACAGCCTCTCTTTCATCTCTTCCCAGTCCTCTCGCTTCTCCTCTCTCGAGGCTCCCTTGTACTTTCCTGTTTCCTCAAATCCCAAACTGCAGTACTTCAATTAGGCCTTCTCTACCCAATGAATTGATCTGTATTCTAAAATGACCTTACACTCAATCCAGACTCCAATTCTACATCAGCAAATAGTCTTATCTAAGTATTTGGATAGGGCAGTTAAGTGGCACATTTGATGGCTGGGCTTAGAATCAAGAAGACCCATCTTCATGAGTTCAATTCCAGCCTCAGACATTTACTAGCTGTGTGACCCTGGGCAATTCACTTAACTCCATTTGCATCAATTCTTCATCTGTAAAAGGAGCTAGAGAATGAAATGGCAACCACTCCAGTAACGTTGCCAAGAAAACCCTAAATGGGGTCATGAAGAGTTGGACACAATTAACAAGACTGAAAAACAACAACAAAAAGTATTTGGATGAAACTGGATCTGATTAAACTAATTCACACAATAAGGTAATTCATACAACTATGTGTGACTCAGAATGTTGGTAAAAGGTCACTGGGCTTTCTGTGGGAAAATAGAACAGCAAATGAAAAATGTTTCAAAGAGGGTCAGTGATGGCAGAAATATTGAAGGCAGTCTATTATTTTATTCCACTCTCTCCCCCCCAGAAAAGTTCATCAAGTGTCTAAGCCAGACCCCATGGCTGGCACCAAAAATTCAAAGAGAGGTATGACACAGATCTTCTCCTTGACGACTTTAAATGTAAGTGGAAATGACTTGCTGGTAACCAGGATGAAGAATTCAAGGAGAAAACTAATTTTAGCCGGGAGGTAGTGGCACCACAGTCAGCCACCAGCTGACAGAAGCCTGTGAGGAGGGGGCTAGAGATGCTTCTCGTAGTGAAGATAAAATATGCCCCTTGCCCTGCCGGTACCCTGGAATTAAATTCTGCTCCATTCATGTCAGCTAGAGCTCTGGTTAACCAAGGAATAATTTAATGGATTCCTTGTAGGTTTACCCATAGTTTGTGTTAATAGGGGTGAGACAGCTACAGTTAAAAAGGGAAAAATGTCTTAGAGCTATTTTCAGATTAGGACAAATTCCAGAAATCAGAATATATGTACATGTATATACATATATATGTATATATGTGTGTGTATTATACATATATGTGTTGTGTCACACACATAGATTTATAGACATATATTTGTATATATGTACATATATATTCAAATCAATCTGTAAAGCACTTTACATATGTTATCTCATTTAGTCATCTCAATAACCTTAGGAAAGAGGTGCTATTATTATCCCCATTTTACAGATGAGGAAATTGAGGCTAAGAAACACTAAGTGACTTGCCCCAAGGTCACACAGCTAATGTCTGAGGTGGCATTTGAACTCAGATCTCTCCTGATTCAAAGTCCAACACTCTTACCAGCTGTGGTAACTGCTGGTTACCAAACTGCCTGAGGGTCCAGAGTTGACTATCTGGCAACAGTGACCTGCCTAGCTTTCTTCCAAATAGGGGTTGCATGTTGGCTTTTAGTCAGCTTCAAAGCTGCCCTTCAAATTCAACTTTAACTAGAATTCAACTACATAAAATATTACCAGTGGGACTGGCACACAGTGCTATTTGCCCTGGGCCCTTCATTCCTCTAGGGATAGCCTTGTTTTTCTTACTTTACAACTGAAACCTAGAAAGTATTGACCTATGAAATCACAACTCAGATTATCAACCAAACCTTTTAATGAAATTTAACAAAACTTCTTTGCTGGCCCCAGATTAAGTTCCACCCTACACCTTGAAGCAAATTGAAGTCAACATTAATATCCCTAGGGCAATATTGCATAACGCTGTTCAGTGATCACTTATTCTTTCTCAGTTACTGCACAAAGAATATGCCACAAGGGGCTTCAATGGTAAGTACCTTCATGACAAAACACAGAGAGATTGTCTTTCAAGTGAAAATGCTCATATAAATAATTTTCAGTACAGAGATTGGTCATTAGTGAGGAGAACAATGAAGAAAATTAGTAGAGCAGAAAATTTTCAATGGCATGAACGCTGGACGTGTGCCAAGCATCCAAGCATTTGATGTAGCAGTCTCTTAATTCTCTTTCCTTTACAGACTGGCTTTGTTTAGTTCTTTTCTTGGCTTTTTTTTTTTATTTTAAACTGACAAGTGGAGGATCATTTCTCCACATCTGCAAAAAACAGAGATTTCCAGGGGCATGTTACTTTCACAGTGCATGAAGGATTAGCAACATGATTCTCCCTAATGTTAATTGGGTTTGAATAGTCAGATCCTCACACATTCAGAAAACCTACTCCCTTTGTCTGCAGCAGTTACAATTAATACCTATGTCTAGTGTGTTTTCTGGCAGCTGCTTCAAGCAACTTCTATCACTGTGTGAATAGCTAGATGAAAGATCATGTTTCTTCTTATTGCTTGGGTAAAGAGAAGGATTCACTCATAGCGCTTTCTGCTTGGTTTAGCGTAGACTTTGAGGCACTTAAACTATGGATGTAACTTGTCAAAATTGGAATTTCGAACTTCTTTGTAATAAGGAATGGTTTTATGAGTGTTCTTTGGAAAATGACTGCAATATAAAAGGACATTAATAACATTAGTAGGATTTGTAATTTAAAAGTCTAAAAAATGAGTAAAGAAAAAACATTTAATGTCAACAAAACACATCATAGAACAATTGCTTAACACAATGTCTTGTACATAGGAACCTCTTGCAAGTCAAATTGACTAACTGGACTAAATGACCAGTAGTTTCAGTAGTTTAGGTTTAAGATGCTGCTGCTTTGAGAGTAAACTTTTCTGTAATGCAAATAAAAATTAGCCAATAAGGCCTGTTTGTCAACATACAAATATTCTAATAATTTAATTTCTAGGGAAAAAATTCTTCCAATAATAACCTATACCACTCTACAGTTTGTGAAGTTTTTTCTCATACTTTATTTCCTTTGATTCTCATAACAGCCCTGTAGGACAGGCTTTATTATTCGCATTTTACGCAAAAGGAAACTTCAGGAGGATTTCATATTTAAACATTGGCGGGTTTGGAAGCAGAGGGAAGAAGTGGAATGAGAAGATACCATGTATGCCTTCCCCTCCACGCCCGATTTAGTTTTTGGGTAAACATGAGGGCAAACAGGGAAGAAGTGTGGAACAAACAAAAAGATGCTTGTGTTCAAATAAAAAACTCCACCTGACACGAGAATCGGGTTTTATGGGCTGTTGCAGGGGGCTGGATCATCCTCATTCCAAGGTAGACCAGTGGGCAAAAGATGAATGTCCTCAAACTATCTGGAATTTTAACTGCCCCAAGAAGTCAGCCAAATGAGGAAGTTGTAACACATTGGGTGTGGTACTGCCTTAAGCAAACATGAATTGCTCTATAGGTTAGGGAGGACAATTTGAAGGCCAGCATCACATGGCTACTGAGAAACATACTCTGAGTGAGACCTATTGATTTGCCCAAGATCATATGGGTATTAATTGACAAAACTAGGACTGGAATCCTTGTCTTCTGTCTCGAAGTCCCATGTTCTTTCCACATTATACATGTCCTTCCCCACATTATTCATTCTTTTGGAGATTCAGAGCTGACATACTCAACATATTGTAGCGCAGTGGCTAGCAACTATTACAAAGCTCAAAATGGTTCTCCAATTCTCACATCCATAAGGAGCAATTGAATTAAATTTTAATAAATAAAATAAAAGATATAAATAATAAAATATAATGATGGTGATGGGACCTGGACCCTTAAAAGGAAAAGCCTGTGTCTTTGAAAGCAATTCAGTCCCTGAATTTTTCCATACATTTCAGTAGCCCAGATCACCGGCACTTTTGCCCAAGACTTCTGGCTCACCCTGCCCACCCAGATCACTTAATTAGCTTACTTGACTGTCCTTTCACTATCATTCCTGGCCCACCAGACTTTTTACCACTCCTTAATCCCATCCAGATCCTTTCACTATTATTTGACCAGAAGAAGGTTAAAGCTCATGAATTCATTCTAGGCAGACCCCCCTGTACCCTGATATATCAGGGTTCCTGGCAACCCCAAACGACATCAATACAATAAACTATTAATAAATTTTCAGTGTTGTTTATTTTAATAAATTTAATAATTTATTGTTTCTATTTGTGATAAGATTATATTGATTATAATAATCTACTCATTATAAATACTGTTTATAATTTTTATTTATTAAATTATGAATTTACTAATTAATGTTGATATTTCTAAATAACATTAAAAAACAAAATAAAACTTTCATTTTACATAAGACTCATTTTTTCTTGTGCCCCTTTTTATAGCTCCATCACCTTTATGGTCACTCATTCCTCCTCTCAAAACCCTAAAATATGTTCTTTTTTTTCTTTTCAGGGATTTTTCCAGCTACAATAGCTAGCTAGGACAGACAGATACTTTATTTCCCTATTTAAGAGCTTAGTTTAATCCTCATCTTTGCTTTTTGTTGCTGTTGTTGTTGACAGATTGTACCATGCTTATGTAGGATATTGATAAAGGGGCTTTGTTTGAGCATTTGATTACATATATCTCCTCTCTTAGGGCTGAATTGATTAGTTCTAACTGTCGCCTGGCCTGTCGCCCGTCTGGGCCAGTTTTTTGTACTGGGCATATAAAAAAGGAGGTCAGTGGTCGGGTCTGCCTTTGCCTTTCTATGATTTTGTTGTTGTTTTTCCTTGTCAGAAGACAGACCAGAGAGCAGCCAAGCTAAGAGCTGACCTGCATTCTGAGGGCAAGAACTTATTTCTACAAACAGCCCCTTTTCTCAATACTGGTACTCTAATACTTTGAGGCAAAGGCATAGGAAACCTTTATAAAGAAACTTGCTGCAAAGATTTTTCCCAGTTACTTATTTTCCTTCTAATTTTAACTACATTACATATGTTTGTGCAAAAACTTTTAAACTTCATATAATCAAAATTGACCATTTTATGTTCTGTGATCCTCTGTCTCTCTGTTTCTCTATATCTGTCTCTCTGTCTCCGTCTCTGTGTTTAAGTCCTTATCATAGATCTCAAAGGTAATTTCTTCCTTTTTCCTCTAATTTGCTTATGATATCACCTTTGACACTTTAAGTCATCTGTATAGGAATACCTTGGGGATATTATGGGTTTGGTTCCAGACCACCACAATAAAATGAATATTGCATATAAAAAGAATAATAAATGTTTTGGTTTCCTAGTACTTATAAAAGTTATTTTTATGCTATACTGTAGCCTATTAAATATGCAATAGTATTATGTCTAAAAAAATAATATACATACCATAATGAAAAAACGTTATTGCTAAAAATTACTATCACCTGAGCCTTCAGCAAGTCATAATCTTTGCTGGTGGAGGGCCTTGCCTCCATGTTGATGGCTGCTGACTGATCAAGGTAGTGGTTGCTGAAGATCAGGACAGCTGTGGCAATTTCTTAAAATAAGACAACAATGAAGTTTGCGGCATAGATTGAGTCTTCCTTTAACTTGAACATTTAGAGATCATTGTAGGATTATTAACTGGCCTAATTTCAATATTTTGTCTCATGGAATGGGGAAGTCCAAGGAGAGGGAGAGAGACCAGGGAACATCAGGTCAGTGGAATAGTCAGAACACATACAACATTTAGCAATTAAGTTCACTGTCTTACATGGGTGTAGTTTCTGGCTCCCCAAAACCATCACAACAGTAGCATCAAAGATCACTACCCACAGATCACCATAATAGATAGAATAATGATGAAAAAGTTTGAAATATCATGAAATTTACCCAAATGTGACAGAGATACTATATGAGCACGTGCCATTGGAAATATGGCACCAATAGACCTGCCCAATACAGAGTTGTCACAAACCTTCCATTTGTGAAAAATATAATGTCTTTGAAGGGCACTGAAGGAAAGTTCAATCAAACAAGGAATGTCTGCATTTAGAATGTTTGCTGGTATGCCACGTGAGTGAGATATTGGTCTTCTTATGAGGCTGCTAGGTGGTGCTGTGGATAGCATGTCAGGCCTTGAGTCAGGAAGACTTGAGTTCAAATCTAGCCTCAGATACATACTAGCTGTGTGACCCTGGACAAGCCATTTAACCCTGTTTGCCTCAGTTCCTTCATCTGTAAAATGAACTGGAGAAGGAAATGGTAAATTACTTCAGTATCTTTAACAAGAAAACCCCAAATTGAGTCATGAAGAGTTGGACATAACTGAAAAATGACTGAACAACAACAACAAATCTCTACAATCTGACCTCCCTGGCTTCTGGTAAATCCCAGCTATAATCTCACCTTCCTTCTGGGGGAACTTCGTGGAGAAGAAAGCATTCCCCAGCCCCTCTTAATTCCAGTGCCTTCTGTCTACTAATTATGTCCCATTTATCCTATCTGTAGCTCACTCTGTATGTATTTGTCTGTATATTGTCTCACCCATTAGATTGCAAGCCCTTTGAGGGCGGGGACTGTCCTTTGCCTCCTTTTACATCCTCAGCTCTCCGTGTAGTGCCTGGCCCATAGTAAGTGCCTAATAAATGTTTATTGATTAAGGGACTGATGTGGACAAAGACAAGAGGTTTTAGATCCCAAGTTGCAGAATCCAAGCTTCTAATTACAGAAGGTTTCCCAGGCAGTTCCAGTCTGATAGCTGGCTCTTTAGCAACCCTGAGTTCCTTCAGGGTAAAAACTAACTGTGGGAGATTAGGTAAAGCCCTAGGGTTTATAAGAAAGAAAGAATTAGATTTATTATGTATGTGGTGCTGGGATTCCTTTATGCATTTTCTTAATTTGAGTGGAACAGAATAAAAACTGTACCTATATTGAACCTGGCCTGTTTAAGAGGGAAGGGAAGAGAATAAGAATTGACATAATACCTACTATGGCTGGGCTAAATGCTTTAACCAAATCAACAAACATTTATTAAGTGCCCACTATGTGCCAGCACTAGGCTAAGTATTTTACAAATATCTCATCTGATCCTCACAACAACCTTGCAAGGTAGATGTTGTCATTTTCCCCATTCTACTGGTGAGTAAACTGAGGCAAATAAATATCTGGTGACTTGCAACTAATAAGTGAGGTTGGATTTGGACTCAGGTCTTCCTGACTCTAGGTCTAGGGCTCTCTCCACTTTGTCACCTAGCTACCTGAGGTGCCAGACCATCCCTCCCATTGAACGCAGTATGTTTAAGACCAGCATATCAGATGCTGTGTCTTGAGTTAATAACATCTATCAATCAAAAAGCATTGTGTCTACTTCAGTACGAGATGGGGCACTTAGGTGATGAAGCAGATAGCACATTAGGCTTGGAATCAGGAAGACTCATCTTCCTGGGTTCCAGTCCAGTCTTAGATACTTGGTAGCTGTGTAACCTGGGACAAGTCACTTAACCCTGTTTGCTTCCATTTACTTATCTATTAAATGAGCTAGAGAAGGAAATGGCAAACTATGCCAGTATCTTTGCCAAGAAAACCTCAAATGGGGTCACAAAAAATCAGACACAACTGAACATCAACAATAGGTATGGCACAGTGTTAAGCCCTGTACAAACCAAATCAATCTGAGATGGCTTCTGCCCCACAAAACTTGTAATCTCCCATCTCCCATCAAGTATCTACTCATATCTATTATATCCACAGGACATGAGGGCTGGACCACCTAGTTCAAACCCCTCGTTTTGTTGTTGAGGAAATTAGGATCCAGAAAGGTGAAGGGTCATGTATAAGGTCACACAATCAGGAAAACTGACATACCAAACAGATCTTTAGGCCTTAGAGTCTTCCTTTATAAAATGAGAGAATGAAAATAGGTAACTGAAGTCTCTTTTCTCTAAATCTGATCCAATGACTCCCAGTCCAGCTGATTTTCTACAATACCACTCTGTCCCCTTTCCCTCTGAATCAGTATTCCTAATTATAGTCCCTATTCATCAAATCCTCAGATTTAGAGCTGGAAATCACTCAGTCATCTAGAGTTCATGAAGCACCTATATGTTTCAGGTAAGCACTGGATCTTATAAACCACCTTGCCCTGTCCCTTAATTTTACAGAAGAAGAAACTGAGGACCAGGTTTTTTTTTTCAGACTCCATCATCCTATCTCACCTAGGCTGGAATTATAGGGGCTACTCAAGGGTCCAATCTCTCCCTGATTGATGTGGGATCTTTGACCCGCTATGTTTCTAACCTAAGCTAGTTTGCCACCCTTCTTATGGGAGCTCTTGCCTGCATTCCTGGGGTCTCACCATATTAATGTCAAATTTAGTTCAGACATTGGATTATTTTAGTCCACTGCAGCCCAGAACTTTTGAACTCAAAATATTCATCAGCCTTAGCCTCCCAGCAGCAGAAAGCTACCTACCATTCCCTGCCCAGCATCACGCAAGCATTTATGGGGCACAGTCAGGATTCAGATCCAGGTCTTCTGACTCCAAATTGATCCATGATAAGTATAGCAATTTTCTTTATAGCTAGGAATACTCACTTCAGCATTCCATCCAGACTTCCATCCTCAGGAGCTCCTATAAATCCCTATGATTTTCTATGGTAAGGTTTTACTTATTCAGTATAATTTATTGCTACACTCTATGGCATGTGGCATTACCTTTACGGCTTAACAAGCTATGCTGGATAAAAGGAGAATCCCAACAATATCACTAGTGCATTTTCTGCTCCCCTCTGGTGGCCTGGCAAGCTGCTTAGGTGGTTCAAGTTTGAAGAGTTTGCTGAGTGTGAGATGACAGAGAAGGGACTTAAAAGAGATGAGCAGAAGGTTAGAATTATGCATGTATTCGTACATATGATGACCAACCTTGATATACTGGACTATCCTCAACGACGCACAGCTAAAGACAACTCTACAAGCC
>CM053580.1:167328762-167342016 GCA_028627135.1 Pseudochirops cupreus | reverse complement strand
GTCTGGTTTTGCTTTTTTTTCCCAGTGAACACTCATTGGTTACAACCCTTCTATATAACCAAACTATTGTACAATGTGAAAGTATCTGCAGATCCTATACATGATTGCATGCCACCATGGGGGGGGAGGGGGGGAAGAGAGGGGAGAAAATCTGAAACCCAAGTGAATGTGAAACTGAATCTTGTAAATTAAAAGTAAATAAACAAGTCATTTTAAAAAAAAAGAATTATGCATGTATGTTGTTGGTTTAGGGAAATGGAGCAAATGAGCAGAACTACAGATTTGCAGAATTGGAAGGGACCTCAGAAACCAGAGAGTCCATCCCTTAACTGAACAAGTATTACCACAACCGACCCTACAGAATAGTCATGTAGCTTTTGTTCCAATACTCTCAGTGATCAGGGAACCCACTATATCCTGAGGCATCCTGTCCTACTTTTAGGTACTTAATCTTGGTGATAAAAGTCATCAGTTCTCTTAATACGAATGTAGGGAGCCAGAAAGATGAAGGGTCATGTATAAGGTCACAGGGTGAAGTGACTTGCCCAGGGTTACACAGCTACCAAGTATCTCAGACTGTATTGGAACTCAGGAAGATGAGTCTCCTGATTCCAAGCCCAGCGAGCTATCTGCTTCATCACCTAACTGCGCCATGTCATACTGAAGCAGACACAATGCTTTTTGATGCTTCTATTAACTCAAGACTCAGCATCTGATATGCTGGTCTTAAATATTGATATTAAATGGCATTTCCTCTTTTGCCAATATTTTTTTCTTCCAGAAGAGGAAGGACACTTGGAAAAAATCTAAGGCTTCTTCCCCAAACCTCCCTAAGTTCCTAAGGAGATACAAATTCAAAGGAGAGATCAGTTCCTTCCCTCTTCTCCCCCACCACTCAACAGCAGCTGGACAAAGAGAAAAAGGATAAATCCTTTTATATACATCACCCCATATGATCTAAGCTGTATATTGAATAGACTTGCCGTCAGGAAGCCCTGAGTTTGAATCCAAGCTCAGACATTTATTTGCATTATGACCCTGGGAAATTTACTTAATTTCTGTCTTCCCCAGTTTTCCCATTTGTAAAATAAGTATAATAGGAAGTTCCTACTTCCCAGGGTTTTATGAAGATAAAATTATATAATATTTGTCAAATGTTTTGTAAACCTTAAAGTGCTAGATAAATGCTGGCTAGTATCATCATCATCATCACAACAATTCCTCTAGGTAGGCAAGACAAATAATAGTCTCATTTTATAAAGAAGGAAACAGGCCCAGAGAAAAGAGGTGACTTGACTGAAGTAACACAGCTAAATTTTCCCAGAACTCATTCTAGACCCTCTCATTCTACAGATGAGGTCACTGAAAGATGATATGATCAGTACAAGTTTTACACTCTTAGTAAGAGACAGAATCAGAATTTGAACCCAGGTCCTCCGGCTATTGGGTCAGCACTCTTTTTACTGCACAATGTTGCTTCTCCTCGAACAGCAAAGTATCAATAGTCTACAATAATTCCCATCTGTGATTTATAAAAAAATATTTGCCTCCTAACCACCCTATGAGGCTAGTAGCGGGGGAAAATGTGATCATAGGATTTAGATCTGGAAGGAACTTTAAAGATCATCTAGGCCAGCGGTTCGCAACCTGTGGGCCACGACCCCTTTGGGGGTTGAACAACTCTTTCACAAGGGTGCCCCAAGATCATCGGAAAACACATATTTCCAACGGTCTTAGGAACCTCCTCTATCCATCTCCAGGCAGGCCCGCTCACATGCAGATACATCCACATAGGAGTATTAAAGGGTCATGGCATTAGGAAGGTTGAGAACCACTGATCTAGGCCAACCCTTATGAGGAAACTGAAGCCCCAAGGGGCTAAATGGCTTGCTCAAGTTCACAAAGTTAACATCAGAGTCAATTCAAATTCAGGTCTTGTGATTCCAACTCCACTGCTTTTAACCACTACATAGTATAAGATAAAAATAAAAATCAAGGTCATATTCATTTTTGTATGACTCTCTGCATAATTCTGTTCCTTACTAAAGATGAAATAATAACAAAAATAAGAAACACAACAACTCACTGTGTAAAATGCATTGTGCAATGTGATTTGCAATTTGAGATGCCTTTGAATGAAAACTAGCACAAAGATAAAACGTCATAACAAAGTATTAAAGAATAATGTTGGTGTGATGACTAGATCCAACATACTCTTTTGACTTTGCTGTTTTGGGAGAGGTTTACATGGCATAATAGAAAGAGCACTGAACTTAGATCTAAAGGGCTTTGACACAAATCCTGGCCCCACCACTCACCTAGGAGGAACGTGTGAAATGATTTTATTTCCATGAGCCTCAATTTGCTGCTCAGTAAAACAGGACTAACAGGACTTTCATGACCAGTTTCACAGGTTGTTATGAGGATCAAGTCTGAAAGTATTTTGTCACCATCGAGTCTTGTGCTGATCATTATTATTTTATATCATTATTGTGATTAATTTTAATATCACTGCACACTCTTGAGAAAGATATCACCTGTACTCTATCAAGAAAAACAAATTCCTCTAGCATTGTATAGCACTGCCCTATAACTTTCAAGGTCCTCAAATCACTACTTTGGATTCAACATATGTGTCCATATCAACTCAAAATTATTACTTGATGTTTATTTTTTCTTTAGTCAGCTGAAGAATACAATTAGTTCAAAAATGTTTTAAAAAACAGCATTGTGAGAAGTTTTAAATGGAACATTGCCCATCCCCCCAAGGGCATAAATCACAGGCACACTCCTCCCACAAAGACGTGTACCAACAGCAAGGAGAGTAAACCTGGAGGTCATACAGAAAAGCCCATGTCTGGAGAAAACACGTGGAAGGGCGATTCACACCAGCCAAGCTGCATCATCAATGACATAGCAGGGCTGCTCTCACCTGACTTGCAGCTCACTAGTCTTAACAAACAATGTCTCTGCCGTTGGATCGTGCTGAGGTCTTGATGGTCTTAGGACACAGTCTCCACCAGTCTCGTGGTGACTACCGTGCATGTTGTCTCATGCTGACAATTGTTCCGCTTGTCCTCCTAGTCTCAGCCCAATGCTCCAGTATCTGCTGAGCACAGAGGGCTTTGCTTCCTGCTTTCACCTCATAGCTCTTCAGGCCCAATCAAGCTCTCTCAGTTTCAATCTTTTAGGGCATAGAGGCTAGAACTTTTCCCTCAGAAGGATGGGTTGACATCTTTTTAAGCCAAAGTTGTCACATTATCTCAATCAGGGAGAGTCCTGTCAAGTTTTCCCTTAATTACTCCAGTGTCTAGCCAGATATCAATGCCTTGGGGTGTCTAGGTGGCACAGTGAAGAGAGACTGGCCCTAGAGTCAGGAGGACCTGAGTTCAAATCCAGCCTCAGACACTTAAGCCATACTAGCTGTGTGACCTTGAGCAAGTCACTTAACCCCAATTGCTCTGCCTTCCCCCTCCAAAAAGCAAAAAAAAAATTTTTTTTAATTTAAAAAATAAACCAATGTCTTTTGTTACAGCTAACTACCAAAATTGGAAAGGCAGTTATGTGACACACAGTGGATATAGAGTGCCAGGCCTGGAGTCAGGAAGACTCATCTTCCTGGGTTCAGATCTGACCTCAGACATTCACTTATTAACTATGTGACCCTGAGCAAATCATTTAACTTTGTTTGCCTCAGTTTCCTCATTTATAAAATGGGCAATAGAAGGAAATGGCAAACCACTGCAGCATCTTTGCCAAGAGAAAACCGCAAACTGAGTTACTAAGAGTCAGACACAACTAACAACAGAGTCCTACCAGTTCCTCCAGGGAGTAGACAAGTAGGAAAATACCCTTAGATTGTTCATGAAGAGTCAGACGTGACTAAAATTACTGAACAACAATAATTTAAATGGGAGTTAAATCCTCTCACATACTACTAAGGTCCTCTGTGGCATATCTACAAATAAAT
Source organism: Pseudochirops cupreus (assembly GCA_028627135.1). Taxonomy (NCBI): domain Eukaryota; kingdom Metazoa; phylum Chordata; class Mammalia; order Diprotodontia; family Pseudocheiridae; genus Pseudochirops; species Pseudochirops cupreus. The sequence continues at coordinate 167,338,046 of CM053580.1, read as the reverse complement.
TTGAACCAGAGCAAGAGGTAAGTTAAGGAAGGAAATTCAGTATTCTCTCTAAAGTTAAGGAGGGAAATTCAGTATTCTCTCTGTACCTAGACCATGTTTTTATCTTGCTTACACATCAGCAACAGCAAAGTCTGATTTTTTTTTTCCTACTATAGATTGGTTAGAGGCTAAGCTTCAGCATTCCTTCAGTACCAAAATAATTGAAGCATTTATTTTATTCACTAATTTAATCATTACAACAACAAGTGGAAAAAAGTGGAAAGTTACCATGCTTATTAAAGCATAGTGGGTACTTAGGTGTAAGACACTCAGAGCTAGGAATGAAGACAAGAGTACAGAGCAAGGGGAAAAGCTCTTATCTGGAACCTGAGGGCATCAGATCAAATCCTGATTCTGCCACTTCTTATCTATATGACCTTACACAAGTAGCTTAACCTCCTTTGGACCAAGTTTCCTCTTCTGTACAATGACTGGGTTGCACTACATGACCTATAAGGATCCTTTCAGCTCTAAGTCTATGATCACACAAAGACTTTTCTCCTTCCAATTCTGTCTGTCAGTCAAGAAACTATCATTTATTAAGCAACTATTTTCCCAGGCACTAGGGATACAAAGAAATGTAAAACCTATCTCCCCCCCACCCCCATCAAAAATTTTTTTTAAAAGCCTAGTCCATACTCTCAAGCAGTTCACAAAGCAGAAAACATGTAAAAAAAAACCTGTATAAACAAGATATTTGAGAATACTCTTAAAAGGAGGCATTAAGATTAATAATGACTGGTAAAAGCTTCTTGCAGAAGGTAAGACTCCACAATCAAAGTATGTTCCACATATCTCAAAGCACCAAGAATGATAGAATAAAAGGGAACTGGATTTCAAAGATAGTCTTATCAGTTTTTTCCAGTTAGTCTTATCTTTCCAGGACATCTCACTATTACATAAGTTGAAAGGTGAAACTATTCTATAGTAGGCTTGTATTTAATCTTTCTAATTTCCTATGAGAAAGTAGTGTGCTAAGAAACCAATCTTTATGTTCACAACAACAACAACAGGAAAAAAAAATGAAGGAATGAAGGAATCCGTTGAAGCTAGGAAGTAGAAATAAGGAGGGAGAGTATTCCAGGAAAGAGGGGAAAACCATTGAAATCTCTCAAGGGTAAAGTTGGAAAATGAAGCGTTTTTTGCAAGAAACAGTAAAAAGGCCAGTGTCAGTGAATTATAGAGTATAGTGGTCCCTCAATGTTCTTGGGGTGAGGGACGCAGGACCTCAACAAATGTGAAAAACCACGAATGCATCTAGGCCCCCCTCCAAAACTTATTTGTAGTAATTCTGATCATATTTATTTAACACACAAAAAAAACAAACAAACAAGAAAAACAATATAATGCACCCATTAAAAAAAGAGAGAGAGTTTAGAACAGGGGTGGAAAACCTGTGGCCTGCAGGTTCCCCACCCCTGATTTAGTATCTAGAACACTATGCAAAGTCTTTGCAGCCACAGATGCAAGTATAGCAAGTGATTCACAGATTTCCTTCTACAAAAACCACTAGATACAAGGATCACTGTGGGAGAAAGTCATGTGACTGAGTCTGGACAGTAGCAAGATAAAGAAGAGACTTTCCCGAAGAGATTGTGTAACCAGTAGTTCTTTATCACATTGAAACTTTTAACCTCATTTAACAGTTTAGAATAAATTTATGTAGGCCTATTTATACTAGTAAATTATAAAATAATATATAGTATTTATGCATTTATGGCTTTTTTTGTTTTCTTGACATATGCACATAGTCTTTGATTTTCTGCTGTATTCCACAAATCTCCAAAAATTCCCATATAATTATTTATATCCAACCCTTGAATAACCAAAACCTGTAAAGGTGGAGGGATGTCTATACATGGTGGGAGAGTAAGGTATACAAAAACTGGAAAAGTAGAAAGGGACCAGCTTCTGAAGGACTTTGAATGGCAAACAGAAGGTGCTACATTTGATCCAAGAGGTGACCATAACTCACTAGAGCTCATTGGATAGCAGAGATATTGTCAGATCTGTGTTTTAGGAAGATCAATTTGATTATCTGAATGGACGATTGATTGGAGAGAAGAGATTTGAGGCAGAGAGACCCACCAGCATGGTGGCTGCAGTATTAAAGGAGAGCAGTGGTAGTATAAGGGAAATGTTAAAAAGGAATATTTAAGATGAAAATAGGACTTAGAACTGAACAGTTATAAAGATAATAATCCTTATATTTACCACCTACTTCACAGAATTATGGTGAGAGAAGAACTTTGCAGACCTTATAGTATATATAAATGTCAGTTATTACAGAAATCTTTGTTAGAAATGAATGTCAGAATCTTCTGATGCTCAATTGTCCTAGACAAGAGGGACAACTTACTTGTATGAAGGCCTTCACTAGAAAATTAAAATGTTTTAAAGAGAGATTCCCTCTAATTTGTGAAACTTTATCATTATAAAAGGCCACAATCAAAATGTGTTCCACTTATCCTAAAGCACAAAGATGTCAGAATAAAAGGCAATTGTACTTCAAAAATAGTCAAATCTTTCTAGGACTTTTCGCTATTGCATGAGGTGAAAGATGAAAACATTCTATAGTAGGCTTGTCCTTAATCTTTCAAATTTCCTACGAGAAGGCAAAGTGTGCTAAGAATTCAATCTTTACACTCACAAAAGAAATTGAATTTACTTTGTTAGTGGGTTATAGCTATGTGAGGAGCTAAGCCCAATAGATTAGACTCCAGTCCAGTTATTTTGATTAAAAACTTTAAGGAAAGAACCCTCTTGACACAAAGATTAAGATAGCATTAATGGTAGTAATCTATTGATTTTGATGAGAAACTGGCTGGGTGCAAAGATTGTAACTAATATTTTAGAAGTAATTTGATATTCTTTAGGAAAAATTACTTACAATAGCTTTCATGCAGCATTATAATCTAATCTGTGCTCATGGAAATAATTATGAGAAAATATGACAAAGTTCACTTATATTTCCAATGACCTGTACACCAAAAGCTATTGTTTTACAACATAGGACAAAGGATACATAAGTAAAAATAAATTCTATATTTAATTAATCTCTTTTGCTTACATATTTTTGCCTGGTTAGAAGGGAAAATGAGTGAGGTAGAAAACATAAATCAAATACAAAATGAACTATCACCTGCACTCCCACAGCTTGTATAAATTTGTCTAACTAGTGGCACAATGCATCTAGGGATTCACACAGTTCTAAGGTCAAATCTTGGAAACTTCTCAATAAATTCACTCTTTGCCCCCTGCCTTCAACTAGTGTTTCCCTCCAGATCACACAGAGTATAGCTCTTTTTTGTTTTTTTTTTAGGTCTCACTAGGAGCGTTCATTTTCTTCCTGTAAGCAACCAAGGCAAATTAAACTCAAACTTGATTAAAATTGATTTTAGAAAGATTTAAGACTACAGTGAACCAAAATGAGACTGGAATCCTATAGCCTTTACACATATGCGCACGCACACACACACACACACACACACACACACACACACACACACACACACACACACACACACACCCCTCCAGCTAAGTTCCATTCCTTCCTTTAATTTCTCCAGTATGGTTCTCTAACCCCACAATAAAGTGGCAATACCAATAGGGAGCCCTAAAAGCCTGACTACACTATAAGATAGGTCTTGAGATAGGAACAAGTTCTGCTTTCCCCATCTACTGGTCTGTCTTTTTCCTCTGAGGTCAAGCACCATCCACAAGGCTGACAGTGGTGCCCATAAGCATCTGCAGCTTTGCTGCCCCATGACAATAGAACCTCTTGCCCAGCTGTAAATGCAGCATCTCCTGCAGGTCCTCTCAACTTATAGGAAGACCTTTTGGCCTTGCATCTTTTAATTTCAATTCATCTTCTATAGCCTCGTGTTCACTGGCATTGAGTCTGCTACCATTTCTCAGCAGTCTCTTGTGGTTCATTCTCACAACAATCCCTGCTGTTCTCCAGAAGTTCTTGTTTCTTTCTTTGGTAAAGTCCCTCCTTCCGTGGTCCTTTTTATTTAGTGCATGCATCCTTCTGCTTCCATCACTGCAGAAAAGGTGGAAGAGTTGGCAAAAACAAGGAAAAGGAGAAAAGGCTAGGAAGATTACTGCCATTTTCCTGAATGATTTAAATATGCAAACTTAGAGGCATAAAAGCTGTATAATGGAGTATTTCCTCATTTTCTTTCACATATGTTTGTGTATAATGTACATGGTAATAATAAAACATAGCACACACACCTATATATGTAAATAATGTCTGTATGTCAGGTAAAAACAAGTGAAATAATTTATGGAACAGTTTTATCTAGAATAAATTGCCATTTACTTCTTGAATTCAAAGAAGATAAAATTATTTGTACCCTGCTAAAAAAAAGGAAAAATGACACTTATCTCTAATTTATGTTCATTCACCCCAGTCATATTCCCTCTCTCTCTCTCTCTCTCTCTCTTTCTCTCTCTCTCTTTCTCTCTCAATATACATGTGTGTATATGTGGGTATATATATATATATATATATATATATATATATATATATATACACACTATATATATACACACTATATATACACACACATACACATGAAAATATATATAGAGACAATATATACATATATAGATATTAATATATACACATATATAATTGTATGTGTATATGTAAAAACACATGTGTGTATGTATGTACACATATTGTGTGGATGTGGTATGTGTGGAGAGAGAGAGAGACAAACAGATTTCTGTTCCATCTAATGAAGTCCTACACCATCAGTGTCTGCTGGCTGATTTTCAGTTTTGATAATACCAGGTCATTAGCCAGATCCCAGTGTTCCAGAGCCCCAACTTATATACTTGGTAGCCTTCCTGAGTCAGATGCCAACAGACTATTTGATATTTCTCAATTTTGCCCACTCTGACCAATTGAAAAGCAAAATATTTGTTTCCTAAAGGCATAGTGACATCATTGACAACAGCAGAACAATTCTTGTAGTCAAGGATTACTAAATCTAGTACAAGTGCCTTTTCTACACCTAGGAAAGTTGTTTACCAAAATCTCAGTAGTTTCCATCACCCTGATGGCCTTCACTAGCTTATTTAAGATGTCATCATGCCATCGAGTAATAATGCACTCAGCCGAGGACTGCAGTGGCGGCGGTGTGTGAGAATGTTTCGTCTGATGTCCCATACTGCCATCAATAGCACTTGTCTTCAGAGCCAAATACCCTGGCCACTTTCAATGGATAGTTTAATAAGCCTCTGAATAAAACACCAGTCTACAAACCTAGTGAAGGATTCCTTTCTCATCGAAAAGTTGGAGGCCAGAACCATAGAGGTAATGGTTTTAAAAACTCTGATTTGGTTGTTCTCATAATTATCTGGTTTCTCTGGTTTTATTTTCACCTTTAGCTAACACACTGACATCTTCTGCCATCTTCTCTGGATTTCTTCTCTGCAGAGCATTTCTACTAGTCTCATGTGAAGTTCTCTGCCTTATTCTTTGCATTTAGTGAAGACGTCTTATCTTGAACTTTTATTATAAAAGTAAAATTTTTATCCAGTTTTCACCCTTTTGATTGCTTTGTTTAGGATATCATACAACTAATAACCCTTGTTCCATGAGGACCATCTCCAGTAGTCCTGATCTATATCTCACCACAGGACCCGGATGACTCCAGAGGAGAAAGGGAGGCTGGTGATTTTGTACAGCCCTCCCTCATTTAAACTCAATTCACTTTCATGTCATGGCATCACCCTCCTGATGTCATGGTCTTCTTTGAGAACAAAGGACAAACAACAACCCTTGTTTCTTAATTTTAAGGTACCTTGACTTTCTATAACCCTGAAAGTTCTTAGACTTTTCTTATTATTTTGTTTCTTAAATTCCACTTTAAGTATTTTAGTAATATCAGTACTCCTTTATTATGTTGCTTGATGTCATCCCTAAGCCATGCCTACCTCTATATTTTATTGGTTTTAGTTTATTAATTTAGAGTAGGGATAAGGTTGTAATTAACTAATAGGGAGAAAAATAAGGCTACAGAATTATGGATAGATTTAGGATAAAAATAGGAATAGTGTACTTTTTTTAAGGGACATTACATTGTAAGAGTTAATGTTAGGGATAGTTTTAAGGAAAGTAATAGGTTTTGTTAATAGAGACAAGTCAGGATTTAGTACATAAATAGATTTAGGTAAATATTAGTAAGAAATATAGATGTTAAGTTTCAAATTAGGGAAGAAAAGCTAAATATTTTAATATTTAATATTTAAAAGCTAAAATATTTTAAAAAGCTAGATTCTCCCATAAAGTTGACTCTTGATTAATAGAGTCAGATAAGGAAAAGCATGGCTCTACAGTAAACTTTTCTATTGTCTGTGCATTCTAAATGTCAGATATGTGATCCCCTCCTAAAGCTTTACAAGAGGCATGGAAATCTCTGGTGCCGGGTAATAATCTGCATTCCTGAAAAGAACAAGGAACACCAGCAATGGACCATATGGTGCTTCTGGTTTCAAATAACTGCAAAGTAGCTAACTATAAAGAAGTTTGTGAGGGAAAGCCCTAGAATTTAAGGGTGGTATGTAGGCTGAGTCTTTAAAAAAAAAAAGAGAGAGAGAGATTGGGATTTTATGATGTGGAGGAAAGGAAGAAGTGCATTCCAGGCCTGTGCAGAAGCAATGAGATGGGAGATAAAGTATCATGTGTGAAGAAAATTAATAAAAATAATGGCTAGCATTCATATAGCAGTTTAAAGTTTGCAAAGTGCTTTACATATGACACCTTATTGAGCCTCCCAACAACCATGGGTGCAATTACATATGAGGAAATTAAAGCAGAGGTTAAGTGATTTGCCCAGGGTTACAGAACTAGTAAATGTCTGAGGCTGGATTTTAACATTGATCTTCCTTATTCCAGTTCAAAACACATCTGTGTCAGTTCATCCTGTGAAACTCACTCTACTTCACTGAAAATGAAAAGCAGAGGGGAGGGAGCTGGGGGATGGAACCAAGGCCTTAAGTAGTCACTGCCCCTTATTGCAGAGGTTACTGCCTGAGAATTGCTGTAAAGCCAAGCACAAGCAGCTTTCCAGAGGAAATGAATGCTATGAATAGCTTTAAGGTTCTGATCATATAGTATAGTGAACTCTCTATTTATTCAGCAGTAAATTAAAGCAAAACATTCACAGAAACCAAAGTACAGCATTCACAATGTTATAACATAACAACTTATCACTACAGTGGCCACATAGTTTTCACCAGTGTCCACATAGTTTTAAAGTTTAAAAGACAGCATTCAGTAAATCCTTAACTCAATCATCCTTAAAGAGCAAGCCTCCTTAAGGGACACAAAATACAAAGGTCAAAGTTCTCCATCCCTAGGTCACAGTAAATCATGATCTTCTCAGTCAGCATTAAGTACCCAAGAAGAGGTCTTTTCATCTTGACTTGAGGCTGGCTCTCATATTCCATGGTTCCTCTTCCATGGTCCCAGCTCCTGCCTGAATCTACCCAACTATCACCTGGATTCAAAGGTAGGTAGCTCTCAGCTCCTCATCCAGCTCCTCATCCAGTTCCTTGTCTAATTCCTCATCCAGTTCCCATTCCATATTGAAACTCATGGTGTCTAGTCCACCTCAAGTCCTTCATAGTTTCTGTTTCTGGGAAGACAAAGCTTAACAGAGCCAAAATAACATTCATACACACTACCGGCACCATCATCAATTCACTATCTGGCTGTGAAGTCAACACAGACTCACATACAAGGTCTGAAAAGTCAACACAAATCATCGGTACAGTCCCAGGACCTCCAAATCCCTCTTCCAGGACTATTGTAAACAGACAACAAGAAAATCCTCTTTCAGGGTTTCCAGTAAGGTCCCAGGGCTTCTGTACAAAGTATCACAAATGAAAATCAACACAAACAGAACAGACAAACAGAGTGCCTGGCCACCACAAAGTTCCCCTTCTCAATTCTGCTCTTTCCTAGTTTAGGCTTCTCCTTATATATGATCATTAGCTTGTCCCTATAGTATCAGCAAGTTCCTTCCACTGTGGAGTTCACAAGTTCTGTTTCTTAACAAAGACTTGATATAATCAAGGCAAGGCTCAAAGACACTTGAATTCAAACAAGGTGCTAAACACTTAAGTAGCTGAAACAAGGTGCAAAGAACTTCTTTGCTTGCCATTACAGGTGCCTGGCCTGGTGGAGCCAAGAGGTTATCTACAGACTTGGTGCTGGTTATGCTGGGAGGTAGTGATTTTCCCAGTGATACCTGCACGGTACCTGCTATATATATCAACAGAGCAATTTGGTTATAATTTTCCTAGGAGATTAATAACTATTGAAGAAAAGAGGAGAAGGTTGGAAGTTTGTAGAACTACAGAAGAGGGTAAATGGGAGGATAATAGTAGGCATATTTAGAGATATTTACAAATAGATACTATGAGGAAGATGAGATTCTACCCATCTTCCCACCTTTCAAGTGGTCAACCACTAATCCCTAACAATAAGATATGCCAGAAAAGTAACCTCCCCCCCACTTTGGGGAGCACTACCCTAGATAACTATGAACTCAAGGAAGCATGGGTTTGAACTGCATAGCAAAAGGGAACAGCCTAGGATACATTTGCAGGCTGAATACCATATGTTGGCCAGCAGGTATATGTCAGCCTTTAGGAAGGCTGTACTATATACTGTATAAGAAACAGAGGTGGCTAATAGGCTCTTGGCTTAAGGATGACCCCATCCTATGGAGAACTCAGATATTGCACTCTCATGCTGAATAATTAATATAATCAAGGCATACTAGTCAATTTGTTTGGCTTAAACCAGAATATCAGAAATGTGTTTCTTCCAAGTGTCACACATGGGTAGGTGCCATTCTTTAAAAATTCCTTTTCTCAAAAATAAAATACCAGGCTAATGGGCCAAAATATTTGATATATTGACTCACTCTGATACAGTTAATAAGGAATATATAACCAGAAGGTGTTATTTCAGGGTCTCAGTCAAACCAAAAAAAGTGTTTAACCATCATAGTCATTGAGTATGGGTTGAGTGCGTCCAGGATTTGCATACTCTAGGGTGACATTACCTTTGGCTCTTTCCTTTCAATACTATGCTTACCTATTTTAACAACATCAAACAACTGTGGAGATAGTCTAAGAGAGAAGCTGTACTCACTCAGTGGAAACAATAGTGCATTTTTAAAGAGAAGTGAGCTAGACATGTTACTATTCTTTTGGTT
>CM053580.1:167302709-167328662 GCA_028627135.1 Pseudochirops cupreus | reverse complement strand
TGCTGTCACTCTTTGGAGTAAATTATCTTCACTACTGGATCAGTATGCATTCTGCCTGTTTCCCTGGCTGTGCTGTGGGACGAATACTGAATATGTGTGAACAAAGCAAGGGGAAAATATTCAAACAGTATGTTTTGAAGACTACATCACAGAATCTGCCATGTTACCAATTAGAGACAAAAACAGAAGCCAACAAGGCTGAACATTCTTGGAAAGCAATACATCTTGAAGGTAAACATTACTGCCAATCAAACTTCATGTAAATTTATAAGAAAAATGTCACCAAGAGAAATTGTGAGTTTGATAGTAAACAAAATAACCATATGAAAATACAGGTGCTTAAAGGACTACATATATTTTAAGCATTATTATAAATTTATTTCTGTACATCCTTCAAGAAATTCATTTAAACAAATATAACTGGTATAGGGTCTAGTTCACTCTCCCAAAGCCAGCGTGGATATATTTCCTTCTCAGGAAGCTAGGGTATCTGAAGAATGAAATCCCCACCAACTATCTTCCCCCACCCCAACCCTATAATTAAAGGTCAGCGACCAGCACCTCAGTTCCATTTCACCCCTTGAAACCAATTCAATTTTACAAAGGGATATTTACTTCAGGTAAAGCAAAAACAAACATAAAATCTCTGGGGAATATTCTTCCCTATACTACTCTTAGCTAAATTCCTTTATAGCCTTGGTCTCACCAAGTTCATGTTCAAATGTAGCATGCTGTATGAATACTCATCTGAGCTTCCACTGGCCTAGGTCAAAAAGGTCACTCATTGCTCATCAGGGCATCCTGTCACCTAGAACATAAAAAAGACAAACAGAAATATTAAGACTCTAGGTCTGTTGGAAAGAAAGCCCTACGATTATCCCCTTACCTCATAGTCTCTCCCCAGATACTTGAGCTTCCTTAAACACAAATAAAGCAAAAGAGGAAACAGCTAGTCTTTTTAAAAATTCTTCTAAAGTTAATCATAGGAGTAACTAAGTGGCACAATGGATACAGCACAGGCCCTGGAGTCAGGAGGACCTGAGTTCAAATCTAGCCTTACACAAGTGACACTTAATAGCTGTATGACCCTGGGCAAATCACTTAATCTCGATTGCCATGCAAATAAGCAAATAAATAAATAAATAAATGAAGCCAGTTAGAAAAGTCACTCATTTACCACATTCAACAGCAGCCAGTTATACAATGTCCATGTAAACTTCACAGTCTCTTCCAAGGGCACTACCCTTCATGTTATTGTGACTCTTCCAGAAGCCATTTCTCCAACTTCTTCCTCATGGAGAGGTTGAATCAGTCATGTGGTTGATAGCGGACCCCCATTATACAAAAACTCCTTGAGCACTTATCATAGGCTATTAGATGTGGGGAATTTGTGGCCTGAAGTCACATGTGGCCTTCTAGGTCTTTGGGTATGGCCTTTTGACTGAGTTGAAGTTTCACAGAACAAATCCTTTTATAAGGGGGATTTGTTCTATGAAGTTTGGATTCCGTCAAAGAGCCGCACTCAAGGACCTGTGGCCTCGAGGCTGCAGGTTCCCCACCCTGGAAGATAATGGGACAAGAATCTATCTTCATAAATCCATGATCTCATAGATGTGAATTTTCCTTTCAATGATACAGACTACAACCTTCCTATGCCTGCCAATCCTGCAAGTCTCTTGTCCATGTCTTCCCATAAATCTTCCATAGGGAATCATCCATCCAATAGAGTGGGGGACCTTCTTCCAGATCTAGATCTCTTGACATCTCTTGGATACCAATGAAGCATCTGAGTTGCCCATTGATTGTCCCTAGCTCTCAATACATGATTTTTCTGGTTATACATCTCCGATGACACTCTTTATGCCACTCCTCCTCCACAATTCTTCATTGCTAATGTGATACAGCAGGTTCACATGCATGATATGCTCCCCAATTTAAATTCTTCAGAGGTTTTAATATTGGCATTCCATGACTCATAGTCATATACTATCCTTGGAAAACACAAATATTAGTAAGATTAAACCCCTACCTTCATGGCACTTACCATCCAGTCAGAGAGAGGCGGTATGAGTAAAAGTAAAAACACAACAAAAGATCTGTAACAACAAAACTATAGTGGGATGGGGGCAGAGGGAAGAAGATGTCAGGTAATAGGATAAAAGCAAATTCGTAGCAATAACAAGTTTTCAAAAACCATATTAAAGCTTGCTCCTAATCATCAACACTAGAGAAATACGAATAAAAATAACTGAGGTTTCATGTTATTTCTCTTCAAATGTCAAAAATGATAAAAGACAAAAATAATCAATGCCAGAAAAGAAGACAGGAGCGTGAACACATTATTTGTGGAATGTAGATTGGTCAGACCATTCTGGAAATGTTCTCTAATTGAGTCATTTTGCGAAAAGCAGCAGTCACACCAGAAAAATGAAAGATAGCTCATGCACAAAATTTGCAAATCCTAGTGAGATTTTAAAAAGAAAATAAAAGATTGGGTTTCTATCTTGCCCAAGCTGGAACTGCAAAGGTCACTTACAGCCCAAGCCCACACTGATAAGCATGAGAGATTTGACCTGATCCATTTTTTCACCTCAGTCAGTTCACACCTCTGTAGACAACTTGGTTATTCCCTCTTCCTCAGGAATGCACAAAAATTAGTACCAAACTTAGTGCAGACACTCAGTTGCCTTAGCCCACTGCAGCTCAGTACTCCCCAGCTTGAGATCTTCCAGCCTCAGTTTCCCCAGATGTAAGGGATTGTAGATTTATACTACCCTAGTGAGGTTTATTGAAAGAATATGTTTTTAGACAACTAAAGCCTCTGATAAATAATCTAAGGCTGAAATCATGAATACTGTAGGCTTTCTCCCAGGTATTTCTAGGAAAAAATGTCTTGCTTCTGGTCTCTACATCAAGTCTGTTGCCATCACCCACAGTGCAGTTCACAAGGTACAGCAACAGAAAAGTGTCCTCACAATTTCTCTTTCATATTCAGGAAAAGTCAGAATACTCCTAGGTATTTTTATCTAGGCATCAATATGACAACGTGTGTTTAATTTGGTATTCTTCAGGTGTCACACAATGTTGTAGCCAAAATTCTTCAAGTTGAAATGAATTATAAAGAAGGGCTTTGGTCAACAAAGCACATCCACGATCAAGTTGTAGGAGCCATGTTTTGTTGATATGGTTACAACACGTTCTGTGTAATGAATGTAGTAGTTTTGAAACCTGCTAACTTCCTTATCAGTGTAAGAAACATATATACTCAGTAAGAGTAAGAGAAGACCAATGTGGTATCATAAAACAAAAGCCTAGAATCTAAAGTCAGAAGACATGAGCTGGACTGTACGACCTCTAAGGTACCTTCCAGCCCTAAGTTCTATGGTGCCAGGAACTGAATTGAGCTTTTTATAGAGATATTGTTTACTATTAAATATCAGTTATCTTCCAATTCCCTTCATCCCTGGATATCTGAGGTTTCCATTTTACAGGTAAGAAAACTGAAGCTTAGAGAAGTTGCTGATGATCACACAATCATAAATGCTAGACATAAGAATTCTGATTTCAATCCTGAGGTCATTCTGCTATGGTGTAGCTTCTCTGGAGTTTTTTAGGAGGAAAGGGATAGGATGAAAGAGTGTTCATAAAAGTTCCTCCACTACCCAATTGAAAATCTTCTCAATTGTTAATTCAATTACAGCCCAACAGGCTGCCATCTGGTAGGCAGTTAAATGAGAAAGATTGGATTCATTTGATTATCATTACATTAACATCCAACAACTTTTAAAACTGTAAAAGCTAATCATTACCAAAATCACATTTATTCATTCCTCTAATATTGATAGAATTTTTACTATGTGAAAAAAAAATTGTGCTAAATGCAGAAACTGTTTTAATGTCAGTCTCTTGTAGAAGAAACTATGTTTAATCAACATTAAAGAACAATAACAACAAAAATTTAACAGAGTTTTCTTACAAAGATATAAAGTGATTTTAACACAGTGTCATGAACAGCCAGTGATCTGAAGAAACAAAAGGCAGGAAGAAATGAGAACTTCAAAGACGGGATATTAAAGCCAGCAGGGGCAGAAAGGAAGAAATGATAAAAAGAGCAAGCATTAAAGAAAGGGGGGAAAAATAAGATAAATTATGACATGAGATAAGCAAAATCCGAGAGAAAAATCCTTCTAGAGTGTGAGAATATTTTTTTGAAATCTCATCATTCTAACTTTCATTCTAGAAAAGCATGAGGTCACCTAAAACATTAGTGCAAACATTAATAATGTTGCCCCTAGAACCCTCTCCTGGGAAAGCTTCAAAACAGCAAAATGCAGCCTGTCAGAATGAGTTAATACTTGCTTCCAGAAGCCACTCAACTCCCAAACTGAAATAGATTGGAGGAGGTAAAGTCAGTTAATCTAGTTTTATTGCCAAACTCAGGGAAAATGCAAATCAGATCATTTCCTCTCTAGACACAAGTTCAGTAAGTTATGCTACATATTTCGCTTACGTTTTTATGGCTCCAAAGTCTAGCATCCCTGTCAAAGAAACACCATCCTTTAATTTGGAATTTACAAAGCAGAGTGAATATGAACATGTAATAGAGACAAGACTTTAAAGTCTTATTCTAATATTGAGTGGAATTCAAAATTTTATCTTTTAAGAAGAAATGACTGCAAACTTAAAAATATTTTGAACAATTAGAAAACTCTAAGAAAAAAGAAGGGGAAAAAGCTGAAAGACATTTTGGAGATCACCTGTCCTGACCCTATCTTTTACAAAAAAAGAAGGAAATCAAAATTCAGAAGGAGAATGATTTGCCCAAATTGAAGTGTACTAAGTATCAGAGCCAGAATTCCAAAACAGATCCTCTGGTACCAAATCCAGTGTCTTTACACCTCGCTAGTATGATTTTTATGAGGGAAGAAGGTATGGAAAATCCTAGAGGAAAGAGGCAAAGCAAGGACCTGGGGCTTCTTGTAGGTTTAACTTAGCATTTAGGCTCAATGTTTAAAAGGCAATAGGCATTCTTGGGCTGTAAAATACATTTAAAGTCAACTTTATATTTCTTTTGCCAAATTAATGCTTTATTTAAGCATCACAATGATACTCTTCCAAGTTAAAAGGACATAAAATTACTCCTCTCCACCTCTACAATCCCCAGGTCAGGAGACTCAGATCGGTGAAAGCATCCCTGCAGACAGCAAGGGGTCAGCAGTTGCCATGACAACCAGTCAGTATGACATTACCCTGAAAGGTTTTTTCTAAAGTTACCATGGCAACCAGTCAGTTTGCCTCCCTCGAAAGTAGTTGCCATGGCAACCAGTCACCTTATTCTTCTCCAAAAGCAGGAAAAATTCAACAATATTCCCCAATCATCATTCTCCTTATGTCAGACCTTTTGTATCATCTTAGCCAGGACTGCCCATCTCTCCCTTGAAGGATCAGGCCAGCCTACATGCTGCTGCAGCAATTACTAGATTTATAAAGCACAGGTATTGGGCCATTAAGGAAAAAGGAAAAGGGAAGTTAGGCATCAGGGATGAAAAGGAAAGGAGGGAGAAGGAGCTCTGACAATAATAACCCAGTGGAGGTGCAAGCACAACCCTACCCTCAGAAATGTGCAGCCATATTAGCCTGGTTTCTCTTCCCTCTAGTACCCTACTCACCATTTGCATAAAAATAATACAGCTGCTACAACATCCCACCATTTTGTGACAATATCCCAAAATTTTTCTAGGGGACCTCCTATTACTAAAATAGTATCAAAGTCACCCTAATAATTAGAGGAAAAGCTTAATACAAATAAAGACATGAAACAATATGAACAGTCTTCTTAAAAAGGTAGGGAAGTGATATCAGGAATAATTCATAAAAGTCTTCTGAGATAAAACATTTATGATAGCCAGAAGTAGAACCAGGGAAATATGGTCCACCAAATAAATGATGATAACTCCAACATCATCACCAATCCCTATCATAGGCCTGAATCATCTGACTTAAAAATAGCTAAAAGGTTTACAGCTTCTTGAATGTAACTTCCATCAGACCCAAATATGACTAGCACTGACCCCATACTGCCACAAATTCAGTGTTCCTGAGTTAACCAAGTAAAATTTCTTCCTATCTTGCAGCCCCATCAAGAGGATAGTTTTGAATGTTGGTCCATTTAGAGATTTCTACTGAGGAGCTTTTCTTTTCTTCAGTGGAGACTATGAAGAAACTCATCTTCACTTTCATTGAAGGACTCAAAATCACTACCAAGTTAGCCAAAGGATCCCCCTTTCCTCCAAGCAAATTCCCATTCCTCGTGATTATAAAAATGTAGTTCTATCCCCCTTATACAGTTAAAAAGTCAAGCTCCTCCTAATAATTCCATCCCTTGCTTCCCAAAAGTCTTTCTAGGAAGGAACTATCCAGGCCATCAGGGGAAAGGAAACTTCTCAATTAAAGGAAGTCAGAACCATTTCTCTCAGTTGCCTAGAATCTTCTGAGGGATCAGAAATCTTCATGCCTGAGCAATTCTGCACAGATGACTGAATAAAAAAATGCTCAAGGGGGTTAACTGGAACTATATCTAAAGCAGCACATCCTCATCAGATAAGTCCTCCTAAAGGGCAGATCCAGAAACTACTGGAGTGAAGTTCCCTCTTCTTTCCTAGGATAGCACTGACTTAGCAGAGACACAGTTTCTGGAAGATAGGATATCTAACCTAGATAATCAGGGATGTGATAATAAAGCTATTGTTTAAAAGTCCATTCTAGTCTTCTATATATGATATCAGCTGCCTAAGGATAGTATGGAAGATAAAAAACTCAGTGAAGGTGATAAAAATAGACCCGATCACAGTCAAACGGGTTCCCTGATCAGAAGCATTGATATGAGGAGGGGCCATATTGATAAAGGATGTGTTCTATGACAGCCTTGACAGTGGCTGCTGAAGTAAGATCATAGAAGATAGCCACTAGGATTAAGGAGGATTGGGAAAGGCTTCTTGTAGAAGGTAGGATTTTAACTAGGACTTGAAGGAAGCCAGAAGATGGAGATAAGGAGGGAAAGAATTCTAGGCATGAAATTCCAGGCCATACCTTCTCTTGCTCCTGTCTGCTAAAAGTGGGACTTCTGGGAAAATCATCTGTCATGTGGTTGGACCTGGATGAAAGACTTTGAATAATATAATAATCTGTCTCCCTAATGTACTTCTCTCTAGACAATGATATTTTGCTTAGATTCATTCCTCAATGGTAGAACACTCCCAACTATTTGGCCCTTTATTGATAGCATCAGCTTGGTTTTTCAGTTCAACAGAGTTATGATGGCTCTGAGGGATCACAAACTTCTTATTGAGTATGTAGCCAAAGGCATCAACAAAATTCCTCTATTAGCCTGATCTCAATGCTAAGAGCCCTTAATTTTCCAATTTTATTCTCTAGAGGCCTCAGACCATTCATCCAAACCCACAGCCATTAGGCAAGAATAGGTATACACATGAAAATCTTGTCTACCCCAACCTTCAAGTCTCTTATTAACCAACCAGGTTGTAGGCTGGCTTCTTAAAAGATTTGCCAGAACTCCCATCCTGAGAGAAAACATGTCAAATTTGTGGGCATCTACCATTTAAGGATTAGCATGGCATGATCCCTCATGGTTCTCAACTGTCCCCTATGTGGCAAATTTATTATTTTGGTTCTCTTCTTCCATTATAGGACAAGAGATGTGTCCTCAATACATTTGGCATCCTTTCAGGATATAGGATTGCAGTTGAGTTAATTGAGTTAATTTCTGCAGCAGACGTTGACAAGGACCTCATAGAGCACATTCTTTTTCAATAAGCCCCCCATACCACTGCCTCTGGTCAGGGCATCCACTTAACTGGAGTTGGGTCTATCTCTATCACCTTCACTGAGTTTTTCATCTTCCACACTGTCCTTGGACAGCTGATATACATAGAGCACTAGAATGGACTTTAAAACAACAGCTTTATTATCAAATCCCTGATTATCAAGGTTGGATATCCTATCTCCCAGAAGCTGTGTCTCTGTTAAGTCAGTGCCATCCCAGGAAGGAGGAGGGCTCTTCACTCCAATGGTTTCTGGATCTGCCCTTCAGGAGGACCTATCTGATGAGGATGTACCACTTTAGATAGTTCCAGTTAACCCCCTTGAGCATTTTCTTATTCAATCATCTGTGCAGAATTGTTCAGGCATCAAGATTTCTGCTCCTTCAGAAGATTCTATGCAACTGATGGAAATCAGAGTTCATCTGTCCCCTTCCCAGTTATTCTAAACCCTTGGTTGTCATCCTACAAACCCCATTCTCCACTCTCCACACCCCCACAAAGCTTGTTTCCTTGTCCTCAGTCCCTTCAATCCTAGTCCCAAAATGTGCCACTCCAAATCTACCTATCCCTCTCATCATGTTCTCTGGAATGCCTGCTCCATAATTATCAAATTTGCTTTCATCTCGAACCTTTTATTTTTCTGCTCTCTCAGTCTTCTGGCTCTCACTGAGACTTGACTCCCTCCTTATGGCACAGCCTCTCTGGCCACCCTTTTCAGCACTGGCTGTACTTTTACTAAAGACTCCTTGACTCATTAGTCATGATAGAGCTCCCCTTGCTACTCTGGGACTCTCCTTCCACATCATTACTCAGTAACCTCTTCTTCGAAATTAATTCACTTTATATTTATTACCCAATCAAGATTCTGGTTGCCATGATTTATTGATTCCCAGTCACTTTCCTTCCTTGTTCAACGAATTTGGTGCCTGGTTCATAGATACTCTTTGCCCCAAATCCTGCCCTCAAATTAGGTGACTGTAACTTAGATATTTCTACTCCCTCAAACATCCTCACTTACCAGTTCTTCAATCTACTCAATTCTGATAACCTACTTTTACATTCCACCTAAGTTACCCAGAAAGATGATCAGACATTAGATCTTGTTTTTTGGGGGTTTTTTGTTTTTGTTTTTTGGCTTTTTTGGATGGAGAAAGGCAGGGCAATTGAGGTTAAGTGACTTGCCCAAGGTCACACAGCTAGTAAGTGTTAAGTAACTGAGGTCGAATTTGAACTCAAATCCTCCTGACTCCAGGGCTGGTGCTCTATTCACTGTGCCACCTAGCTACCCCGAGACATTAGATCTTACTATCATCTGCAAATCTGTTGCTCACATGTTTGTGAACTGTGAAATGTCTTTATCTGATTATAATCTTTTTGTCATTCCCTCCTTCCCTCTGCCTTATGACCTCCTGTTCTTCATTCTCGCTATGACCTCCCTCTACTTCTTGGTTCGTTTCCCAGGGTATTACTCCTACACTAGCTATACTCTCCTTCCTCCCCTCTCTCAGCCTTTTGTGAATTAGTTCCACTCTACACGATGCTCTACATTGGAGTCTGTATCCTATTCTGCCCTGCCAAATCCCAGCCTTGGATTACTTCAAACATTTTTTACACTTTCTTTTATTCATATGCTCCTGACCAGAGCTGTAGAAAATCATGATATTGATCTAACTTGGTCCACTACATATCTACGTTACATAATCTCAACTTGACCTTCACTGCAGCAAGGGACCTTTTATACCTCCCAATCACAGTGGCTATATACAAACTTTTAATCCTCCTCAAACCTCCCATGGCTCCCCCTCTCCCACTCTCTGAGCTGAGGACCTAGACTCATGCTTCACTAAAAAAATAAATACATACTAAGGCCACTCATTCACTAAGAATTCTAGCTTCTCCTCTCCACCTCATTTCATATCATTCAGAAACTTCCCCCGCTATCTCCTCCCTCACCCCTTTCTCACATGAAAAGGTGGCCCTTCTTCTTGACATGGTAAACCTCTCTACATGGACAAGAGATCCCATTCCATCCCATCTTCTCTAATAGATTACATCATCTGTCATCCCCACACCTACTTTCTAAGGTTGTTGTGAGGATATAATGAGACACTATTTTTAAAGTGTTTTACAAACTTTTAAGTGCCATATATGTAGACATAGATAGAGATATAGATATAGATATAGATAAAGATATAGATACTAGTTAATAATACTAATACTTTTGTTGTTGTTCAGTCATTTCCCACTGCGTCCTACTCTTTGTGACCCCATTTGTAGTTTTCTTTGCAGAGATACAGGAGTGATTTACCATTTCCTTTTCCAGCTCATTTTATAGATAAGGAAATTGTGGCAAATGCCCAGGGTCACACAGTTAGTAAGTGTCTGAGGCCAGATACGAGCTCAAGAAGATGAATCTTCCTGACTCCAAGTCTGTTACTCTATCTACTGCTACCCATACTGCTGCTGCTACTACTACTACTACTACTACTACTACTACTACTACTACTACTACTATTACTACTAATAATACTAGTAATAATAATCATAATAAATCTTCCCCTGTCTACTGACTGCTTCCCTGCTGCCTATAAATATACCTTTGTCTCCCCTATTCACAAAAAACCCTCACTTCATCCATCTATCCCCACAGGTTATTGTTCTGTCTCTTTTCCCCTTTATAGCCAAATTCCTTAAAAAAAGTCATTTACCCTTAGTACTTCCATTTCCTTTCCTCTCACTCTCTTCTAAACCCTCAGGATTATTCCAGACTCATAGATCAACTGAAACTACTCTCTCCAGTATTACCAATAGTCTCAATCACCAGTTTAATGTGTTTTTCTGTCACCATCCTTCTTGACTTCCTTGCAGTCTTTGATATTATTCATTACCTGCTCCTGGAGGCTCTCTTCTTTCTAGATTTTTAGGACATTGACCTCTCCTACTTCTTTTCCTCCATGTCTGACAGCAGGTTACACACACTTAATGTGAGTATCCTCCAAGGCTTCTGTCTTGGGCCCTCTTCTCCTCAGCCTCTACATTTTGATGGATGATCTCATCAGTTCCCAGAGATTCAATCATCATCTCTATGTATATGATTCTTAGATCTATTTATCCAGATCTAAAGTTTCCCCTGACCTCCAGTCCAGCATTTCCAACTGTCTATCTGATATCTCTGGGGCAGCTAGGTGGTGCAGTAGATAGAGTGCTAGGTCTGAGGGAGGACTCATCTCCCTGAGTTCAAATCTGACCTTAGATACTTACTCATTGTGTGATCCTGGGCAAGTCAATTAACCCTGTTGGCCTCCATTTTCTTATCTGTAAAATTAGTTAGATAAGGAAATGACAAACCACTGCAGTATCTTGGCCAAGAAAAGCCCAAATGAGGTCATGAAGAGTCAGACACAACTGAAAAATGAGTGAACAACAACAAAAATCTGATATCTCTAAGTGGATATCCTGCATCTCATATTCTAAAACTGAGCTCATTATCTTTCCCCTCTTCTAAACTTCCCCATCACCCTGGAGGGAACCACCACCCTTCCAATCACACATTCACAAATTTCTTTGGTGCCTTCTTCTACTCCTCTCTCTCTCTCTTTCTCCCTCTCTCTCTCTTTCTCTTTCTCTCTCTCTCTCTCCCTCTCTCTCTCATATATCCAATCTTTTGCTAAGGCTTGTCAATTCTACTTTCACAACATCTTTTGAGTACATCCCCTTTTCTTCACTACAGCTACCAACTTGGTACAGGCCCCCATCACCTCATACCTGGACTATTTCAATAACCTGCTATTATTGTTAAATAGCCTAAAAGTCTCCCCTCTCAAGTCCATCCTCCTCTAAAGCTACCAAATTGATCTTCCTAAACCTTAGCTCTGACCGTGTTTACTTCCCTGCTCAGTAAACCCTAGTGGCTCCCTATAACTTCTAGTATCTAATTTAAATCCTCTATTTGGTTATTAAAGTTCTTAACAGCCTGACCCTTTCCTCCTTTTCCAGTCATTTTATATTTTACTCCCCTCCAAGTACCCTACAATCCACTGGCATTAGCTTTCTTGTTGTTTCTCCCACAGGATGCTTCATCTCCTGACTATGACTTTTCCCCATGCCTCCTTCCTCCTGTCTGCCTCCTGGCTTCCCTATGTTCCTTCAAGACTCAACTCAAAATCCTCCTCTCTTGCTCCAACCCTCCAAATGCTAGAGTCTTCTCCCTACAAATTCCTTCTGTTTCCTATGTACAGTTTTTAGATAGTGTTTCCCTGTGAGCTCCTTGGTGGCAAAGACCAAGTTTTTGTCTTTCTTTGTATTCCTAACATTTAACACAAGACCTTGCACACACTATGCACTAATAAATGTTTGTTAATTGACTGAAATATCCAGGGGAAATAGGGTAAAAGGACCTTAAACTTCCCAAGAGAAAGTAAAAAACTGACTAGTCTCAGTTACTGGACTAGAGAAGAAAACATCGAGATTGATAACCCAGGCCACTCACGGAGGCCAGAGCTACCAGGTTCCAAAACTGACAAGATCAGGAATAGCCAAAGCGTTTGGCGTAATAACTTTATTCAGCTCCCAATAGTCTATTATCATTTGCCAGGTAATATCCCCATGGGGTAATTATAAAGACAATTTGATTAATGAAATACTACAGTCTCCTTCTTCTTTATAACTAGAGAGGAAATATCCTTAATGCCACCTCCATCCTAGGCTTTAGTATTGTTTGGTATTAGCCACATGCAACAGCTCAGGAAATTCCAAAGGCTTCCATTTAACCCAGACATGATAACCAGCATAGAAGCTGCCCCAAGCTCCAGTGTAGATACTGGTGGGTACACAAAACTCACCATACACTGCCCCTGATCAGAAATTTTAAGTACAACTTCTGTCCACCTCCTCCTGAGCAAGGTACTCCTTTCCTCTGTGGTTTACTCCCCAAAATCCCTCATAGAAACTGGATGCCCCATGAAGCCATCAAAGGTCCCTGGTATAATAGAAACCAACTTGCCAGTATCTACCAATTTCTTATGTTCCTGGCAACTCTCCCTTTCTAAGCCACAGCAACTTAAGCATATAGACTCCATTACTCCTATGTCCTATTAGTAAGACGGCCTGAGCCTCAGGGACCTAGGGTTTTAGAACTTGTGTGTGTGTGTGTGTGTGTGTGTGTATGTGTGTATGTGTAGGCATATATAGGCATATACACATATACACACATAGACATACATACGCATAGATACACATACACATATGTATATATGTGTATACAAGTATGCTGCTAGGTGGCACAGTGGATAGAGTGCCAGGCCTGGAGTCAGAAAGATTCATCTTCCTGAGTTCAAATCTGGCCTCAGATACTAGTTGTGTGACCCTGGGCAAGTCACTCAATCCTACTTATCTCAGTTTCCTCATCTGTAAAATGAGCTGGAGAAGTAAATGGCAAACCACTCTAGTATCATTGCCAAGAAAAGCCCAAATGGGGTCTTGAAGAATCAGACACAATTGAAAAATTACTGAACAATGACAACTATACAGAGAGAGACAGAGAGGGGGGGCGGGGAGGGAGAGAGAATTATCTTTCAAAATTTCCTCAGTAATCCTATTTATTTTATACATTTAAAAAACATCATTCTGAGACTAGGTCCATAAGCCTTAGCAGACTGCCAGTGGGATACCTGATACAAACAAAGTCAAGGACCCCTGCCTTAGGAGTTTGTCTTATATCTGTATATAATAATTTGTGTGGCTCCAAACAACTAGATAGTATGGTGGAATAAGCAAGTGTGAGGGAAGAAAGGATGGAGGAATGACCAAACAGAGTGGAGGCTTTTAAGGATGTTCTAAATTTTGGCAGGGCAGGAATATTCTTAGGATGTTGGTCCTGGATATCTTTATACAATTTTACTAATACTCCTGTTGGCTGACTATCAATCATCTTATCCATCCCAAGTTTTGAAAGCCATGACCAAAGTTCCTTACAGAAGGGAATATCCTTACCCTCTGCCCATCTAACATGAGAGTGAGCATCAGACCTCTAGCCCCAAAGCATCTATATGTATATGTAGCCCTATTTTCTGGGACAGCTCCTGGGACATCCCCAACCTCACTCTTAAACTTCACCAACTGACCTGCTGAGGCCCATATTGTGGTCTTGTGGATGAAGACCCATAGCTAAGGCCAGACACTATTCAGATGAAGTTCCACCCAAAGGATAAGAGGTAATCACATTCAAAGCAGATTGGTCATAAGGAGTGGGGGCTCTTGGGAAGAGCACATAAATTTAATCCACAAAACCCATCTCTTTAGTAACTCCTTCCTTTGCAGTCCCCAATAACGGAACTGTCTGTGGAGTGAACTCATCTTTACAGAAACAAATATAAAATATGCAAAACTTCCATTTTATTTCACAAAAGATGGACAAATGGCAATCCTCACATCTAGAACCTACAATTGATTCAAATGACTTGGCAAAAGCAAATCATCTGTAAGCTCTGCCAGGTGATGAAATTTTGCAACTGACAAATACTCTAAATGTCTCCATTAGTTGATGCTTAGTCATTGCTCTAAGGATTCTTTGGCTGTTTAATTTGTTTTTAAACCACCCAACTTTATTAGTGTTAAAAACCAACCACAACAACAACTCATGCCAAAATACTGTGAGCTTAGCTTACCATTCAGATTGTAGAAATAAGTACTCCTAGACTATAAAATCCAATTAAAACCAATTTTACTAATAAAGCATTAAAAAGATACACTTCAAAGTCAAAAGGGCTATGAAGTAACTCACTTCCACCTCCAAAGTCGCTAGGTCAGGAAATTTAAGAGGGAAGGCCTCAGGCTATAATCTCAACACTCACCCCAACAACCAGGCAGCTTGGTGCTTGTTTCCCCTGGAAAACAACAAAAATTTAGCCATACTCTGTGACCCCCATTCTCCTTAACTGAGGTCTTTAAATCTCAGCCTAGCCAGACTGGTCTCCCTGTCCCTTAAAGAAACAGGCTGCCTGTTGGAAGCACTGGGTGAGGCTAGGAAGAAAAGAGAGAAAGGAATTGAGGAGGTAGAGGTGAACAAGAAAGGAAGGAGAAGGGGATCCTACAGCTGGGGATTTCTGAGGGTGCTCAGGATGCTCCTCCCCGTGCTTCTCCCCAGTGTCTCACTCACTGTTCATATAAAAGCTTCTACTTCCTAGCACAGGGTGTGAATTACAAGCTAACAGATAATCACACTTAAAAGTGAACCATTTCCTAGAAAATTCCCCCAAACAAAGTGAAGTTAGCCGAGCCAGGACAACAATAGATACAACTACAATATAAATTGTAAAAGAATGAGCTTGACTCCAAAGAACAGATATGGGAAGAAACCCTCCCCTCTTCTCTTTGTAGAATTCAAGGGCACTTGAGTAGGTACCATTGCATATAAATATTTGGTTTTTTAACATGTTGGTCAAATGTTTTGCTAAATTTTTTTTCTTTTCTTTCCTTTTTCTTTTTAAAAAGAATTCTTTGTTCTGAAGGATGTGGGGAGGGTGGGAATACAGAGGAAAATCTAGATGATGTAAAAACAAAATATGTCCATTAAAATATTTTTAAAAAATCAATTGAGAAGTTCCCTGTTTAATATAGTCTCTCTTTTTTTCACAGTAATCTCAGTTTTTCTGGAGCTCTTCAAACTATGACACTTATTATTCAATAATTTAAGAAATAGTTATTAATTATTTACACAGTTCAGTCATTCCCGCTCTTCATGCTTGGTTTATTTCATCTTACCTTTGGGATTTAATCCCCTCAAAAGTGGAGGCCATAACTCAGTCCTAAGAAGACTGGTCAAGTGTGACCATCCAGCTAAAGGATGAAAAGATGGATTCTATCCCTCTCTCTCTCAAAATTAGACAATCCTGTATCTACAGCACATCTGTCCTTATCCCACAATACTCTGTGACTTGGTGTAAAGCCAATCACAAGCCCTTCTCCTGAGGACTGCTGCTGTGAATAACTTCAAGGATCTAATTGCATAGTATAGTGAACTCTCTGTTTATTAAGCAAGAAACTAAAGCAAAACATTCCAGAAACTAAAGCACAACATTCACAACAACATAACAACTCATTAATAAGGTGGTCACATAGTCTTAAACAAAACATATCATTCAGTAAGTCACAATCTCCTCAATCAATACAGAGTACCCAAGTAAAGTCTTCTTGCATCTCAACTTGGCCCCCTCCATTGAAAGCAAACACTTCGAACCTCACTCATTCTGAACTGGGGACAAGCCTCTGACAGCAGTTACGACCTAACTTTCAACTGAACACATGCATTAGCAGTTATATAAGTGCAACTGGGAAACATCTCACATAGTCTTATACCTAGCATACATCCTAGGCACCTCTTACCCCAAATCTCCTCATTAGTCCAACTCTCCCCTTCTTGCTTTCTGTGGGATAGAGTGAGTCTCATAGGTTAAAAGGCATGATGGAATTTTGATCTGCGCTGCAGCTCTCATTAAACTATCTTTCTCCCCAAATTTACCCCTCTTCCAAATGTTCCTATTGTTGGTGGTGGTGTTCAGTTGTGTCTGACTCTTTGTGAGCCCATTTGGGCTTTTCTTGGCAAAGATACTGGAGGGGTTTGCCATTTCCTTTTCCAACTCATTTTATAGAAGAGAAAACTGAGGTAAACTGGATTAAGTGACTTGACCAGGGTCACACAGTTGGCATCTGAGATCAGATTTGAACTCAGGTCTTCCTGTCTCCAGGCCTGGCATTCTATCAATGCACCACGTCACTGCCATAAACTTTCCTATGACTGTACTGTTTGGAAGTCCGTTCCAGGATTCTGCCATGCTCAACACAAGCTCAACTCCTCACCTTATCTCACTCCATACAGACAGTCACATGCCAAATCTTTTCATTTCTTTCTTCACATCTGTAGATGCACGCATCCCTTTCTCTTCACTCATGCAGCTACCACCCTGGTTCAGTCCTTCATCATGTCTTTCATGGATTATTTGGTCTCCCCCCACTCAAATCTCTCCAGTCTCCAATCCTGCCTACTCAGATGCCAAGGTGGTTTCCTCAGTGCAATTCTGACCATGTCACTCCTCTACTTAATAAACTCCATGTACTCCCTATTGATTTTAAGATCTAATATTATTTCATTTTTATTTCATCTTTTTCTAATATCTATTTTTTTTTTGTTTTCTAAGGGATATATTACTAGTCTATTAGTATATATGTTTTTTCAAAGTAAGAAAATATACATATATTGGGGTTATGTGTATGAAAATTTTTTTACTGTTGGGATGTGAAAATGCATAAGTTTGGAGCCTATTTTCCTGGAATTGAATGCGTCCGTGCCACATTTTACAGGCCCAAATTCAGGTTTTGGAACAAAGAAATCAGAATAGACTGAGGAATAAATGAAATGAAGCAGGTGCCAAGTTAACTTTCTAATTAGCCTGGAAAATACACCACCATTCCAAGGCTTCACACATTAAGGCTCTCTCCTACAAAACGCAATATTGTCACCATAGGGAAAGGGTGAGTATGAAAAATACTTTTTAGTAGACTCATTAAAGGTAGCTAGATTGCAAAGTGGAGAGAATAACGAGTCTGGAGTCAAGAAGGCTCATCTTCCTGAGTTCAAATCTGGCCTCAGACACATACTAGCTGTGTGATCCTAGGCAAATCACCTAACCCTGTTTGCCTCAGTTTCTTCATCTGTAATATGAACTGGAGAAGGAAATGCAAACCTCTCCAGTGTCTTTGCCAAGAAAACCCCAAATGGGGTCACAAAGAGTCAGACACAACTGAAAAACTGGACCCACAACTGAAGATTGATCAAAATGTGGGCAAACTGTCAGCTTCGAAAAATTACAGTTAAAAGGTGTTTTAAATGGTGTTTTGTTGCATTTAGTCATTGTTTGTTTTTTATTGTTGCTTTTTTTGTTTACTAAGCTCTCCCTTAATTCTAAGCCACCATGTCAGCTAAATACCATCCTCAGCTACTTTTTCCCATACCCACCCAAAAAGGATAATGGATTTAAAACAATAAACCAGGCTACATTTCTGATCCTGTGACTTCCTGTGCGATTTAGGCTGTGCCATTGTGTCTCTGCTCCTCTTGTATGATGAAAGCCAACCATCCTATCATGCTGACATTTGTTCATATGGTCCATTCAGCCATAGACAAAAGGTCCCCAATTCTGGAAACTATTTTTCTTTTTTTCCCACTTAATGGGATTTTGGGTTTTTTTTCACCTATTACATGTAAAGATAGTTTTCAACACTCATTTTTATAAGATTTTGAGTTCCAAATTTTTCTTCCTCCCTCTCCTACCCAAGACAATAAGCAATCTGATATAGGTTATACATGTATAGTCATGTTAAACATACTTCCACATTATCATGTTGTAAAAGAAGAATCAGAACAACAGGTGAAAACCACAAGAAAGAAAAAAACAATGAAAATAGTAACCTTTCAATCTACATTCACATTCCATAGTTCTTTCTCTAGATGTGAATAGCATTTTCCATCGTGAGTCTTTTGGAAAGTATTTTTCATTGACTGTTCTTCGTAATCCCACCGATAAGCTTCATGAAAAATGTCCCTAATTATAATGTTTTCTAATACCAATAAGTCTTCACAGGATTCTGCCACTCAAAGAGCCTACAAACTCACAAATAAGATAAATGAATTAACTCTCTCCCAACAGCACAAACCAATGAACATTTCTCCATCCCTTTCCCCCTACTCTTCCCACTATCCCACCCCACCTCCCCATAACCCTTCTTCACTACAGTGAACTGTTTAGTTCTAGGGAAGTCATCGGGTACCAATACAGATGGGGTTGCTTTAGGTTCAGGATTAGTTGAAAGTTTTGGAAAGCTGATAGGTCTTGTTTGGTGTAGCATTTGTTTGGTGAAGAGGAAGCAACTGAAGGGACAGTGCTTGAGTCTCACCAGGACCTTAGAGAGGTCTTATTTAGAGTAGAAGTCAGGACCTTAGGTCTCATTTATTGCTGATATCAGAGATATAATACAATTTTCTAGTAGAAGTCAGAGATAAATACAATTGTCTAGTACTAGTAAGGAATACATACAATTTTCTATATCAAGAGTCAGAGACAGAGACAAATTGCCATGTGGAGTCCAGGGGATTTGTTGTAAACAAGGTGAGGCAACCTCAGTTTAAAAAAAGAGACACCTTCTGCTGTTCTGGAACTGTGCATTATAACTCTCTATCTCACTGGGACTTTCACTGAGAAAGAAGTGAGGAACCTAGGTGGATCTGCCTCAAGAATTAGTTTCCCATCATCTCCTAGCATAAGTTAGTTGGCAAGGCACATTAAATGTGAAAATGTGAATAGAGTAAAAAGTTGAAGAAAATTGTAAGCTCCCTGCTATCAAAATTACAACTGATATGTAAGACAGGTCAATAAGAAATAATTCCATAATTATAATTATAAGAAATAATTTAAGAATCATTATACTTCCTGAAAGCAACCCTGATAGAAATGGAAACTGCTCATACATAATAATGGCTAATAGAGCTTCGTAGCACTTTAAGTTTTGCAAAAATTTTTTACATTGGGGAAGCTAGGTGGCGCAGTGAATAGAGCAACAGCCCTCAAGTCAGGACGACCTGAGTTCAAATCCAGCCTCAGACACTTTACACTTACTAGCTGTGTGACCTTGGGCAAGTCACTTAACCCCAATAGCCCTGCCTTCTCCCCTGCAAAAAAGAAAAAAAAATTTTTACATCTGTGGCAGTTAGAACACATGTAATGGTCTGGAGGTCTCTCTGGTCACCTTTTGTGCTGTGTGTCTCTTTTCCTGAGCATAGATGATTGGATACCAAGCTTGAGATGTCTATTCCTGTGAGTTTAAAGACTTGGTCCCAACCTTGGTGGAGGGAGACAAACAGAAGGACTCAAACTTTGATACAGAGAGACAGTGTTGGTGTCCATACCAGTGTTCAACCTTGTTGTTCAACCTTGGTACAGGGAGCAGTGGTCAGGCCTGTTGTCTGATGTATTTCTATATTAAACTGTGTGTGTGTGTGTGTGTGTGTGTGTGTGTATGTGTGTGTGTGTGTGTGTGTTCCCTCTTTGTCTAGTTCAGATAAGAGTGAGGTTCATCGGATGTCCTCACCCCCAATCTCTTCATAAATGTTTATATAATCTTGTCACATTCCCTGATTATAAGAAATAATAAGGTCCCTTTCTAATCTAATGTATTCTTTTCACTTTTTTTCACTCTATCTTTTCTTTCTTCTATGAAACCCATCAGAATAGTGCAAATTCACCCCCAGTCCTCTGTTTGTCTTACTTAACACCCTCTATGTTGTCTTATCACCTTGAATGTCTAAAGACATTAAAGTTCTGAAGGGACACTTGTTTCTCCTCTTTTTATTAAAATATTAGCACTTTATCATCATATTGCTCAAATATAATTGCCTTTTTAATTTCTCTTGATTCCTATGTTTGAATTTCAAAATTTCTACTCTGCTCTGACCCTCTAAAAAAGAATGCTTAAATTCCTTTATTCTAAGAAAAATCATGTCTCTTTCCCTGGAGAATTCTGATTTTCAGAGGAAATCATTTTGAGTTGTAAGCCTATATCTTTTGCTTTTTGCAGTATTGTATTCCCAGACCTCTTCTCATAAAAGTAAAAGCTACTAAGTCTTGTGTGACTTTTACTGTGGTTTATTTGAACTCTTTCTTTATAGCTTTGAAGCATTTATTCTTTGATTTGGAAGTTCCAGATTTTGGCTGTGACAATGCCAGGAGTTTTCCTTTTAGAATTTCTTTCAAAAGGTGATTAGTGGATTCTTTCTATTTTCACTTTGCTCTTTTGTTCTAACAGATCTGTGCAGTTTTCATTTATTATTTC
Organism: Pseudochirops cupreus; assembly: GCA_028627135.1. Lineage (NCBI taxonomy): Eukaryota > Metazoa > Chordata > Mammalia > Diprotodontia > Pseudocheiridae > Pseudochirops > Pseudochirops cupreus. The sequence goes on along the minus strand of CM053580.1, from coordinate 167,307,939 downwards.
TTGAAATATAGTATCCAGACTTTTTTTTTCTGGTCAGGGCTTTCAAGGAGTATAGGTATTCTTGAAATAATTCTTAGTGACCTGCCTTCCTGATCTATTGTGTGTTTGTTTGTTTTTTTTTTAATATCAAGGAGCTTACATTTTCTTGAATATTTTCCTCCCCTGAAGCTTTTCTTACTTAAATTGTTTTGCCAACTCACTTCTCCTAATTAGAGCTGATGAAAAGATCAAGAGAAAAAGTATATATAGAGAAGAACCCTACGCCCCCAAATGCCATGGAATATGCATAATAAAAGTATATATAGATCCATATCTATATCTATCTATTTTTTGTTTTTGACTTCTTCCAGGGCTCAGACTCAGAACACTACATTTGGCTCATTTTTAACTCTCTAGATAGTTCTGGAGATATTCAGTTCTCTCTTTCAGTTGATAAGTGCCTTCCCAATGTCCAGATAAACATAGAGTAAATTTGTTGCAAAGCCTATATAGCACAAAAGATTCGAGTTAGCAAGTGCCACTTCTTTCCCAGTCATTCTTCCCAGAAGGGCAGTCCCTCTCCTCATAAAGATAATTTCACAGTACCACTAGAAAGACTCCCAATAGCATGAGAGGAGTTTGGGAAGTCATTAAAGTCAGTGCCTACTGTTTGTCTTATTGTTTCCTTTGGAGCATGGGTGGGGAACCTGCAGCCCTGAGATCACATGTGGCCCTCTAGGTTCTTGAGTGCAGCCTTTTGACTGAGTCCAAGTTTTACAGAACATATACTTTTATTAAGGAGATTTGTTCTGTGAAGTTTGTTATCAGTGAAAGGGCCACACTTGAGGACCTAGAGGGCCACATGTGGCCTTGAGGCCACAGGTTCCCCACTCCTGCTGGAGGATAGGCTCATTACTGGTTTTGGCATCCAAGTTACTAGAGCAGAGGTAGAGAACCTGGATCCTCGAGGCCATATATGGCCCTCTAAGTCCTCAAGTATGGCTCTTTGACTGAATCCGAACTTCACAGAACAAACCTGTTAATAAAAGTATTTGTTCTATAAAACTTGGACTCGGTCAAAAAGCTGCACCCGAGAACTTAGAAAGCCACATGTGGCCTCAAGGATGCAGGTTCCCCACCACCAAACTAGACTATGCTCATCAATCAGCTCCTGATCTACAACTCTGCACTCCATATAATACTGACATAAAAGTGTGACTTCCATAGTTCATGCATTAGCTCAGAAACTCTGTGTTGCTTGACCAGTAACATGCTCACATTGCAAATCATATCCATATTTCTAATAGCCATCACAGTCCATAGGACACCTTCCCATCCTCTTATGGATCCTCTCCCCAACAAAAGTTAATCATTGCTCCCCTCTGTGCATGCAACTTGTCCATAGCATTATGGGAAGGGAATTGCAGCTCCTTTCACAGTGGATTTGGTCCTTCTACATAACTGCTTGGGTTCTTCCCTATCAGTCCTTGTCCACTGCATATAGAATGAGGAAGAAGGGTGGGAAAAGACCATGAATTTGGAAGCAAAATGGACTTCCAAGTTCTAATCCAAATTCATTGTTTTAGAGGAAGAAATAGAGACCCAGAGAGTTCATTCCTTGGTCAAAGCCATGTATTCAATCAGTCAACAGTCAATAAATATTTGTTTAAGGGCCTATAATATATCAGGCACCGTGATAAGTTCTGGAGATGCAAAAAGAAGCAGAAGACAGTCCCTGCTCTCAAGGAGTTCACAATCTAATGGAGAAGATAAACAAGCAAATATGTAAAAATAAGCTATAAAGAGGAAAAAAAATAGGAAATAATTAAACAAAGAAAGACACTAAAATTAGGAGAGATTGGGAAGAGTTTCCTGTAAAATATAGGATTTTAATGGGGCAGTAAGCTTAGGAAGCCAAGGAAACTAGGAGGTGGAGAGGAAGAGGGAGAACACTGCAAGCAGGCAGGGGAGGAGGGGCCAAAAGAGAAAATGGCCAGGGCTGAGAGATAAAGTGTCTCATTCATGCAACAGCAAGTATACTCTTGTCACTGGATTGAACATGATGAAGAGTAAGATGCAAGAAGACAGGAAAAAGTGGGCGTGGGGGAGGAGTCACAAAGGGCTTTGAATGACCCACAGAGGGTTTTTTATTTGATCCTGATGGTGACAGGGAATCCACTGGAGTTTGTTGAGTGCAGTGGGAGAGGGTGGCATGCTGGGACTTTCATTTTAAGAAAATCACTGTGGCAGCTGAATGAAAGAAGGATTGGAGAGAGACTTGAGGCAGGCAGACCCACCAGCAAGCTATCCCAGTGGTCCAGGTGAGAAGTAATAAGGGCCTACAACAGGGTAGTGATAGTATAAGAGGAGAGAAGGTATATTCAAGAGATGATGAAAAGCTGAAACCAACATGCCTTGGCAACAGGATGGATATGGGGGTGAGAGATGGTAAAACAACAAGGATGACACCTAGATGGAGAGCCTGAAGTACTAGGAGAATATTGTTGCCTTCTATGGTAATAGGGAAGTTTGGAGGAAGGGAGAGCCTAAGGGGAAAGATGAGTTCAATTTTGGTCCTGTTGAATTTAAGATGTCTCCTGGACACCCAGTTAGAGATGTCTGAAAGGCAGTGGAAGATGTGAGATTAGAGATCAACAGAGACTTTGGGGAAGGATGGGTAGATTTGGGAATCATGAGTATACAGATGATAATTAAATCCATGGAGGCCAATGAGATCACCAAAGAAGTAGTACAAAATGAGGAAAGTAGAAGGCCCAGGACAGAGCTCTGTGGGGCACCTCCATTTAGAGAGTATGACCTAGCTTAGGATCTAGCAAAGAAGACTGAGAAGGAGCAGGAAGACAGACAGGAGGAGAACTAGGAGAGAGCAGTGCTCTAAAAACCTAGACTGAGTTGAGTATCAAGAAGGAGAGGGTTGGTTGTTGTCCTGCATTCTTGAAAAGGACCAAAATGACATCACTATGTTAGAGACATGTTACAATGCATCCAGTTGTGCCTGATCAGGCCACAAATGCAGAATGCTCTACCACAAGTCAGGGCCAAATAGTCCATGTGAACATTTGGGGAGGATTCTCTAAATTTGCACATCTTGTGTTTCTTTTGAGCTATTTCAATTCTGCTTTGCTCATAGAGCATAGCACCTTCTCTGATGTGGGCACACCATCGTCGGCTGTCCTGTGCCAGTGTCTCCTGTGTCACACCATCAATTTCCAAGTTCTTTTTTTAAAATTTATTTTCTTTTTTAAATTTTTTTTTGTAATTAACTTTTGTTTGCTTTTAGTTTACATCATTGATTTCCACAAGATTTTGAGTTACAGAATTTCTCCCCGTCTTTCCTCTACCCACCCCCTCAAAACAGTGATCCCCTGTATATCCCCTCCCCCAATATGCTCTCTCCTATGTCCTACCCCATCACCCCTCTTACTTTCTGGTAGAGCAAGATGGATCTCCCTATCCCAGTGCCCGTATACGTGTAATGGTAATGGAATTTGGAGATGCCCTTGTATTTGCTTGGTTTTTGGGTTGAGTGTTAAAACACAGAGATTGTGAATCCCACTTGTGGGATGGACTTGTTGACGTGAAGAGAGAGGGCTGAACTGGGAGGAGCCGTGAATTAGGAGAGAGGCCCAAGCCTAGAGAAGGCCAGAAGGACTTTTGGAGAGCAGTATCCAGTATCGTGGAGCCTAAGTTGCTGAGAGAAAGACTGCTGAAAGCCCATTGGAGCTACCCAGGACTTCTGAGAACTGCCACCTGGAGCTGCCAAGAACTGAGGAGGCATGGCTGTGATGCCAGTATTTTGTCTGTCTGTTTTGATGTTGTTTTGCCAGATTCACCTGCTGATGAAGGACAGTGCTTCTGTTGTAGAGGTCCTGGAAACTTGCTGTTGGTTCAGAAGCCCTGAAGGAGGATTTTCTTGTGGTATGTTTACAGAAATCCTGGAAGAGGGCCTTGCTGATGTTTTCAGGGGTTCTGGGACTGTTCTACAGGCAGAGAGTGACTTGATGAGGACACTGGCTATGGCTTTTTTGAGCCTTGTCTCCCCAGGAACTGAGATTGCTGAGGGCTTGCCTCAAGTGAATATGAAAGAAGGGCCTTTCCTTGGGTTTTCAATGCTGAGATGATATCTTAACTTTGTTGTAACTTAAGGGTAGATGGCCTTTTGTGCTCTATTGCCCTTTTTGAGAAAGTGCTTAGTGTTAATAGATGGTATTGTAATTCGGTAGTGTCCAGCAGTGGGAAACCTTTGGTCTTTTTGTGCTCTGTGATTGACTAAATGAATGTACTTTGTTTATGATTGGAAACTGTTCTCTATTTGAGAAGAGACTAAATGAATATACTGCCCTAGAGTGGGCTACTTTGACTACTGATCCAGGGGTGGGATACCTTGGACCTTGGTACTTTGCAATGAAATTGAGAACTTACTTGCTAATTGAATGAGTTACACTGTATTTTGACTTTCTCTGTTCTGTGAATGTTTTGCTGAATAAATGGAGTTAGCTATGCTGATAATCCGAACCTTGGAAGTTGCCTTTGCTTGGTATTACAATATCTTATTTCCCAGTTGCATGTAAATAATAATAAATAATAAAATCATATATATATATATATATATATATATATATATATGATTTTAGAAGTTTAAATTCTAGATTCTTTCCCTTCCTTCCTTGTCACCCACCCCTATTGGAAACAAAAGCAATTCAATACAGGCCATACATGTGTAGTTATGCAGAACATCTCCACAATGGACATATTGTGTAACACTGACGATATTTCCCTCCTTTCTATCCCGCCCTCTATTGTTCTGTTCTCTACTTTGTGCCTGTCCCTTTACAGAAGTGTGTGCTTCTAACAACCCTACCCCCCAACCTGCCATCCCCTCCATGCTCCCCCCTCTCATACCCTTCCCCCTACTCTCCTGTAGGCCAAGATACCCATTTTAGAGTGTATGTCATTCCCTCCCTAAGCCAAATTCAATTCCCTTTTTGCCTTCTTGTTCTTCCCCTCCATTGCAACAGTTATCCCTTGCCTCTTCTATATGAGGTAATTTACCCCATTCTGTCTCTCCCTGTCTCCTCTCATTCTATTCCTCTCTCACCTCTTAATTTCACCTTTTAAAATATCATCCATTCCTATTCAGTAGATCCTGTGCTCTTTGCCTATATACACATATATACACACACTCACATATGTATTCATATGCATATATATACATATATATATATATATA
>CM053580.1:167291018-167302209 GCA_028627135.1 Pseudochirops cupreus | reverse complement strand
GATGAGGGAGGAAGGAAAAGAATCTAGAATTTAAAGTTTTAAAATCAAATGTTTAAAAATACATGTGTATGTATATATATATATATATATATATATATATATATATATATATATATATAAATTTTTAAAAGAATTAAATATAATTGCATTAGTGCATTGTAGGCAGATATAAACAGCTCAAGTACCTAAAAATCAGAGGACTCTGGTTGTATGTAGTGATGCAAATGAAACTCTGACAGTATCAACCATTTTATACATTTTGTTATTCAGTCATGTCCAACTCTTCATGGTCCCGTTTGGGGTTTTCTTGGAAAAGATACTGGAGTGGTTTGCCATTTCCTTCTCCAGCTCATTGACAGATGAGGAAACTGAGGCAAAGAGGGTTAAATGACTTGCTCAGGGTCACACAGCTATTGTCTGAGGCCAGATTTGAACTCACAAAGATGAGTCTTCCTGACTCCATGTCTGGCTCTCTACCCACTGTGCTACCAAGCTTGCCCTTTTACATCTCAAAACTATTATGACCAAGAATTCCTGGAATGATACTCTCCTTCATATCTGCTCATTTATACTCATAGTCACAGTAACGAGAACTTTATATTGGCACCTGGAAGACACGCTGACTAACATTCAGTTTAATCAGAAACTGTAACCAGAACCACCCTTTTCAAGGAAAGGAGATTTACAGAACTGGTTAGCTCCTGTCAATTTCAGTTCCTGAAAGTCAGCTGCTACTGAACATACCACTGTTACCTAAACTTTTTCAGGCTGAAATACCAGTGAACTTTCCAGCACACATTAGGGAAGTTCCCTTTCCCTCCTATACCCAAGAACGATTTCTAATAAAATCTAGGTGGTACAGTGGATAGAGCACTGGGCCAGAAATAAGGAGATCCGAGTTCAAAATCAGCCTCAGATGTGTACTAGCTATATGACCCTGGGCAAGTCACTTACCCTCTACCTCAGTTTCCTCAACTGTATGAGGATAATAATGGCACCTACTTTTCAGAGTTGTGAGGATCATTTGAGATAATATTTTAAAGCACCTAACAGTATCTGGCATGTAATAAGCCCTAAATAAAGGTTAGCTATTAATTAACCAACACCTTGGAATTTAATTCAATAAACATTTATTAAGCACCTACTACTACGTGCCATTGTGCTAAGTACTGGGAATACAAAAAAGAGGCAAAAGATAATTCCTGCCCTCAGGGAGCATACATGCTAACAAATATATATAAAGCAAACTATATACAAGATAATCAGAAATAATTAACAGAGAGAAGGCACTGGAATTAAGAGAAGTTAGGGAAGGCTTTCTATAGGAGACAGGATTTTAGTTGGGACTAAAAGGAAGGCAAAGATGTCAGTAGTCAGAGCAGAGAAGGAAAAGCATGTCAGGCAACGGGGACAGGCAGAGAGAATGCTCAGAACCAACAGCTGCACAGATGAAAATGTTTTGTTCATAGAACAGGCAGGAGGCCAGTGTCTCCGGATCAAAGAGTATGTGTTGGGGCAATTGTTATCGTTGGTTTTTGTTCTTCATTCTCGAAGACATACTGAATTGGATTTAAGTGAGGCAGGGTTGTGCAAAGTCATTAGCCTCACTCCTTCCTCCAGAGTCATCAGAGTCCAGTGGCAAGACACAGGTCAGGATGACTGGTGTTGGCCTGGGATGCAATGGGAGACCCTGGCCTTTTTAAGCTAGGGTCTTTCCCAGGTCTCAGGCAACACCCATTTAGTGATTAAGGGCTAAGTAAGAGCTGAGGCAAAAGATGGCCTAGTTTGACTTCCCAAAAGAATCCATCTGGGAGAGGAAGATCCCCAGAGCTTCTGGCCAGAACAGAAACAACTGCTAATTTACACCCACTCAGAGCAACCCAAACCACAAGCAAATGAGGCTTGGGCTAAGACCTATTAGTCAATCAGTGAGAGTCTTGGGGTTTAAAGGCATAGTCAAGCAGCTCTATCTGAATCACAATGAGCTTTATCAAAGCCTGGTTTACCAGAGCTATAGTTCAGCAATCGATAATGAAAACGACAGGAGACAAAAGAGTTCATTGTCACCTGGAGGCAATAGGGAGCCATAGAAGTTTACAATGTGTGGGTGACATGAAATCCACTTTGGATCATAGATTAAAAGCTAAAGGAGACCTTCATAACCATCTGGTCCAACCCCTTAATTTCAATGATGAGAACACAGGTCCTGAGAGTCTGAAATGACCTTCCAAAAGTGACAATGAACATGTGGCAAAGGGAAGAAACTTGAACCTGATCTTCTGAGTGCCAATCCAGTGCCCCAGATTCACTGCCATTTCTAGATGACAAGAAATGCTTTCTTCTCCATCCTCCAAACTAAAAGCTGTTCTTCGAGTTCTTTGGTATCCAGGAATTGGATTCCTGGCTTAAAGGGGTAGCACCAATATACTGCCAATCACCAAAAACTGCAAAGTAAACACAACAAAACTGGGCAAGAGACAAAGAGATCACATCATCCCATTTTGAAGCTCCTGGCTTAAGGAGCACTGGAAATAAGTGGGATTCAATTTTAAAAACTACCTTATCTTCTCCTTCCTTACGTTTATGTAAACTACTAGGGAACAGTCACATTACATAAATGCAGCTTGTTCTAGCAATGCTGCTGTTACAGGGAACACCCACCAATAATGACAGTAATGCACTACGATTTATACCAGCATTTGAAGGTTAGGTCTTTGGGATAAGAGGTACTCTAACCTCCACAAGGACTTGCTCGGTTCTTAGTGACACTAACATAAAACAATTGCTTCTTTGTAGGAATATTTATTTGTCTAAACCTTTCCTAAGACACAAGAAATTCAATTCAAGGTGGTATCTGTCTTTAAAAGTCTTCCCCCACACAGCAAGCCCCTCTCCTTTACCAAATTATACTTATTCTAAGAAAGCATATCTCTATCTTTCAGACTCTGATATTGGGGTCAATGGGTAGTAAGTCATCTCCCAAACTAAAATCAACAGTGTCCACATAACACTGCCCTCCCCTCTACCCCCCCAAAAAAAACCAACCACCATTTTTTTCTTCTACTATAGAATCTTCCAAAAGATAGACCTGGAAGGAAGCTTAGAGATGATCAAATTCAACTCCCTTATCTTACATTAGAGAAATTAAAGAAGGAAATAAATATTTATTAAGCACCTACTAGGTGACAGTCTCTGGACTAATTACTTTACAAATACTATCTTATCTTATCCTCACCTTATTGTCTCCTTTAATTCTTGCTACAAACCTGGGAGCTAAATCCTATTATTATCATCGTCATTTATAGCACCTTCAGACTCCAGGCCTAGCACTCTCAGTCTACTACAGTCAAGGTCCCCCAGCTAGCTGGTCAGTAATAAAGCTAGGACTGCAATAAAACAAAGGCTCCCCAAGTGTGTGGGGGATGGCAGAACAGGCTGGAGTAGGAAGGATGGAAGGAGAGGCACAGAATTACTGCAAAGGTTTTATGAATATCATAATAACAAAAATAACCAGCATTTTTATAGTGTTCTAGAGGTCTGCAGAGAGTTTTACAAATATCATCACATCAGATTTTCACAACAGCCCTGGGAGGTAGATTCTACTGCAATTGCTATTTCATAGATAAGGGAACGAAAGAAAATAGAAGTTAAGTTGCTGCGGTGCAGGCTCTGGGAACCCCCTTGAGCTCTCCTTGAATCTTTGAGGTGCAGACGCTGGGAACACCCCCGCCCCCAACTCTGACTGAATCTTCCCACTTGATGAGAAATTTGCAGGAGGCCATAAGCCTTTCATTGTGGCTCTGCCCAAACCTTTGTTACTAGCTTGGCCCTCCTTTATCCATCTCCTTCCCACCCTTGAGCCTATCAAAATTATCTATACCCAAATCAACTGCTCCACCCTTGCACCATTGTCTGTAGGCTCCAGGTAGCTCCAGCAACTTCCCACCCTTAATCACTCATTTACTAGAGTCTGACCTCATCTGACTCCTCCTGCAGAGCCTCCCCAAACTCCTCCTCTAGACCACCCCTAGATTCCTTCCACAACCTTTCAGTATATAAGACGCCATCTTGCCTCCAAGTGTGTGAGAGCACCATAGAATGATGTAGCACAGACTTAGTCTGTGTCAGATGACTCTGGCCTGCTTGCTCAATGCCGTGGCTCCAATATGGTGAACTTTTAATAAACTTTGCTTTTCTTTGGCTGAGAGAAGACTTGAGTCGAATTCATTCAGCAGAACCCAGTGTGTTGGTATTTGGGGGTCTCGAGCACCCTTAACCCTTATACCTCTTCAAAGTGACCTGCCCAGGGTTGCAGGGCTAATAAATGTCTAAGGGCAGATTTGAACTCAGGAAAATAAGTCTTCCTGACTCCAGGCCCAGCATCGAGGTCTACCTAGCAACCATTTTGAACTTTTTTTCTCCCCACAACAATGAAATATGCAGTATGACTCAGTATAATAAATAAGCAAATATATTTTTTTCAGCCCATGCCTGAAATATAACATACATTCAGGGCTTTTTTCTTTAAAGGTATACAATTGCCCGTGGCTAATGTGAAAGTATTTTATATGACTTCATCTGAATGAATATTTTTATTCCTTGACAGAAGTCAAGTGGGTGGGGGAGGGTTGGACAGGGAGATCGTTTGGAACTGAAAATAAAATAAATTTTAAAAAAAACGAACCTACTACTAGGGGCAGCTAGAAGGCGCACTGACCAGAGCGCCAAGCCCTGGAGGGAGAAAGATCTGAGTTCAGACCTCAGCCACTTACTAGGGCTATGACCTAGTGCAAATCACTTAATCCCAACTGCCTCAAAACAAACTAACTAACTAATGGATGTAATTGCTGTTTCGGTTTAAGTTGTTTGTTGTTGTTTTAAAGTACAATTTCATTGGTATGAGGAACTTCCAATATGAAAACTGTCCACTGGTGCAGACCAGCAGCACACTGCTAACATAATATAGTAATACTGAGAGGCTGAGGGACTTGCCCTGTACAGGTCAGGACATTAATGAGACTGGGGCAGAACTTGAATCCAGGTCTTCTTATCTCTAAGGCCGGCTCTCTATCTAAATCTCACAGATGTTATGGTTAACAAAATATTCATTTCAAAGTGTCACCTAATTTACAGTGGTTTTTGTTATATATTTCTCAATCAAGGGATATTAACCATATACAATAACTATCCTGGGGCTGTTGAAAATTTTTTGCATCATAAAGCTAAATAAACCTGGCTGGATCTCAAGTTTCAATTCAAAACACCTAGTACCAGAGTAAGGCTATGCCAAACCTCTCATTACAGTAGCATGCCAACATGCTATTTGCATCTCATTACCATTCATGAGCACACAGCAATTGGAATGGGACCTGTAATTCATTCTAATGCTGTAGCTGGCACTACAACTCAGTTGGAATTTTGAGTAACTAGTTGGAGGTGGAAGGAGATGGAAGGAGAGAATAATTTAAAAATCACAGAATTTAGCAAAGTATATTTTGATTAATTTCAGTCTCTTATATTTATGGCCATAATAAATAGTACAATACATCATTTGACTTGTCATTGTTCGCAATCACAGCTCAGCACAGGTCTGGGCTCCTAAATCTTTAATGAGAAGTGGTATTAAGTAACCTCTGTACATATTGTGGAGTTTTTCATGTAAACAAGTCTGATTTAATTTGGCTGCCTTTGAAAGTAATAGTGATGAAGATGGACTGTATGTAATTACCTACTTCACTGCTCCCCATAGTCCTTACACAAAGTAGGTAGGCAGAAGTAAGAAATTATATTTGTCCAAGCCTTATCCAACACTGTTATTCCTGTTGTACTGTTCAGTCTATCATGGATACATTAAATTGCTGAATATTTATTCTTCAAAAAACACTTGGAATTTATTAAGTACCTTCTACATAATGACTTATCTATGTCTGTACTTTTCCTGATCAATTTGCTTGCTGGACAATTTTTTTTTCTTTAACACTCATTTTAAGGTAAAGGGAAGAGAAAGGAAGAAGTATTTATAATGCTACTATATGGCAAGTACAAAGTTAAGTATTTTACAAATAACACCTCATTTGATACTCATAACAATCCTTTGAAGTAGGCGCTGTTATTATCCCCATTTTATAGGTGAGGAAACAAACAAATGGAGGTTATGTGACTTGTCCAGGATCACATAGTTAGGCACTATCTGAAGCCCCATTTGAACTCTGGTCTTCCTGACTCTAGGTTGAGTGCTCTATCCACTGTGCCACATAGCTGCCTAATTTGAAATTTCTTATACAATAATAGGAAATGTCAATAATTCACATTCAGTTAACTGATTAGTGTAGGACTAGACTTGGCTTCAGAAGATCTGGGTTCAAATCCTTGCTCCATCACTCTTACTTTTCGTTCCTTCATCAATAAAATGGATGACTTGATCCCTAAGGTCCAATTGGGCTCTAATGTTCTATAATTACTACTTACAACCTCATTAAAAAGAATTCAGTTTGAAACAGCCCCACTAATTTTTTTTAAATTCAGATTCACTGAAAGATTTTATTGCCTAAGCAAGACAAATGGAAATACTTTAGTGGTTCAGGGCCTTTGACACATTACTTGCCCACGAAAGAATGTCTCTTGACTTCACGCCCTCCTACATGGATATCTAAGACATATGAGGATCTATGTCATTGAAAACATTCTATTCACTACAGGTATCATGTGACACCATTCTAGTTGTGAGATTATATGCTATTTCATTAACAAATATTTACAAAACACAATCATAATAACTAGCATTTATATAGTGCTTTCAGGTTTACAAAGCATTGTACGTCTTCTCATTTGATCCCCACAACAAGCCTGTGAAGGGTATCATCATCCCCACTTTACAAATGAGGAAACCGAGGCTGGAAGAGATTAAGATGACTGAGACTTGAAGAACTCGCCTTCCAATTATTAATAAGGCCCAAACAGGAACAATACCTGAAAAAATGTGCTTTGTTTCTTCAGTTGCAATAATTCTTTGGTTAAACAATCTCATGACTGGCTGTGTCCATGGTTAAGCTGGGAAGAGCACGGTAACCAGCTCATCCACACCTCTGACGTGGCAGGGAGCCGTGTGGGCTGAATTGCTGGTGCTCTGCCTGTTTCTCTACCAAGGCCAGATGTGTGAAAAAGTAGTATGGGTTTCTGCTCATGACTCCTTCCATCTGTGGTACAAACACTACCCCAGAAGAGCTCAGTTCCTCATGAACCACTGCTTGCCTCCTATACAAGAAGCCACCACAATCTGCAGTCAGTAGGTATTATGTGCCCTTGTCAAGATACCCACAAACCATCCCACCAAGGAGCCAGGCGCACAACTCAAGGGTATTCCTAGCAAGAGGTTTTATGCCCAAGGTATCTGCTTTCTTAGGACTGGAAACAGTATTGGAGCTAGGATTTCAAACACTTTCTATTGCTGTTTATAGGCAAACCAATTTTCAGGGATAGGAAACAGTAAAGTCTATAGCTATGGCTCTGACGTGGTCAGCACAAAGTAACCAACAAGAGCTACTGTAAGCAACTGGATACATCTCTCTGTCTCTAGATAGAGGCAGCTAGTTGACCCAGAGAAGAAACTGCTGATCTGGAGTAAGGAAAACAAGAGTCCAGAGCCAGCTTCAAACAGTTACTGGCAAGACCCTGGACTAGTCACTTAACCTCAGTTTCCTCATTAGTGCCCACCTTCTAGGGTTGTTGTGAGGATCCAGTGAAATAATATTGGTTAAGTTCTTTGCAAACCTTAGAGCACTGGTTAAATGCTGCCTTACTGGGCACCTAAGTGATACAAGTGGATACAGTACAAGGCCTGGAATCTGGAAGATCTGAGTTCTCAGATACTTACTAGCTTTGTGATCCTGGGCAAGTCCCTTAACTTCTGTTTACCCCAGTAATCTCATCTACAAAATGGGGGTAATAATAACAACCTACCTCCCAGGGTTGTTGTGAAGATCAAATGAAATAATAATTATAAAGTGCTTAGCATTGTAAGTACTATATAAATGCCAGATATTTGTTTTTAATTATTATCGGGCAACATCAGAGCCCCAAGTCCATAACACCAGCTCAAGATATCAGGGACAAGCACAGAGTTGGTTTTGAAACCTGTGAGAACCAGAGAATTGCATTTGCCAAAAAGATTCTGGTTTTCTATCTTATTAAAAAAGGATTCCATTCACTGGGGATCCCAAACAGTGTCTTTCTTTTCAATGTCCTTTGTAAATTTAGTGTTAACACTCCTAAATGTAGCAAAGAGACATTTGGGATTTCTGTCAACATTATGTAAAAACAAGTTCAGTTCATAAAATATTGTTTGGTGATGATTAATTATTTCTTTTAAGCCTTCCCACGTATGGGTGCTGGCAAGAAAAGATGGAACTCAAAGCTATTAGGGTATGAAACAGTGAAATACATTTTCATAGCAGAAATATAAGCATAAGACTTGGGAGACCAAGCATCGTGCCCAGGGTTCCATCCTCTGGATCTCTATTTTCCCTATACAGTAGGTGTCAGGAAAGCAGCATGGGAGAGATCTCAAGAACCAGGAGTCCAATGGAGCCCCTGTGATGACTCACCTAGCCCGAGGAGGTACGTATCATCTTCAATTAGACTGTCTTCTCAGGCTTCATGCTTCAGAATGGAATTTCAGAGCTAAGAATCTGAAAATTTGGCCAAACCGAATATATATGAAGCAAAGTCAGTGGTTGTTCAGTCCTATCTAACTCTTCAAACTGAGAGCTTGAACAAAACTATAGTATGAGAAAAAAAATACCTCCTTTTACATATATGGAAAGTTGTTGGTCATCTCCCATGTCCCAGCTGTTTTACGATAAAGAGTAAACATAGAATGCATGTAAAATGATGCCTTATTAAGCATGTTTTAAAGCAGAAAGAAAAAATGGTGGCCCTTATTCCTATTTGGCTCTGTTAAAGTAAGGAGGAAAGGACTAAGCCCTCCTTAGGGGAAAGAGGGCTCAGGCTTTTATTTCCCCACTGAGGTCACAGAGCCTGAGTCCTAAAGCCCATAGTCCTATATAACTTCTGTACATGGTGATCCTTTGTCCTGTTTATTTGCTGTTCAGAACAAAGAAAGAGACAATACTTTAAGACCCTTCCCATTAGAAGCCAAAGCAAGCTGTGAACACAAGCCTATGTTCTTTGCATTTTTTTCCTTTTCTATTTTAAGTGAAAGAGCTTGGAGATGGCTATGACCTTGTAAGCTTCTATAAACTGGGAGAGCAAGTCACCAGAGGTTTGGGAGTCAGAGTTCATGTCAGAATTTTCTAGGAACTAGGTGGTAAGGAATGAAGTCCAGAGAGACCTGCACCACCCAGCCCAGGAGTGCAAGAGATGCAAAATCATCCATCCATAGGACAAGCCGCTTTTGGAGGTGAATTTGGGTAGGGGCCAATGTTGTGTAAAAACTACACTAAATCTGAGTCTACTCTCCTCAGAGACCAAAGTAGTATAGGGGGAAAAGCACCCTCCCTTTCCCTGTGTTAAGGGAAAATGTTTCTATTTCTGTTCTTGTTCTATTGTCAAAGTAAATACCCCTTTGCAAAAACTATTTTTAAAAAGTGGATGACCTATTTATTATCTGGGACTGACAAGGTCTGTCAGCACATGATCATGGAAAACTGGTATGGTACCAGAGGGGCCGAACTGAGTCTCCCTAATCCATCATCTCTGGCTCCACAAATGTCTATTTTACATTCCACAGAGTAGTTGAGAGCCACGATGAGAGTGTCAGAAGCAATTGAAAAATGTTTCGTGGCACCTCTTACTCCATCCAGTTGTGCCATTAATAAAAAACATAAAGAAAGAAAGGAAGGAAGGAAGAAAAAGAATTCTCAAAACAAACCAGAGGAATCATTAATGTGAAGAAAAACAGGTCAGGTATCATTATAATCTTAAACCTATCTTTTATCATATACATAATGGGTTTTTTCCTATAGAAAAATGTGACATTGAGGCTCTGGTCTCCATTTGTAAGAGTTGGTCAATAAACTAAAGCTCTTCTAAGTATACAAATAGAAGACAGGGACTGTACCCAACCTACTTTACCCAAGGATTGGTCTTATTAATACTTTATTTTCAGCTCACTTTGATTATTCATGTTACTTGAAATGAGGGTTGTATTAAGTAAAAAATGCAAAATCCTGGTTCCAGAATAACACATAGGGTCCATCTCCTCTCCCTCTGGCGGGTTAATCCTCCAAATGTAACAACTGTGTCAGTCTCCCTCCTGACCCAAAGTATACTTTGGGAACCTTTCACTTGGCTGGCTCTCTGCCCCCACTCAGATGAAAGCTGGGAAATTCAGTATCTGGCACTCTGCCAAGGAGAACCACTAGCTTCCCTTTTGGCCCTTAAGCTCACAAGCTTTCAAAACTTAGAATAGTTTTATTTACACAGTAAAAAGCACAAAAAAAGACTCACATCCAGGCCCTAGAGATTAAAACCATCATCTTCCATTAGTTCACCCTCTTGCCAGGTACCTAACTGGTCCTCATGGCGTATAGTATCGCCTACTGAGTTCTCATAACATATACAGCGTATCACAAAAGTCTTAATGCAGTTTTGAGCTTTAAAAACTTCAGAAGTTAAAATGCTATAGACTTTTAAAAAATCATTTGAAAGTTTTACTCTTTATTTGGATATCTTAAGGCTAGGATTATAAATACAAGTCCTTCAATCACTGAGCAGCAGGTGATGAAAGTTTTCACCAAGTTTGAAAATTGCCTAGAGTAATGTATGACACAAGGTAGTGGTTATTTTTCACAATAAGTATATTTATGTTTTAAAAATTGAAATAATTTATTTTTCAAACTCTTCTGTAGTTTGTAGAAGTCATGAGTTTGAGGCAACTACATGGTTCAGTGGAGTAGAGAGCTGGGCCCGGAGTCAGGAAGAACTGAGTTCAAATTCTACTTCAGATGCTTACTAGTTCTGTGACTCTGGGCTAATCTGTCTGCCTTAATCCACTGGAGAAGGAAATGGAAAACCACTTCAGTATCTTTACCAAGAAAACCCCATGGCCAGTATGGTCCTGCTGTAGTCCATACGGTCAGGAAGAACTGGACACGACTGAACAACAACCACAACAGGTTATGCGTCTGAAGTTGCTGATGCTTAAAACTGCCCTGAGATTTTTGGGACAACC
>CM053580.1:167276573-167290918 GCA_028627135.1 Pseudochirops cupreus | reverse complement strand
AAAGATGACTGGATTCTCCATGTAGATTCTACTCCTATTTCACTATATTCTTGCTCTCATTTCTCTGCAGTCCCTCCCTGGTTCTCCTCCCTCCCTGCACGTTCAGTCCCACATTATTGCCCTTTACCAGCAGCATCACCTACTCTGCAGCCCTACTAGGTGCTCTGCTACCAGTTGGTGTTTTGTGCCCCATAGCTCCTTTATAAACCAGCTCTTCTAAGGCACTACTCCCTAGTTCTGACATGTATCCTGGATCTTTTTTACACCTATCAAGCAATCAAGCAAAAAAGCATTGAAGTGCCAACTATATGCTGACCCTGGTGAATCAAGTATAAAGAATAAAACAATTCCTACTTTCTTAAGGAGGAGACAAAATGAGTAAGTACAAAGTAGGAAGAAAGAAAAACAAACATTTATTAACTGCCTATTATGTGCTAGGAAAAAAAACAAAACGTTTTTACAAATATCACATTTGATCCTCATAACAATCCTGGGAGAGAGATGCTTTTATTATCATCCCCATTTTACAGCTGGGGTAAGAGGCAAACAGAGGTCAAGTGACTTGCCTAGGATTACAAAGTTAGTAATTATCTGAAGCTAGATTTGAACTCAGGTTTTTCTAGCTCCAAAGCCAGACTCTATTCCCTTCACCATCTAGCTCAGGGATGGGAAACCTGTGGCCTCAAGGCTACATGTGGCCTTCTAGGTCCTCGGGTGCAGTCTTTTGACTGAATCCAAACTTCACGAACAAATTCCCTTAACAAAAGCATTTGTTCTATAAAACTTGGACTCGGTCAAAGGTCCATATTTGAGGACCTAGAAGGCTACGTGTAGTCTCCAGGCTGAAGGCTCCCAACCCCAATCTAACTAATTAAATTATAAGGTAATTTAGAAGGAAGGCACTAACAGTGCCAAATGAAAAAGCTTCATTTGGAAAATGGTGTTTGAGCTGTACCTCAAAGGAAAAAAAGACCTCTGTGAGGGTGGAGGTGGAGGTGGAAGTGAGGAGGAAGGACAATCCTGGAATTTGAGATGGGCAATACCAAAGCAGGGGGAAGAGGTGATGAACACAAGGGTGTTCTATGTGAACCACAGAGAAGACCAGTCTCTCAACATCTGAGAAGAAATGGCCAATGAGGCTGGAAAGCTAGATTGGGGCAGGTGGTGAAAGGCTTTAAGAACGAAACAGAGAAGACAACAGAAAGTCACCAAAGTTGACACAGTAAAGGAATCCTGTGGTCTAACCTGCATGTAAAGAAAAAGACTGGCAGCAGCCTGTATGGACTAGAGGGATGACGGACTGGAGGCAAGGAGGCCCATTAGAAGGTTGTTGCAATACTCCAGACAAGAGGTAACGAGGATCTGAACTAAAGTGGTAGCTTTGTGAGTAGAGGCAAGGAGTTATATCCTAGAGATGTTGGGGCAGGGGGGAGAGGAAATGCTGAGATTTGAGAACTTATATGATTATGTTTGCTTTGTTTTCCATCCTGGTGCCTCTGCCCAATCCTCCACACAAAGTCTCCTCTGATGGGTATGACCCATTGCATGGCTCAACTTTGTCTTCAGAACCCATTCTGGGTTCTCTAGGGTAGCTCAAGGGGAATCTAGGTTCTCTCATCTAGAACCCAAGGAATATGCTTTCCACTCACATTAGCACTCCTCAAATGAGTCTTAAGGTTTAGAGATACATTTCTAGTCTCACCACATGTGGTTCCACCCTCCCAGCTATGTCCAAGGCTTCTGGGCCCTGGTTATGCAAATTCCCCAGGGTTGCTTCTTAAAAGATCACCCAGTCAGAGAAATGGAATTGTTTTTCCAAATATCAGGGGAGATAGATGTAGATTCTTTTTAAGTCTTGTTGCAAAATTCTATTTGGGCTGGTAACAAGATAAATCTTCATTCTTCAAATTTGCCAACAGTGAAAGACTCTCAGAAAAAAATTTTGGGGGGGAGGAGGGCCCTAGGGGAGAGGAAGATGTGAGGATGTAGAAGGAAATTATGTTACAATCAAGCATACATTGTAGATCACGTAAAATAAGTAACCATAATTCAGTTAACATAAGAGTTGACTCAATTTGTACTATACATTGAAGAACAAGGATCACTTTGTTTATATTTGGAAAAGTAAATAACGCTGACCTAAACATAAAAAGACTCACTGTAAAAAAAGTTATAATGGAAGGAGGTACTGCAGCACACAACTATGCTAGGGGGAGCAAAACAAGAAATAGCAAAAAGCACATAATATAAAGAGAGGATTTTGATTAACATAAAATTAAAAAACTTTTGCATGAAATAAATCAATATAATTAAAGAGAAGTTGTGGAGTGGAAAAAAAATCATAGGAAAAAATCACTGAATCATTGATATGTAAACACCATTTAGGCTAGTTTTGCCCACCATTGCTTTTTTTCTCCTTTATGAGGCCATTTGCTTATAATCACCCATCATACTCCTTCATAAGATTTTTACAAACAAATCTATTCTATTGTATTTTAGGATTACCTTTGGCAGCTATGTCTCTCTGCTTAGCAATTAAGTCAAATGTTTGTTGGCTAAGGCACTTTCTGGGCTCTACTGGTCTCCTCATTGCAGCAATTAATTTACATTATTTTAAATTATTGATGAAATTATTATTATATTAGGTTTCTATACAATTTCTGCTGTCCATTTTCCATTTTAAAATTTTTACTAGGCTGGTTAAATAATTCAATTAAATCTTCCTAATTTCTTAATAAAGAACTATTCTATTTCTTGATTATTAAAAATTCTGATTTTAGCTCTGATAAATCAATGATCTATAAATAGATAACTGAGGAATGAGTTTTTAAATTTATATTAATTATATGGTATAATATATGCATATTTTGCTAATCAAGTATATTTCATATACTCTATTAACATGTTATGTTAATCATGATTATAAATATCACCTTCATAAGTTTAAATCTGTATGAAGGGCTCCTTCTAGATAGTCTTTCCTGTTTCTACTTCTACTCATCTGGCTGCTCCTTCTGTCTCTTTTTCCAAGATCTTCATCCCTACCTTTGACTACCTCCACTTATGGGAGGCAGCTAGATGGCGGGGTAGATACAGGTCTGGAGTCAGGAACACCTGAGTTCAAATTCAACCTCAGACACTTAGCTGTGCAACCCTGGGCAAGTCACTTAACCCTGTTTTCTCATCTGTAAATTAACTGGAGAAGGAAATGGCAAGCCACTCCAGTACCTTTGCCAAAAAAAAACCCCAAATGGGTTCATTAAGAGTCATCATTAAGAGTCAAACACAACTGAACAACAACAAAGCTATCTCTATGAGAAAGAATCTTCAGATCTGCTGTCTCTCCTGAGCTACAGCCCCAAACTACCAACTCACTGTCTACTAGACATTTCCACATGGATGTCTCATAGGGATTTCAAGTTGAGCACATCCAAAACAGAACTCATTTTGTTTTCCTCAAAACCTTTCCCCCTTCCCTAAACTTACTATTTCTGTTGAGGTGCACTTCTGTTCTTCCCACACATCATCCCATCTCCCACCTATGTCCAGGACTTCTGGGCACTGGTTATGCAAAGTCCCTAGGGCTGCTTTTTTCTCAGTCAGAGAAATATAGTTGGTCTTTCAGGTATCAAAGGAGAAAAAAGAATCATTTTTAGTTTTGTTCCAAAATCCTTTCCGGCCACCCAGGTTCAGAACCTTGATGTCATCATTCTCAGGGTCTTTTCTCTCTCTCTCTCTCTCTCTCTCTCTCTCTCTCTCTCTCTCTCTCTCTCTCTCTCTCTCTCTCTCATATCACAATTAGCTGACAAATCTTATCAATTCCCTCAATTCCACCACCACCACCACCACCACCACCACCACCACATCTCTTACCTTCCCATACCTGTGATCTTCCATTCGTGGACTTAGCCACAAGCCTTGTTCAGATCCCTGTCACCTTCTGTCCAAATTATTGGTCTCCCTACATCCAGTCTCTCTCATTTTTTATCCATCATCCATCCACACAGCTACTAAAATGATTTTCTTAAAGCACAGACATATTTATATATCATTCCTCTTCTCAACATACTCCAGGAGCTTCCTCTTGCCTCCAGGATACTATACAATCTCTTCCACGTGACATTTAACACCCTTCACAATGTGGTTCCAGGTTAGAAGCCTGGCACATTATTCTCCTTCATATATTTAATGCTCCAGTCAAACTAACTTGCTTTGCTGTTTGTACCTCAGTCACAATATTTTATCTACTGTTTGTGTGCTTTTGAGTTGTTTCCTCATGCCTAGAATGTGCTTCCTCTTCAATTACACCTCTTAGAAACCCTACATTCCTTTCAAGCTCAGCCCAGATGCCACATCCTACTCTAAGCCCATCCTGATTGCTAGCACATTTCCCTCCCCTGCCAATACCTAAAAATTTAATTTCTAAGTTGTAAATATTTTATTTATTTATTCATCTTCCACATTTCTTTATTTTTTAATTTATTTTATTTATTCACCTTTCTGGTCTTCTTATACCTTATTACCCTTTGAACTTGGACCTTCTTTCTATTCCTTGAACAAGACAATTCATTCACTGGCTGTCGGGCACACCTGGAATTCTCTCCTTTCTCCCCTCTGCCTCCTGGCATCCCTGGCTTCCTTCAAGTCGCAATTAAAATCTCACCTCCTGCAAAAAGCCTCCCCTTAAAGCTTTTCTTTATATCCCCAGCACTTAGGGCAGTGTCCTGCACAGAGCAGGTGCTTACAGATAAATGCTTGTCCACTTGACTTGCCTTATATACTTCTACACAAGTTTTTCCCCTCCTTAGATTAGAGTAGAATGTAATCTTAGAGTAGATTAGAATGTAAGCTCATTGAAGGCAAGGTCTGTTTTTTTTGTTTTTGTTTTTATTTTGGTCTCTATACCCTAGTAATTAGCACTGAGTCTAATGCATGACAGCTGCTTCATAAATGCTTGGTAAATGAATAAATGAATTAATCTCTTGCCCTTTTCTTTCCTCCAGAAACCCCAGTAGCCAGCACCCTAAGCTCATCTAGTCCACCCCCCACATTTTAAAGGTGAGGAAACTGAGTTTTGGTGTAGCTGCTAGCCCAATATTACACAGACAGGCAGAGTCAAAACTAGAACCCAGGACTCATAATTTCCAACTAAGTGCACTTTCTATTACAAGCTTTTTCCTATCTTTCAACTGTTTCCTGAATAACTATATTCACACGAATGCAAAATCATCTCAACCTCAAAATGCCTCAAATTTAAAATACCTTCTATATAGAACCAGATTTTGCCATCTCTTCTAAAAAATGGCAAAGCTCCCAATCACTCTGGCTCTAAACATTAAGAGTTATTTTTTATTCCTTCCTTCTGCCTGCCACCTAAAATTAATCAGTTAACACTGATGCGTAAGGGGAGTTTGGGAAGAAGAAACTCACTCTCCTTATCTCTCTCTCAGGCTGGAAGTACAGCAGGCACTCACCAGCCACATCCCACAAGTGACTGACAAGGATTCTATGACCTGCTCTATTTGGCTGCCCATGCTCCCAGGGGCTCACCATACTGGTGTGAGACTTAGTGCAAACATCTGATCAGTTTTAGTCCTAGTAGTCCCATGAGCCTCAGAGATTACATGCAAGGACCACTATACCTGGCTCCATTTAACATCTGTTAAGAATCTTCCATGTTTAAAAAAAAAGTCCCTGACACATACATTACTGAGAAACAGTATGTAAACACATAAGTGAATAGGAAGTAGTCTGAGAAGGAAGAGAATACTAAAAAACTGATGGGTCAGGAAGGCTTTGCTTAAGGGAAGCGCTCGGGCTGAGCCTTTAAAGAACATAAGGCTTCCGGGAGGTCACAGTAGGGAGGGACTATATTCCAGGTATGGGGGACAGAGATAGTCCCAACATTTCTGCAGCTACAATTTCTCTACTGCAAAGTGTCTGTCATACTTCTTTTCATTCCCACTGCAGCATCCCTGGCTCAGGTCCTCATTACCTCTTAATTGATTATAGTAATCTCTTAACTGGTCTCCCCAACTCCAGTTTTTCCCATAGCCATTATATACCACATAAATAAATACACACACATGTAAGATTATATTTCTCCTATATACCATCAGGACAGCAAAGTGGCACAGTGGATAGAGTGTCAAGCCTGGAGTCAGGAAGACTGGTTTCAGCCACTTCCAACTTTTCATGACCTCATTTGGGGTTTTGTTGGCAAAGATACTGGAGTGGTATCTCACTTCCTTCTCCAGTTCATTTGACAGATAAGGAAATAGAAGCAAACAAGGTTAAGTGACTTGCTCAAGATCACACAGCTAGTAGGTGTCCGAGGCCAGATTTGAACTCGGGGAGATAAGTCTTCCTGACTCCAGGCCTGGAGCTCTATCCACTGGGATACAACCTATCTGTCCTGCTAAAGGGGGCCCATCAGACAAACAACAAAAAAGTTAAGAACTGCTCTAAAGCTTCCTGGCAAGAATGCCCTACCCCTCGTTTCCCTCCCATTCTGCCAATCCAGTACCTACCCCTTTGCTACAAGGCACTAATCACTACCAGTCATAGATCCTCTGTTCAGAAGTCATTTTATCCTTGGCCCTTTTTAC
Source organism: Pseudochirops cupreus (assembly GCA_028627135.1). NCBI lineage: Eukaryota > Metazoa > Chordata > Mammalia > Diprotodontia > Pseudocheiridae > Pseudochirops > Pseudochirops cupreus. The sequence continues at coordinate 167,284,310 of CM053580.1, read as the reverse complement.
GGTTCTTCTGTTTTTCATTTTCACATTCTCTCCTTGTATTGTATTTAATTCTGTCCAATCTTCCCTAGTAAACTATAAGTTCCATAGGGATAGGGTAGTGTCCTCCTAGGAAAGCCTACTGAACATCAGATTATCACCAACTGGAGGTCCTATAGACCTCTCAAATTTAAATCATTCAGAACCAAATTCTTTATCATTTCCACCAAACTTCCCTATTTTGGGGCACCAACATCCTTCTAGTCACCAAGATTTGCAACCTTGCGATAATCCTCTTACTCCTTATATTCAATTAGTTGTTAAATCTTGTAAATTCTACCTCCATGCTAAATCTGACACCCATACTTTTTCTCTCCACTTGTACACAATCCTCCTAGGTTAAGTCCTCCTCACCTCTCACTTGGATTTGTGTAATTTCCCCCTGACTCGTCTTTAAAATCCTGCTTTAAATCTCTCCCACATTACTCTTTACCATGAATGTTATTTTCCAGAAAACCACACTACACGCTATTTCCCATTCACCATAATTGGTCCTTTCTTTCTCATTCCCTTTCCTCCATGCTTTTGTACAGACAGTATCTCTTGCATTTTAGGAATATGCTTCCTCCTCACCTTGCCTCTCAGAAGTCTTAACTTCTGTCAGTATGTCATCTCCAAGGCCACCAACATTGGCCACCTAATCAAAGTAGCAAAGCCTACTCTGATTTCCCAGTTGCAATTTCCCAATTGCCTTCCCTGCTCCTCCCTCCCCCATTATTTTGAACCTGTTTTATATTTAATTTTATTATATTTGTTATAATACTATTAAATTTAATTTAATTCTATGGACATTGTTTCTCTCCCCACCATCCAATATAACGTAAACACCTTGAGGGAAGGGGCTAGTTTGTTTTTCTCTTTTCAAAGTACCTCACACATTCAAGTTTAATAAATGCTTACTGAATAAATGCATCTCCCATAGTACCTTGTAAATAGTATGCATTCAATAAACACTTGCTGAATAAATGAAATTATCAGATATCAGATTGGTGAAATTAATCTGATTTACTTGATTTTATTAACTTTTCAATTGCAAATAAAGAAAAAAAGACATCCACAAAAACCCTACTGTATCAGAAAGCAAATTCAAAATAATTCTTTCATATGGATCAAAATGTAAGTGTTAAGAACTAATCTTCAAAGCCCTGAAGGAGTCTAGGTTTCCAGAGTAATTCCACACAGAAAATTATCATTTTATATAACACTTAGTATTCATAAAACTAAAATATGTGGGCTTTCAATCTATTTTGCCTATTAACAGAAAAAAAAATCTTTCAAATTTCATATGTAATAATGTTTTATTAGAAAAATCCAAAAAAGCTATTGGGATACTAAATATGGGGAAATTACACAGAAAGGAACTTTTTTTTTTAATTTTCTGGACATATGAGTAACAGTAACAAAGAGAAACACAAAACATTCAATTAACTTTTTCTTGCAGAGACAGCAAATTTAAATTTCATAAATATGGTTTCTGTCTTCTCCCCAGCAAAATGTTTTTTTAAAAATAATTTTTTCCCAAGTACATATAAAAACAATTTTAACATTTATTTTTTAAAATTTCAGCAAAATGCTACTTATAGGATTGCTGGGGCAAGTTACTCATGTAGATTTATTACACACAAAAAAAGAATCCACGATGTTAGATGTCAGACCACAAAGCCCAGGCACAATAGAAAAAGATGTTAGCAGCTCTACAATCTAACACTTTGTATAATAATCCTTCCCTTGGCACCAAGCCCAAGTAGTTTGAGACTACAGGTTAAGTCCTAAAAACACTTGTCTTATTTTTTTAATGCCAGGATTTGAAGAACTAGTCTACATTTGACTTAATTCAAGCTCGGGATTCAGAAAACACCAACATACCTTCCCACAGTAATCAAGGGTTCAAAGTTTTACAGTCATGCTGAACACTAGTCAGAAGAAAGTCTAATTCTCATTTAAATTCCACACCCTCCCCCCCACTCTCCCCTTCAACTGCCACACCTTTTAAAAGATCTAATAACAGGTTCTTTCACAAGCTCATTATCATGTTTGAATAGGCTTTACAATAAGGACATCAGTTATTACCAAGCCAAGAAGAGAGACCTGAGTAACTGCAGGGATAAAATCTACTCTATTAAGCATGTCTGGAGCTCCCTAAGCACTAGGGCACATTATCTTACTTTACATCTCATTATTCCTCAGACCATTCCTGAAAGATAATGTACATCTACTTTTGCACAAGGTGAACCTAAGGCACAGAGTAACTGTGTAATTTGCTTAAGACACAAATGCAAACTATGTAATTACCATGGCTCCTATTTGAGGAGTACTTGGGCTACTGTGTCATGTGTCTGTTTTGGTAATATACCTCAAACTATTAAGCAGGTCATTACTGTCACTATGTCACTATCTTGGACAACTCTACCTTAGCAAGAAGCATCAGCTGCATGACTGAACCTAGGGCTTCGATTCCATTGTGGTGCTTTTTCCACGCTACTATACTTCGATAAGCCTTAAGGAGTTGTCTGAAGCTCAGAGTGAAGTGATTTACCAATGATTGTAAACTCATTAAGTTTCATAGGCAGGATTTGAACTCGGGTCTCCAAACCTTCCAGGTCAGTCAATACACATTTACTAAGTGTCTACTGGGTGCAAGGTATTAGCACATTTGCTCTCTGCACTAAAATAGTCCCTTACTCTCAAGGAGTTCACAGTCTAACAATATGGAGGAGGCAATGTGCCAACAATTATGTACAAACAAGACATACACCAGAGAAATCAGAAATAGTCCACAGAGGGGAGGTCCTAGAATTGGAAGAGGCTTCCTGTAGGGGATGAATTTTAGCTGAAATTGAAGAAAATAAGGGAAGCCAGGAGGAAGAGATGAAGGTCAATATTCCTGGTACTAGGAAGAGTCAACGGGAAAATGCTCAGAGTTCAGACAGAGATCAAGTGTCTTCTTCAAGAAATAGCAAAGAGGACCTTGTCACTGGATAGTATGAGAACTGGTGGGGAGGAAGGTATAAGAAGACTAGAAAAGTAGAGGAGGGGGTGCTGGGGAGAGGTTACAAAGGTATAAATGCCAAGCAGCATTTTATATTTGATCCTGTAGGTGATAAAGACCCACTAGAGTTTATATTAAGTTAGGGGGGAGGTGACATAATCAGACCTGAAGTTTGGAAAGATCTGTCAAAATGACCCCTGAGTTGAGGACGGATTAGAAAGAGACCTGAGGCAGCGAGAACAACCCAGAAGGCTAATGCAATAATCCTGATGTGAGTGATAAGGGTCTTGCATCAGGGTGGTGGCAAGTGTCCAAGGCTCGATAAGAACATGTGTTTATTAAGTTTATTAAGTTAAAATAAACAGGTTTTGGCAACAGATTTGCTGTGGAGAGTAAGAGTGAGGGGTCAAGGTCCAGCACTACATGCACTGCCCCAAGCTGCTGAAGTGGATGATTTATTTAAATAAAGTTTTCTAAATAGGAAAAAAAAACCACCACTATCATTATCATATACACTTACAAAAGGATCTATATATATCTACATATAATACGAGTACATGCTTATATACAGACACAAAATTTTTAATTTTGTAATCCTCAATAATAGACCTTAAAAACCTTTTGCATGGGTTTAGGTAAAATGTCCTAGAAACCACAAGACATCTCTATAGGAAGGACTTTAAATCAAATAGTTTCATTAAGTACCACATAGATAACAGAAACAATTAGCAATTTTCAAAAAGGAGAGCAAACTTTCTGCTTCTAATTCCAGAAAACACTTGGTCACTCTGCTAAAGGGAACTTCTTAGTTTTTCTACCCCCTACAAAGTTATTGCTTCATTTCAGGCTCATCCAAAAGGGGAGAAAACATACGTAACAAATTACTAAAAGTATGCAGTGCATGAGGAAACAGTAAAGAAAATAAATGGACCATTGTGGAAACTTACTACAAGACTGTTTGTTTTATAACTCTTTCCGCTACAGCAGAATTCTGGGTAAGGCAAATCTGCCCCATGGTCCATCTAAGGACCAATTCAGAGGTACTGAAGAAATTCATTAATGTGGGAATCTCAGGTTCCAAGGATATCTTATATTGAAACTTACATTTTTCCTGAATTTAACATAGCTCCAAAGGAGTCTTAATGAAGAAAGGAATTCTAACACACTAGAATATAACAGATTCCAGAGCTGTTTAAATCACTCAACAGTGTATGTCAGGTGCAAGCACCATTAAACATGAAAAATCCATCCTAATTAGAGTTAACAGCATAATAGAGAAAGTTCCAGGCAAGAGTAAAAGGCTTACAATTCAACCAACCTGTCCTTTCTTTCCCCTGTCAGATTATTCTGTAGAACAGAAACTCAAAGTAAAGGTATATCAAATTTAATTTCTATAGAAAGGTTAGTTTAAGTTCTAAGAAATTAAGGGCCCTTCCCAAAAAAAAACTGAAGAGGATGTACTAATTACCACTAGATTTAATTTGCTTCAAATGTAAATTAGTCATTTAAATCATTTGAATTTTCAAAGCTTATTAGAATTAAAATACACACCTATTCATGGAAATTGTCCAAAATTCAATGTTGATATAACATGAGGATATAACAAAAACAGATATTTATTCATACAATAAATATTTAGTGGATACTTGTCCTATCTAAGCCATGATATGTTATGGCATGAATCTACTAGTAACTTTTGCTACAAGACCTCAAGGTATTTTCATAAACATTTTTAATCACTTATACATTTAACACCTGAAAAATGAGAGACAGTTACTTATTCACCTGTAATACTAATTTTGAGTGTATAATTATATACTACTTTTAGCCCGGTGAGCAAACAAAAAAATGTCATATTATCTTCTGAAGTTTTTATCTAAATACAAAGGGGAAATTAGTGGATAGCCTGCTGGACTTGGTGTTAGAACATGCAAGTCAAAATCCTGCCTCAGGTCCTTGTTAGATTTTAAATCATGTGCAAATCATAACATTTCAGAGCCTCAATTTCCCCATCTATAAAATGGGAATAATATACTACTACCCCTTAGGGTAGTTGTAAAGGAAGCACTTTGCTATCTATGAAGGGATAGGAATACATTTCATGTGCTTTTACCAGCCAATAATGTAACGGCGTGACTAGCCAATGAGAGCACAGGCATTAGAGCATGTGGAGGTTTGCTAAGCCTGTTTCTGGAGATTCATGATGAAGGCTTCCTCACATCACTTTGGAAAAGAGCAGGTACTCCTCTCACTGTTTGCCATCTATTTCATGGTGATGAAAAAGCCTTTTAACTGGCTGCTAAACACAAACTTAACGCACATGAAAATGGCTACAACAGATGGAGTCTATTTCTTCCCTGGTGATAAGCAAGGAGAGAAACGCTGTGGGCTTCCAGGTAAGACAGGGAACTTAGACTGTCTTTCCCCCTGAAGGTCTCTGTTTCTTTCTTAAGTCCCTCTTGTGTTTATTCCCTTCTGATCTTAGATGACGGAGTATCAGAGAGAGGACTGGTTTGTTCCAGTGTTGAGAGTTTCAAAGTTCCCCTGCCCACGGGAGCCAGCCCATCATTGAGAAGATGCAGTCTAGGTAGTCAAGTGAGCAGCTAATCAATCAGTTAGTAATGAGTTAACTTTTGTGAAGTGCTTTGCAAACTTTAATAAACACTAGCTATTAATATCACACAGCCAGAAATAACCTTGGTAAGGCGGATGTTTTATAACCACCATTTTAAGTTCAAGATCACTCTTCCCAGGAACCAAAGTGTATGGAGTGAAACGTTCCCAGTTTGAGAACGTTTTTCTATGCCTGTTATAATTTTTCATCAATATATCCCCTCTCTAAAAGTGAACTGGTATTAACTGGTTAATTGATATTTCGGAGACAGGAACTGGTCGACTGAAACTGGGACGAACACACTGAATAAAGACTGGAAAGAAATGGCATTATGAAAAGAAAAAAAAAAAGACAGACCCTCATGGTTGTCCCTAGGACCTGAGGAGAAACAGTAACCATTTGCTGGGAACCCAACCTGCCAATAGAATGGAATGTCTGAGAATAAAGTCAGATAATATGTGCTACATAAGGAGCTCTCAGAAGAGGAAGCTCCTTCTAATAAGGCATATTATTAGCACCTTCTCTGAAGCTAAGAATCCTACAGCCATTGCCAAAGCATTGAGAAGTTAAGGGATCCCAGGGTCATACAGAACCAGTATGTAGCAAGGGCAGAAACCGAACACAGATATTCCAGGCTTTGAGAATGGATCCATCCACAATGCTACAATACTCTTATCTTGAGATGAAAAGCTCTAAAAAATGAAAATTGGGAAGAAAAAAAGGAGAACTGCCTAAAAGAATTAGTAAGAATGCACAGGAAATTAATGCATGATCTTGAATTTTTAAAAATACTAGTTCTGAATGAACTGATCTGATTACTAAGCCACTGTCAGTGATCTTTTGAAACTTTCTGAGAAAGGGAGAAGTGGTCTAGGACCAGATGAGAACAAATACCCCAATTTTCAAAGAGGAAGGAGAATATATAATCTGCAAATAAAAACCTCTTCCTAATACAATCCAGCCTCCACTTAGCTGTCTAAGTAAGTGATCTTCATAAAATTCGAATCTGTCAACTCTCTTTTCAATCAACCACAACGATCCCCAGGTCTCCAGGATCAAATATTAAATTCCTTTTTTTTGGCATTCAAACTCTTCATCACCTGCTCTCACACACATACCTCTCTGGTCTTCTTACACCTTATTTACCCCAAAAGTACTCTTCAACTTAGTGACTGCAGTCTCATTACTGTTCCTTGCAGAAAACACAGGATTTTCACTGGCTGTTTCCCGTGACTACAACTCTCCCTCTTCTGTAACTCCCTCTCTACCCTTGTTTGCCTGGCTTCTTTCAGGTCTCAACTAAAGTCCTGTAGGGCAGCCGGGTGGTAGAGCAGATAGAGTGCTGGGCCTGGAATCAGGAAGTCTCATTTTCATGAGTTCAAATCTGGACTCTCACCAGCTGCGTGACGCTGGTCAAGTAACTTAACCCTATCTGCCTCAGTTGTTTCACCTGCAAAATGAGCTGGAGAAGAAAATAGCAAACCACCCCAATATCTTTGCCAAGAAAACCCCAAATGGGGTCAAAACAACTCAGACCTGACTGAAAAGATTGAAGAACAAGTCCCACCTTCAGTAAAAGCCTTCTCAGTCCCCCTTAATCTTATTGCCCTTCTCCCTCGGATTACCTCCATTTTACCCTGCATGTGTCTTGTTTGTACAGTTGTTCCCATTGTCTTCTCCATTAGCCTGCGAACTCCTTGACAGCAGGGATTGTCTTTATATATCTCCAGTACTTAGTATATATCTGGCACGTGAGGTGCTTAATAAATGTTTACATATTGACTACAAACTATAGACTGTAGAGAAATACTTTATTACATTGCTCAGAAACCCTTATTTATTAATACTGTTTGAACCTAGCTTGATGTGACTACAAATCGGTTGACCTCAGACATATTGCCAGGGAAACCACAGGGTGCTTACATTTAGAGTACCTCGTATTGGAATGTTTATGTTTACATCTCAATCAACCTTAATTTCTTTTTTTTTATATGAGATTCTTTATTAAATTTTTTTGAGTTACATCTTTTCTCCCCGTCTTTCCCCCGCCCACCACCCCAAAACAGCCATCCCAGTATTTCCCCCCTCCCCCAGTCTA
>CM053580.1:167250511-167276073 GCA_028627135.1 Pseudochirops cupreus | reverse complement strand
TTTAGTGGGAAGTATCTTTGTGTGCGTTTTGGAGTTCCAGGATTGGTTTAGAGTCCTATTTTATGGGTATTTTGGGGTGGCTATGTGAGAGCTGCGATATGTTGCTGCTTCTACGCCGCCATCTTGGCTCCTCCCCCCAATCAACCTTAATTTCAATGTTCATGTTTATTTGTGTACACATCAAGGGACCTTGATAGGGAATTGCCCTCTCTACAAAATAGCTTAACTTCAACCAGTGGTGTCAGGGCTGGTACCTTATATAATTTAAACCTTGAAGATACAGAGAAAAGGGCCTTCTTCTAGCTTTCCTCCCCTACCAAATAAATTTCCTTCTAAAATTATTTCAGATTTTTGGGTTCATTCTCATGACTATGAAGATCAATCAGCTTGGCTTCTACTGGCAAAATTCCAAAACAGTTGTTAAAAAATGTTTTGATGTGTTTTAAAAAGAATTCATTTCTGAATACAACTAAACCTATTTACACACCCCCACAATGAGCCCTCCCTTATAACAAAGACAATTAAGCAAACAACCAATGGTGAACTTGTCTGCCAATGTATGCAAACAATCTGCACCCAAAATCTCCCACCTTTCTCTTGAAAGGGAGAGAAGTATCTTTCATCACCTGTAGAACACATTATTAAGGGAATGAATGGCTTGTGAGCATTCAGAAAAGTACAGTTATCCTTTCCACATCAAAGGAGTTAGGGCTGGGTAATCTTCAGCCTCTAGGCCACATCTGGCCCTCTAGGTCCTCAAGTGTGGCTCTCTGAATCCAAACTTCATTTGTTCTGGAGGCTGCAGGTTCCCCACCCCTGGATTAAGGGCATCTGGAGAATGTGAGATCTGGAAAACTCACATCAGGTTTTTTGGCCCTCCCTTCATACCAGAGAGGTAGTCTGAATTTTTTCTTTTATGGAGTGTTTACAGTACCTTATTGTAAAATTTGGGTAAAGTATTTGGTCATAGGCTCTGTGTCATCTGTTGGCCTTCATGTGTCATCTGCAGCTTCTGTAAAACTCCCCCAAAATTCCCATTTAATTTTTTATGCACACTCTTGATATATGGAAACCACCATGGGGAAAGTGTCAATGTGGAAGAGATAACTGTGGTTATCAACAAAAGCCAGCATGGCTTCATTGAATACAGATTATGCCAGACCCATCTTACTCCCTCCTAGGCAGGGAAAGTCATATATGATGGAAATGTTGTAGAAATCGTTCAGGCAGATTTCAGCAAAGTCTCATGCTATCCTTAAGAACAAGATGAAGAGATATGAGCTGAAGTAAAAGTAGGTAGATTTGTAACTTGTTCAATGTCTGGAGAGAGATAGTAACACTAAGCGAATAGACAGCTGGCCTTGGAACAGAGATAGACCTGGGTTCATGTCCCACCTGTTAGATGTAGGCAGGTCACTGGATCTCTCAAGTCTGCTAGTCCAGAGATATCAAACATGTGGCCCACAACACTCCCAGTGCAGCCCATATCAGATTAAAATGTAATTGGGAAATAGTTAACAAAATAAATAAAAATACAATAGAACAAAAATTATGTTAACATGTGGTTTTTTGAGTCAACATGAAGATTGCCAGAATCCTTACACGTGGTTTGGAGACCCCTTTTCAATTAGTTTGAAATTGCTGCTCTACACAGCTCTCTAAGATTAGAAATGCAAAGAATATGCCCCCCATGTGTCTCGGCAGAGGAAGTATCCTTACTTGGAAGGTTTAATATACCAATGAGACCATAGAATCAGTGCATTTTCCTACACCTCCAATGTCCTGCAAAGTGTCTTTTTTTATAAAACAGTCCCAAGAGGTTACATGGTGAAAGTATTATTCCTATTTTATAATCCAGAGACCTGAACCTCTGATTTTGTGACCTGCCCATGATCACATAGGCAGTAGGAACACAGCCTCAGGTTTTCGTGATTCTTATCTAACTTCCACCAGAACTACTGCAATAGCCTCCTGACTAACTGTCTGCCAGCCTCCAAGTTTTCCCAATCCAATTTGTCCACCCTCCTTGAAACTGACAAAATCCTTAAAACACAGATCTGACCATGACACTCCCTCCATCAAGAATCTTCAGTGACTCCCTCCTGCCTCTCTAGAATCAAACTTCTCTACCTTGGCATTTAAAGCTTTAACAATCCGGCTCCAGCCAGTCTTTCTAAGTTCATTGCAAACTTCATTTCCAGCCAAAATCCCCTACTTGCTGTTTCCTTCATACACCCCCGATCTTTGTACGTTTGAATCATTCTCCTCCTTGCCCAGAATGCACTCATTTTCTCACCTCTGGTTTCTTTCAAGGCTCACCTCAGGTACACAAGGTCTACCCAGATCTCCCTGATGGCTTCCCCCAGCCTCCCCCACCTCCACTAAATTACTTTGTAGTTAAGTTGCTTACATTTTAGTTTTACTTTGTTGCAGCTCCTAATAAACCCCTTGAGGCTAGCACAAGAACCAGCCATTCACAAGGCATTTAAATGAAGCTTAGATGAATTAATGAAAACATAGGCTATCTGGCTCACTTCTTCCTTATTCTATTTCAAAAACCCTCTATGTTATCCACTCTAGTGATGAGAAAGGCCTTTCTCTTTGGAGATTCCAACTCCTTTTCTGGTACCCTTGATCCCAACTCTATTCTCCCATAAATTACCTCATCATTCATTCCCAATCTCATCTACAATCTCTCTTTATCCACTGGCTCCTTCTCTACTCTTTACGCACATAACCAAGTCTCTCCCATTCTCCCTCTCACCCTTGACCCTAAAAGAACTTTCATTTGAGCCTGCCTTCTCCTCAAACTATCAAACTTGGACGAGTCACTTAACTTCACCTGATTGCCTCATCAGTCAAATGAACGTAGTGGCGTCCGAGATGCCCTTCCATTGAGGTAGCTGGGTCATAAAGTGGATATGGTGACAGATCTGGAGTCAGTAAGACCAGAGTTCAAATCTAGCCTCAGATACTTACTAGCTGTGTGACAGTGGGCATGTCATTTAACCTCATGCCTTGGTTTCCTCAACTGTAAAACAGGGTTAATAATAGCATCTATCTCCCAGAGTTGTTGGGAAGATCAAACGAACCAATATTTGGTACAGTGACTAGACCATGGCAGGCACTTAATGACTACTTCTTACGTTACCTTTCCCCTTCCATGTTAATAATATCTAGCATTTATATATGATTTATGATCCAAAGATCCCAAATCAAATTCTCTATGTCACAAACTCTTCTAAGCCACCACCGCACTAAAACTCTCTCTTAGAATCTCATCTAATTTCAAGGAAGTCTTTGCTGATCTCCTACTACTTCCCCTTCCTCTCCGCCCCCCTGTATTAGTGTTCTTTCATACTTCAAATTAACTTGCATTTACTTACATGTGTACATGTTATTTTTCACACATCCCTTCCACTAATTTTTTTGGTGTGTTTTTGTAGCCCTAGAGCAGCGGTTCTCAACCTGTGGGTCGTGACCCTTTTGGAGGTCGAATGACCCTTTCACAGGGGTCGCCTAAGACCATCGGAAAACATAGATTTCCGATGGCCTTAGGAACCAATACACCGTTCCTCTATCCCTCTCCAGGTGGGTCCAGCCACAAGCAGATACACCCACATACAAATATTAAAGGGTTATGGGGTTAGGAAGGTTGAGAACCACTGTCCTCAAGGATATCACAGCATCTGACAAATCAAATTACATACTTCAATGAATCTGTGACTGCATAGATATGGTAAAAGGAAACCAATCCACAGTTTCTCATCCTGAGCAACTTCTGTTCATAGTAGAAGCTTAAGAAATATTTGTTGTACTGACCTGAAAGCCAGGTCAAGAAGAAGCTGAACAGGATAGTGAGAAAATTAGGTAACATGCCATACCTGGATTGATTCCAGGAACTGGGGATGTATAGCCTAGAAAAGAAAAGTCAAAGGAATGATAGGATAGATGTTTTCAAGTATTTGATGAAAGCAATGATTAGAAGAAGTAGTGCAGCAGATTTCAGTCTGATGTACATGAGGAAATGTGGGACCTAAGATTTAAAGCTCATTCCAGATCCGGTCCTCTTCACAGTGCTTCCTCATCTTTATCTATCTGTCAGGAATATGAATCTTTGAATAATCTTTTCTTCCAACTAACCCAATGCCTTGATGTAGTTGCACAGGTTAGTGGTTCCATTTTTTAATACCTGTTCCCAACAACTTAAACTTAGAATATTTTCATTTTCCAATAATACTTGAAAATGTCTGCCATTTTGAATTTCTAGGGTTTTTAAAAAAACTATACTGAATATAATGGAATAATACCCCACCCCTAATTTGACCATGTCCCATCACTAAGGTCAATTATCTTACCACATACAAGACATTTTCAAATGTCTACCTACACTGGAAAATTTAATATTTTTAATATTGAAACATTGCATTTGGTGCTGTTAACTGCAAAGCACTAATCTTAAAGATTTTTTTTAAAAGGATTAAGACCTTTCTAAATCAGTATTTTTCAAAAATCCAGATTGTTTCATACACGGAAGATGTGACTGTCTTTTAAACAAAACAAAGATCTGAAAAATCAGTGTTTGTCAAACAGAATTCAACAATGAAGGGAAAGGGGTGGAGGAGGAAGAAGTCCAGAATGTTTTGTTGTATTAACCAGAACAAAGGAATAAAAATATCTACATCAGGACTGAGCCACGTTCTCACATGCTCATACTGTTTGTGCCACTGAGAATTAGACAATGACAGCCTAAGAATCTTTGGCCAATCCAGGATTCAATATTGTATTATTTTTTTCCCCAGAACCCAATCATCTTCAGGGTCCTAACAAAATGAAACCAGAGTTTTTCACACATAACCAACTTGTCTATTAAATTTAATCAGTTGCTATTCATCCCCTTGGTAACACCCTGATCTCTTCTTTCTCCAAAAGTTCTCTGGCATTGAGAACTGACTTTTCCCCTAACTTCACACCGGTAACTTATCTTTAACTTTGCCATTTAGCCCTTTCTTCCAACTATGTTCTCTCAAATCCCTCTCCATCTTTTATGGATCTGAATTCCCTTCAACTAAAGCTAGGTAGCATTCACAGCACAATCACAATAGACATACTCTAGCCCAAGGCAGTCCCAGATCTCTACTACGATTCACTTTTTTAAAAAAGTTATCCCCATCATAGGGCTCCTACAAAAACTATCAAATGTCAGGGGAAGAGAAAATTTTCTTCACTTATTTCACTCCTCAGAAGTGGTTAACATGGTTGGGAAAGTGGAGAGAGCATTGATTTGGGTGCCAGAGGAAAACGGTTCAAATATCACATCTGATGTTACTTACCTGTGTGAACTGGTTGAGCAAGTCACTTCTCCCTAGATCTCAGTCTCCACATCTGTAAAATGGACCGGGAGTAAAGGGAGTAGAGAGAAGGGGAAAACTAGACGCCCCCAAAAGTCCCTTCCAGCCCAGGAGCTAACATCATAAACAAAGTTACCCAATCCCCGAGGGCCATGCCTAAGTGAACAGTCAAGCACCAGCTCTGACTCCCGCCTCCTCTCCAGTGGCTGTCACACATTGCTGCCTAGAAAACAGCCATTCCCTTTGTTAAAATTTCCACCAACACAATGAGGCAGAAAAATGGTCAAAGCTCACGTGGAGGGAGTGGAGAGTGGAGGAGTCATAAAATCTCGGAGGGTGGAGGAGAAGTCCTAAATCGTCACGCCTTCTCCGGCACTATCCAGGCACTAGATCTGTAGCTAGACTACCAGCCCTCTAAGACCCTCACCCCCAACAACGAAGTTTTCCAGCAACTCCACAGCCCCAAAGAGAAAGACGAGATATAAACTCAGCTACAATCGTGCACCTCCCAAGAAAAAGGACTCCAGCTCAGCCCTCCCTGGGGAACGGAACATCACTCACTGGGACCCACCTATTCCGCGACCCCTCTCTCCCAAACCCCAAGTCAAATTCTCAAGTCCTCCCCAAATTATCTGCCACAACTCCTCAGGCCCGTGAGTCGGACAAAGCCCGAGAACTGGTGGGTGCAATCAAACTTCAAGTCCGATCCCCTTCCCGCAGGCAAGTCGCCCACTTTCTTCCCCGAGCTCGAGGGTAGGCACTCATTACCCATTCCCCTCCCCCCCCCCAGCATCCACAGAACCCCAAATAATGCCCCAACTCCCTCTTCTGGGCGCTGGCGGGGGGGGGGGGCCCACAGCTGGAATCTGTCACCTAAGCAGCTGCGGCAGCAGCCCCCACTGCTGCTTCATTTCTCCCTCGGCTTCTCTAGTCCTGCTGGGACTACCGCCTCAGCCCGCTCAGGACAGGGAGGCGGGGAAATGCAAGCACGGCTACCCTTCCCACACGGGAATCCTCTTCTAGACCCACTCGCAGTACCTGAACCTTTCCCAAAGGAAAACAGAACTGGGGGGAGGGGCGGGAAGGTAGGGCCACTAGGCAGGGGTCCCACTCACCCGCTCAGTACAGCGACCGCTACTCGCGCTCCGAGCCCAGCCAGCTGCTACTACGACCACCGCTGTTGCAGCGGCTGCCTCCCTCCTAGCCAGCTGCGGCCTCGGCGCCTGCGCGTTCCTCCAGCTGCGACCGCCACTGCCAGAGCCCGAGCGAAAGGGCCACTGGATCTGGGCGGGGGAGGAGGAGGCGGAGGCGGAGGCTGAGGCGGAGGTGGAGGCGCCGCCACAGCCACTGGGGACCCAGAGCTCCGACAGCGCAGCCTGCGCTGGGGAGCTTTGCCGTGCGTTGAAGTGCATCTAGGAGTTCCCTTTCCAGCTTGTGACTGCAGAATCTCGCCAGTACAATTCCCATTCAGCGCTCCCTTGGCTAGTACTAGAGTGCATAACTTAGGGAATGTTTAAGGAGTCAGCGTGAATTCCTAGAAGCCGAGTCCTCTTCTTTCCCCTCCCCCAACCAGCCTGCTTTCACCAATTCTTGCTTTCCAGAGCCTCTGAAGAAGCTGGGTGCAGCACAGGGAGCAGCTTGGCTAAGTGAAACCGTTCCCGATACTATCCCGGGACATTTGTCTTTCAGGGAAGCTAAACATATCCAAGGCCAGAGCCAGCAGGCCCAGAGTTGGGGCTGCAGCACAACCAGCCCTACGGAATTACCCTCCCCCTCCCCCTTCACTACCTCATTCAGCAGATGACTCTTGGTGTCTTGTTTCACCATCAATCAGTCCTTTAGTCTTGAAGAGGGAAGCACAAGGTGATATACATATTACACACCTATAATTAGGATTAAATACCTTTATTTGTATGTATTGTGGCTATCCACCGTTAATTGCCTTTGTGTGAGTACACAGAATTGCCATTTCTCTGAGGACTAATTCTGTAGTCACTGACTTTTTCTACTTTTTTCTAAAAAAAAAAAAAGAAAAGAAAAGTTGAATACTCCTACCAAAGCACCTCAAAAAGAAAAAAATAGAGAAAAATGACAAATCGTGGAAGAAAGGACCAACAGGTACTTTGGAAATAATATGGTAGGTAAAAGTCTTGGGTTTTCATTTTTTGAATACTGTATTCTAGAAATTCATTCAAACTTCTTGTTTCCTAAATCTTCCTTTAATAGTTGGATGCTCTTCGCACCTTGAACTTTTGGTCCACATCCTGATTATTCTACAGGTCTTGAGGGTACAGCATTTTTCTAATTAGGGTGGTCAGCTGTGGAATCTTACATGCTTTCAGTCAAACCATGAAAATAAGCACAGCACAAACTTAAAAGGAATCATGTTGAATTCAAAGAAAAGTCAGAGGGCCTGAAAATAACATTTAGATTCTGCTTGTCTTTTCTGTTGTTTCTTAGCCTGGTTTGCTTGATGTAGCTGATGTTCTAGACCAGCGGTTCTCAACCTGTGGGTCACGTTCAGTTTAAATACATCCTGCATATCAGATATTTACATTACGATTCATAACAGTAGCAAAATTACAGTTATGAACTAGCAACGAAAATAATTTTATGGTTGGGGGTCACCATGAGGAACTGTATTAAAGGGTCGCAGCATTAGGAAGGTTGAGAACCACTGTTCTAGACTACATTTCCGTTAACCCCAGTTGGATTCCCAGAAAATGGCTGCTACTTCTTCCTTCAGAGTTCTAGGGATAGCCCTGAGAGGTTAGGATGCCTTTTTCTAATACTATGACTAGTATGTATACTCATATCCTCATTTTACACATGAAGGAACTGAGGCAAACAGGGTTAAGTGATGTGCCCAGTGTCACACCAGTAGTAAATGTCTGAGGCCACATTTGAACCCAGAAAGATGAGAATTCCTGACTCCAGAACTGGCACTCTATTCACTGTACCATCTAGCTATACTTTCTAATACTATAGCTATACTTTAGTTGAACCTCAGTTAGTATGTTACAGAGCCTGGGGGAAAATGGGTTCAAGCTTAGAGATCACATATGCCCAATTCAGCAGTTGATTGGAATTCCTTTTTTCTTTTTGTGAAATATTCATTACATTCCCCTTAAGTATGGTGTAGCTTTTTTATGGGGATCCTCTTACAGGACTGAATCTGGCTTTTCTCAGCATATCTGCTTTATCTTCAGCTCCTCACATAGAAACTGCCATTAGCTGTTTGAGGGACACTGCTAGAATACCCATGTTGTGGTTGTTCAGTTGTGTCTGACTCTTCGTGACCCCATTTGAGGTTTTCTTAGCAAAGATACTGGAGTGGTTTGCCATTTCCTTCGCCAGCTCATTTTAACAGATAAGGAAACTGAGGCAAACAGGGTTAAGTGACTTGCCCAGGGTCACACGGCTAGTAAGTGTCTGAGGCCACATTTGAACCCAGAAAGATGAGAATTCCTGGCTCCAGAACTGGCTCTCTATTCACTGTACCATGTAGCTGCCTCTTAGGATACTCATGGGAAGTCTCAAATGTTCTGATTTTCAAAATCCACAAGGTCATCGTCTTGTCAAGGGAGCGTAGGGGAGAAGAGTCAGTCTTTTCTCTTCCTTCCTTTGCCCAAACTACTTATTATCAGGGGGCTTGACTTGTACTGCTTTTGGTGATCTTGCCAGATACTCTCATGTTCAAGTTCTAAACTAGCTTCCTATTTTTATATATATATTTTATATAAATATATTTATATAAATTTATATAATTATGTAATATACCATGTTATATTATATATAATATATCATAGTATATAAATATATAAATAATTTAAATATTTATATGATAATTTAAATATTTCCATAAATATTTAAGTATTTCTATAAATATATAAATTAAGGACTCAAAGGTCATAATTGAGTGTCTTCAGCCAATACCAATACACTTACTGTAAATCGTCATTTTATTTCATGCAATGGCTTTCATTCCTATCAAATTGATAAAGGACTTTCTGACACCTAGCTTATTGCCTTTAATTGGTGAAGTAGATGTTCTCATCTGATAAACATGTTTAAGTGGAATGGGGTGATTGATTCAATCTATGCTCCTCTTACCTTTATGCCAGTGTAAATGGAAAAATTCAACAGCTTTTTCAAGAGCATAATAATTTTGACACCATGTAAATCACAGTTTCATAGCTCTAAAGCTCAAAAGGACCTCACAGTGCATCTATTATGACACCTTTGTAACTTGAATATTTGGAACAACTCAACCCATTAGCAAATTCCAACCAACTTGGGGCTGATTTTTCCTTGTAATGGCACAAAGTCTGAAACCTTATTGGGCTTTGTAGTTCCAAGGAAGAACAATCCCTTCCAGCCCTAAGAAAGACAGATCTATGTTAAGATTTGTAAATAGGAGACATAATTCCATTTGAACAGGAGTTTTTTAATCCCTTGAGTGGAGACAGAAACAAGGCAGAGCAGAGAGCACCGTAACAGGGCTATGATGAATGTAGACCCTTGTAGGAGTCTTAGGGTGTGTTTGGTCTGGACTAAGTACTAACCTTAGACCTCTCTGCAAATCACCAGCCTCCTATGTGAAGAGAAGTGGATGGAAGGTCATGTCTCTCCTTGGTAGTGGGGAGAGAAAAATCTTTTAGAACTCAATTCCTCCTCTTTTTTGTACAGAGGAAAGGAATAAAAGGAGTAAGTGCTCTCTTTGCTCCATGATGGCAATATCTGCTGATTACGCCCTGATTTTACATATGAGGAAACTGAAATCCAGGGATGTAAAGTGACTTCCAAGGTCATACAAGTATTTTGCATCAGAAATGTGAACTCAGGTCTTCTAACTTCAAGACTGTCAACCAGATTTAACTGGCCTCTAACTTATGGATGGCCAGAGCTTAACAGAGTAGGCTAAAAGACAGGAGAGTCAGGAATCAAACAGAAGTTTAATTTCAAAGTGAGGGAAACAGCTTTCAAGCAAGGAGGAAAATTAGACACGTGCCCTAGTGGGGGAAACTCAGTTTGGTGTGGGTAAATCTCAATTCTTATCCCAGTGGCTAAGTCTTGACAATGAGGGTTAAAAGCAACAATGAGACAAGTTTTATTCATAGCAGGACTTCCTCACCAGAACGTGGATACAGCAGGTTCTTGTCTGAGTTCAGAGAACACCTGGTGCTGGTCAAAGCAATACAATATTCATATGAAACAATTCTGGGATTTTGCTGTGGCTGAGATCACCTAGAGCAGCGGTTCTTTGACCCCCTTTGGGGGTCAAGTAACCCTTTCACAGAGGTCACAGGGGTCGCCTAAGACCATTGGAAAACACATATTTCCGATGGTCTTAGGAACCCAGACACCACTCCTCTATCTGTCTCCAGGAGGGCCTACCCACATGCAGATATGCCCACATACGAGTATTAAAGGGTCACGGCATTAGGAAGGTTGAGATCTAGAGGGTTAGTGCAAAGGATTGTTGTTATGCCAAGATCAGGGCACAAGCTTGCTTGCTGGGCCTTAGCTCTAGAAAACAGTGTCTCCTTGACAAGGCCAATATTTGTTCCACTATAACACAGTCTCCTCAAACAAATTATTTTGCCTCTTTGGACCTCTGTTTCCTATCTGTAAAATGAGGAATTTAGATCAATGACCTTTAAAGTTCCTTCTAAATTGAATATTCTGTGACTGTAGCCGGTGCCCAGTATTCTGGCTGGCTGACAGAAGACTTTTTTTGTGGGAGAGCATGGTATATATACTATGCCTCTGTAAATCTGAACATCTCTTACATACCTTTTAATAATCCACTATGGATCTGTCATCAATAAAACTATTGGTACTTTTTACTTGTACTTCTCAAGGTAACACAGTTCATATGGATTCCCTACTACTTCTGTACTTAATGATAAGGAACAAACCAAAATCAGACAGGGAACAGAAATGACTATGGAGGGTACTGGTAAATGTCGATAAAGTTAATGTAGGTTTCTCAGATCAAATAATTTTGAGCATCTATTGATTTTTTTTAAAGCCATGTAATACTGTTACATTCTTGAGTTGTTTACTGTGTTTGTTTTTATCATCTTCACAATTTTAATCACCTTTTTAGGTCACCAGAGCTCATAACCTTAGAGTTATTTTTGCTTATCTTTTATTTTCAAATTCTGTATATTCATCCTGTAATGTCACCAGAATCTATATTAAACAGAATTATTCAGGTACATAATTTCATACCTAATATTTACATATGAATTCTTTTATTGTATTACTCAACTTGCTTAAGTAGACATTTTGTCCCAGGTGTCTAAAATTTTCTCAAATTGAATCTAAACTAGCATCACATATTCAAAAGAAAATGAGTATTCAAGTTCTGTGATTTTCCTGCTAAGACTTATAAATGGAATATAACTTTACATTTCTGATGATAGTTGTTTATTTTGATTACAGCTTTCATTATTCTATTGAGCCACCAAAAAAGCATAATCCTTCATCCCTATCAACATAGTAAATCACAGGGAAGGTGAAGGCATGTTAGTTTTTAGTGATATATAAAGTTGTCTTTAAAGTCTTTCTTCAGCTTCAGCTTTAGAATAACATAAATTGTGAAGATGATGAAAACAAAAAGGAGTTCTTGACCTCTTGTGTCATGGAACCCTTTGGTATTCTGGTGAAACCTATCTGAGAAACCTTTTTGAGAATAATGATTTTAAATACATAAAATAAAATACATAAGATTACAAAGAAAACCAACTATGTTGAAAAATATCTCAAAATATGATAATAAAAACAAACCCTTATGAGTAAGAGGTTAGAAACCTCTGAAAAAAAGAGGAAATCCTTGGTTCATTGAAGCATTATAGTATAGTGGCCCCTGGGATACATGTGACAGTTCAAATATTGTCCCTATTCTCAAAAAGACTGCAACTTCATAAGTGGACACTTTTTTAGGTGTTAATTTTTATGTATGTATTTAATAAGAAATCTAATTACAAAACTGTCAAATGACAAATGTTAATTTGGGATAAAGGATTATATAATTAGGTTAAAGGATGAGACCTTTAGACTCTTTAATGAAAACTTTATTTCCAAACTGTGTAACACAAGAATGAATTATTTGTTTACTTTAGTTTTATTAATAAAGATTTATTGTACAAAATGAATCCCCCATAACCTGTAAAAGCCAACAGAAAATTCTGTGGAAAGATGATTGATTGAATTTTTAAATTGCATAAAGCTGAAGAAAAATGAGCAAACATATAATACTAAAAACTTATTAGAATAGATAGAAATGCAGTAACTTGGGAAAAGTCCTGATCAGGTAGGCAGAATCTAAAGTGAAAAGAGCACTAAACTAGGAGTAGATTGAATGAACTTCTGACTTGAACCTCAAGTTTTTTCAATAGTAGATAGAGATAATATGAATCCTGTGTAACATGAAAAGTATTCTAAGGGTCAAATGAAGTATGTGAGAACACTTTGCAAATTATAAATCAAATGTAACCTGAGATTGTTCTATGAGTTTTAATAATGGATTAATTTTTTTTGCAGAATCTCAGAGTTGGAATTTGAGTCTATTTTGATATTACTACTACTACTACTACTATTACTACTACTACTTCTACTACTACTTCTACTACTACTGCTGCTGCTACTGCTGCTACTACTACTACTATTACCTTTTGAGTCAGTCTTGACTGTTCCCTTTCCCTACTCCTCACATTCCATCAGTTGCCAAGATTTATTGAATCTACTTCCATAATATATCTCACATTTGTCCTCTTTTCTCTAGTCATACAACCACTAATCTGATTCAGGCTCTCATTACCTCTTGCCTGAACTATTACAATAACCTCCTAATTGGTCTCTCTACCTCGTCTGTCCACTGAGAGCTGCCAAATTGGTATTCCTAAAGCATAGGCCTGACTACATCCTTGGTCTGCTCAAGGAGCTAAAATGACTTCCTCTTGCCTCTAGGATAAATTATAAATTACTCTCTTGGCTTTAAAATACTTCACAGTCTGCCTTCAGCCTTCATTTCCAGGCTTATTATACATTACACTCCTTCATGCACTCTATATTCCAACCAATTTAGACTACTTGGTGTTCGTCATCTGTGATATATTATCCCCACTTCCTTCCATGTCTTTGCACAGGGGAAAAGGGTACCTTGATGGGAATTAAGGGAGAATGAGATTATATTCCTCCTAGATACTGTAAGTGCGTACATTTCTTTGTCTAATGTTAGCGGAAAGAGACTCTACTACTGGATTCTTTGCTGTTACTTACATTGATTTCATTTTAATTAAATATTGCTATGGGGGGAGGGGGTGAGGAATGTACTTAGGCTGCATTATCAGAAGAATACTTAATAGAAGAAAAAGAATTTCATACCCTACTTTGCTATGATATTTATGCTGCTGTGTTTGGTTTGGGGCAATATGTTTTAAGAGGGACATTTGACTATTTGGAATATATCCAGAGAAAAGTGACCAGATCCCATATAAGGAATGGTTGACAGAATAGGGAACTTTCGCCTAGAATAGAGAATACAATATTGGGAAGTTGTGGCCAGACAGTAATTCACATAAAAAAAAGTTGGGGAATTTTAGTTAATGACAAATTTACTCCGAAACAACACTGTAACAGGGCAGGAGCAAAGCTATCCTAGGTTGCATGACAGAAATATATCAGAGCAAGGTTTCTTCTAATCCTGCTTTTCCTCTGACCAGGTCAGAGCCCTGACAGTAATCTCTGAGTATTTGAAAGCTTGTAATATGGAAGAGGGATCAGGCTTGCTTTTTTTTTTTTTGGTACCAGAAGACAGAACTAAGGGAGGCAGCTTTGGCTTGGTGTTAACTAAAAACTTCCTAACAATTAGTTTTTTCCAAAGTGAAATGGGTGGGCTAAGGAAGTGGTGGGTTCTTCCTCACTGAACATTCTTGACGGAAGATTGGATGATCACTTATCAATGGTGTGTTAAAAAGAATTCCTACTTAAGTGCAGGTTCCCCACCTCTGGGTCCCAGAAAACCTTTCCAACTCTGAGATTCTGTGAAATAAAATACTGGCCAATAGCATATTTCTGGGAGTTTTATTTTCCTTATTGTATCCTTCTCCTGGTTGCTAATTTATTTGGAAAGATTCAAATGAATTCCCCCTGCAACATTTGGAAGTGGTTTGAACCCTCTGAGGTCCCTAAGACTTGTAGAAGTTTTTTTCCTCTTCTTAGCCTGGGAAGAGAGAAAATGTTGACTAATATACTAGACTGGGGGCAGGGTTAGGCTAGAGAGAAGGAAATCTTTTAACTGATTTGGGAAGGGGCAAGAGTAAGGTGATTAGCTGAGCCATGGCCCCAAAACAGTCTCACCCTTCCTCATCCCACTCCACCCCCACCTCTACCCCCATGTGGCTCTGCAGCTGAACCTTCGTTACCAACAAATACCTCACAGGTGACTCAAATGAATTGTTCTTTTCCCCCTCAAAATGCCTAAGAAACTATGGAAAGTTTTGTTTTGTTTTTTTCTCTCTAACCTTTCCATTCCCTGTACCAGCTGGTTATTAGGTATTATATAATTTATTTCCCTGTATTTCCTTAATTTGTATTTTATCGATTTGGAGTTCCTTCTTACACAAAATCTGTTCTTGTTCTTGAAAGCTGTGTAATGTCTGTTTGTGTACTGCCCTCTGCTTTTGTCTCTGCGTCAGCCCAGATCCGGGCCAGAATTCTCTTCAACTTCTACCTTTGTCCCACATCTTCTTTAGTGCTCTGGAAGCAATTACCAGATCAGACTCACCTTCAATTGTAGTTCTCTATTCCCCCGGGCTGTACCTTCTCCTCCTACAGACTATTGGGAGGTAGGTCTCTGGTTCTCAGAGGAGCCAACATCACCACTTGTCAAACAGTTGGACCTTGAAAGAGGGCCCTGATCAGTCTAATCATCTTCTTTATATGAACTTTTTTTAGTCAACTGATAATCTGCCTGAACTCTTTCCTCAATCATTAACATTCTGCTACATCTTTAAACTCATCTCAGTGAATTTGAACCTCTTGCTGTACAAACTCCATTCCATGTTACTTACTCTGTTACTTCCATCCCTATCAACTTGGAGGCCACTGAGGTCCCACTCCCAATCTGCCCATCCTTTCCACTGTGTTCTCTGAACTTCCTGCTTCCTAGTTAAGATCCACTGTTGTCTGGACTTCCTGCTCCCTAGGTAAGAAACTAACTTTCATATTAGTTCTTTTCCTTTCATGATCTATCTTCTTATGTTTACTAAACCTGTCTGTCTCTTAATGACACTGTTTCCCAGTCCCCTTTCCTACCACTAGTTGCATTTTCACTAATGCCATCCCATTTCATTGGTCTTGATGATAGCATAGTCTGAATACTCTTTGCTCCTCATTGCCACTTCCAGACTTGTACCACCATCAGTCAGTAACCTCACCTCTTTTGAAGTTCACTCAATTCACATTTATCACCAAATCATGATTCTGGCAGTGGTTATCTACTGTTCCCCAAAATATTCATTCTCCTTTATTCCTCAATGAGTCTGATGCTTAGCTCATGGTTTTTTTCCCCTTCCCAGCTTCTGTTCACGTGCTAGGAAATTTCAACATATGTTTGATGCTCCCGCAAACATCTTAAATTTTCCAGTTCCTCTCATTTCCCATGACCTCCTCCTCTCCTAAACTTCATTTATTATCCTTGATCAGACCACCACCCACAAACATTACACTTTTATGATCATAAATGCTGAAAATCCTTTATGTGAGAATATTTTATCATTCCATCTTTCTCTCTGCCTTACCACACCAACTCTATTCTTTGGCCTAACTGACTGTCTCTTTACCCCTTGGTTTTTTTACCTAATTTTCACTCTAGCACTGGCTATACTCCCTTCTCTGTCTCAGACATTTGGTGAATTAGTTCAACTTTACACCAACCTTTACACCAACTTTACACCATCCTATTGCTAAGCTTGCTCTGACAAGCCCCAATCTTGGACTTCTCCCACCATCTGCTGCCTTTGCTCCCATTTTTGTGCTGCTAAATTGAGCAATCACAACCATGCTGAATGATTTCAATACATATTTATGTTACATAATCTCAATTGGGCCCTTCTTGCAACAAGGCAATTCTTTTATGCCTCCTTAATAAATTCATTATTCCACTCACCACAACAACTTTTCCAAAGGATTTTCATCCCTTCTCAAATCTCACAAGGCTCCCCTTTTCTCAACCTCTCAGTTGAGAATGTTGCCTCATATTTAATGAGAAAAAAAAACAACTGAGTGCTGAGAGCTCCACCTTCCTCCTCCTCATTTCATATTACTCAGATGTATTCCCCAATTATTTCTTCCTTCACTCTTTTCTCACATGAGGAGGTGACCATTCTTCTAGGCAAGAAAAACTCCTGTATAGGCAACCTTGATATCATTCCATCCCTTCTTCAGTAGATTAACACCTCTTGTTATCTTCACTCTCATTATTCTTAAATATCTACTATCTGCTTCCTTGCTGTCTGCAAACATGCTCGTGTCTCTCCTATTCTAAAAACAAAACAAAACTCTTACTTAAACAATCCATCTCAGAAAACTATTGCCTTACAGCTTTATGTCTCACCTTCCTTTTGTGGCTAAACTCCATTAAAAAACTGTCTACAATTATGCCTCCTCTTCCTTTTATCTCACTCTCTTTTTAACTCTCTATTGTCTGGTAATCCTCCCCATCTTTCAATTGAAATTGCTCTCTCCAAAGTTACCAAAGATCTCTTAATTGCCTAATTTGATGACCTTTTCTTAATCTTCATCCTCTTGACCTTCATTTCTCACCAGCTGTATCTCTTCCATTGGACTCCTCCAACATCTTGCCCCCAAGCCAGGTACCTTCTTCTCCCTCCTCTTTTTTCTGGTTCCTTTTGTGAGTGTTCTTCCCTTGTTAGACTGTAAGTTCTTTGAGAGCAGGGACTGTCTTTCTTTTTCTTGTTTATATCCCCAACACTTAGCAGAGAGCCAGGCACATAGTAGGCACTTAAAAAATGTGTCTTATATTGTATTGCATTGTATCGACCTCATCAGTTTTTAAAAATTGTCTATCAGCCTCTTCTCCTAGATATTCTCTTCTTTCTAGGTTTTTGCGAACTTGTTCTGTTTTAATTCTCCTTCTACCTACTCTTAGTCTCCTTTCCTGAATTTTCATCTGATAAGCACTCATCAACTGTGAGTATCCCTCTAGGCTTAGGTATTAAACCTTCTGTTCTCTTCTCTTCTCTTCTCTTCTTTTCTCTTCTCTTCTCTTCTCTTCTCTTCTTTTCTCTTCTCTTCTCTTCTCTATTATTTGTTGTGGTTTCATCAACTTCCATGGATTAAACTCTCATCTCTATGCAAATGATTCTCCTATCTATTTATCTAGCCTTGACCTCTCCTGACCTCATCTTACACCTGCTACCTATAGGACATTTTAAATGTCTTGTAAACATTGTAAACTCAGAACGCCAAAACTGAACTTATTATTTTCAGCCAAAATCTTTCCCTGTCTCTGACTTTCCTATTATTGTCAAGGATACCAACATCCCCCTAGTCACCCAGTCTAGAAACCTACTCCTTACTAGCTCTTTCACCATTGATATATAAATATATATAAACACACACACACACACACACACACACACATTCCTACTGATTGTACTTTTGTAACATCTCTACCATATGTCCTCTTCTCTCATTTCATCCTGGTGACAGGTCCTCATCACTTAGACCAATGGTGGGGAACCTGTGGTTTCAAGGTCACATGTGGTCCTCTAGAACAAATCCTCTGTTCTGTGAAGTTTGGATTCAGTCAAAAGGCTGCACTTGAGGACCTAGAGCAGCGGTTCTCAATCTGTGGGTTATGTTCAGTTTGTAACAATGAAAATACATCCTGCATATCAGATAGATTCATAACAGTAGCAAAATTACAGTTATGACGTAGCAACGAAAATAATTTGATGGTTGGGGGTCACCACAACATGAGGAATTGTATTAAAGGGTCGCAGCATTAGGAAGGTTGAGAACCACTGACCTAGAGGGCCACATGAGACCACAGGTTCTCCACCCCTGACCTAGACTATTGCAACAGCTTTCTAGTTGGTCTCCTTGCCTCATATCCCTCCTTACTCCAGCCCATCCTCTCTACTCAGCTGCCAAGGTGATATTCCTAGGTCCGACCACGTCAGGAAACTCTTGGGTCTCCTTATTACTTCTGGGAAAAAGTATAAAATCCTCTATATGGCTTTTTTCAGTTTTTATTTTTGAAGGAACAAGTATTATTAAATTAATCTCCCCTACCTCATTGAGCAAATTAAAACCAACAAACTAAAAAATCAGTCTCTCAACACATATCTGCATGGTCCAGCAAAACAAATTCCCATATTAGCCATGTCTGAAAAATACATGTATCCCTCTGTATTTTAATTTCATCATTGTCAGGTGATCACTCCCATGTTTTGTAGTCCTTCCTCCTCTAATTTATTTATAATGTGACTTTTTATATCTAAGTCATATATCTATTTGGAACTTATCTTGGTGTATACATAATTTCTGTCACACTACCATCCAGTGTTTCTATCAGTTTTTATCAAATAGTGAGTCCTTACCTCAGCAACTAAGTTTATCCAACACTATGCTGTTGTTTTTTTGTTTCTCTATGTTTTGTACCTAATCTATTCCACCAATAGGCTTATCTTTTTAAAAACCAATACCAAATTGTTTTAATGATTACTGCTTTGTAGTATAGTACTGATACCAGTATCAGTATCTGATACTGATGGAGCCCCATCTTCCCACTTTTTTTTGTTGTTTCCCTTTTGAACTTTTGTTCCTTTCATAGGAATATATTCTTTTGGGAGTTTGGCACAATGTGGAATAATTTAGGTAGTGTTGTCATTTTTATATTGGCTCAGCCTAGCCATGAGCAATTAATGTTTCTGCAATTATTTAGGTCTTCTTATTTCTGCAAAGAGCATTTTATAATTAGTTTCACATGGTCTCTGGGACTATCTTAGAAAATATACTCCCAAGCATTTTATAGCTTCTGTAGTTACTTTGGATGCAGTTTCTCTTTCTAGCTAATCTTGCTGGATGTAGGGGGTTATATTTAGAAATTTTAATGATTTATGTGGATCTTTCTCATACTTGACACTTTGCTAAAGTTTTTAACTATTTCAGTTAGTATTTTGGTTTACTCTAAACTATAGAGTACAGAGTCTATAGAGTTCTCTAAGTGTTTGTTGATTGGTCATTTTTTTCAGTCATGTCAAACTCTTCATATCATCTGGAAAACCTCTAACTTCTAAAGCTCTTCACCACCTGGTCCCTTTTTACTTTTCCAGTCTTTACTCTCCAGCACATATGCTACAATTAATGATATTGGCCTCCTGGCTTCTCTTTTTAGGAGATATTCCATCTCCTGACTCCATGAATTTTCACTGACTGTCCCCAGTTTCTGGAATGCTCTCTCTCCATGTCCTCCTCTACTTATTGGCTTCCTTGGCTACCTTCAAATATCAGCTAAAATCCTGCCTTTTGTGATAAGCCTTCCCTGACTCCTTTTAATACCAGTGCCTTCAGCCTGAGATTATCTCCAATTTACCTTCTATGTGTTTTGTAAGTATGAACATAGCTGTATGCTTGTAGTCTCATTGGAATGTGAGCTCCTGAAGAGGGTGAACTGTTTTATACTTTCTTTGTATCCTCAGATCTTAGCTTGTTGCTAAGCACTTATTATATACTTAGCATATACTAAGCCCTTAAATGCTTGTTGACTTGAGGAGGTTAATGGGAGACTTTAGCAGTTTTCTGAAATTCACATAAATTATAAAATAAGAGTAGGATTCCAGTCTCTGGCCAATAGTTAGGGAATCCCTAAAGTGGGCACTCCGGACTCCTATTGTTTTATTAAATAATTCAATAAAACCTCCAAAAGGCAGACTTCAAAGTGAACTTGGGTGTTTCTTTTTAACCCTCTCTAGATTAATTAATTGATTGTTGTAACAGGATGTGATTGATTAAATTCCCAATCCCCACTTCAAACAGGAAAAGTTTGGAAAAGGGAAGAAAACCTATCCAGCTCCTTAGGCAAGAGCTCCACCCTCAGGGAAAAGGAGGAGGAATAGGGGCTTTACCTGAAGGGAAAGCCAAGCCCTATGAGCAAAGATAGGAGTTATCTGAGAAGATTCAGCTGAAGATGTCTCCTTTCCAGAAGGGAGTTAGGAGTAGAAAATTAGCTACTTTGCTCTCTGCAGTCATACCTGCTGGTCACATACCTTATATTTACATAAGATTTTATGATTCCAAAGCATTTGACACATTATTTCATTTTCATTCTAACCTTAGCCTTGTAAGTTTAACAGTTTTATTATTCCCATTTTACAAATGAAATTAAGTATATTTTCAAGTGTTACACATCTAATAAATGTCAGAGCCTGGACTAGAACCTAAGACTTCTTAATCTATGTCTATCCTTTTTTTTTTTTAAGAGTAAACTGTTAAAATTTCAGTGTGAGTTGGGAAATGGGTAAACTTCAAAATTAGGGTTTAGTTTACTGTTTTGTTGATTAGACTTAAGAAAGTGATGGAAGAAATGTTAATAATAGAGATAAAACTTAAAAGGGTGATGTGCCTCTATGTATAATACTGATATAAGCACTGAAAATCTCAGAGCTAGAGCTGGGAGGGCACTTAGAAATCATTTGATTTTTTTTTATATATAGAAGATGCACTAATAAGAAAAGATCACAAGTTATGAAGGGCCCAGATCCTCTATAAAAACCCTAAAGAACTGAAGACATTTGACTTGGGCTTTTAAGGACAGAGAGGAATTCAACAAGTCAGGGGTATGTGCATATGAAATAGTGTGAACAAAGACAATGAGGGGAGAAAACATAGGCTCAGAGGATTCTATTTCTTTAGAGATCATCTCTTCTAAGGGTTCTTAACTCCAATTCTGTGAACTTTTAAAAAATTGATTATTATAATTGGTTTTCTTTGAATTCTATATATTATATTTCTCCTGTGGTTCCAAGAAGTTATAGCATGCACAGTAGCTACACCCCAGTAAAACCATCTCAGCAGACTGACTAAACCAGGTTGAGACTTCAAACCCATCAGTTAGGGGAATGTCATGTGAGGATTTTCTCTATTGGAATGGATGGAGGAGAATAATTTGTCCCAATGGCCATGAAAGCAGCTATCTGACCTATTGAACTGTATTTACTGGTCACTGACAGGAGGTAGTCTGACTTAAGAGTCAGAAAATCTTTTTAATTCCCTATTTAACTTTTTTCCCCTTTCTTCATTTCTCTTTTTTGCAAGGCAGTTGGGGGTAAGTGACTAGTGCATCACAGCTAGTGAATATCAAGTGTCTGAGACCAAATTTGAACTCAGCTCCTCCTGACTGTAGGGCTGGCACTCTATCCACTATGGCATCTAGCTGCCTCTTAATTTTTCAGTTACTAACTGCTTCCAGTCAGCACCTCAGCAAATGGGCTAAACCAGGTTTAGGGTAACTGACAATCCTTAAACCCATTGGTGAGTTAGGGGAAAGTCAACCCCAAGCATGTGAAGACTTCCACTGGCAGAATGGGCAGATGAGAACAATGTGTTCCAACAGCCATGAAGGTGGCTGAAGAAGTAATTGTGGAGCACTTAGAGTTTAGTCAGACTTCAAAGACTCCAAGGTCATCCACTACATCCTGGGTCATTGGTCTTGACTTTTGTCTTGCCGCTAGACTTTGATGATTCTGGAAGAGAGTGAGGCTGATGACTTTGTGCAATTCTGCCTCACTTATTTATATCCAATTCGCATACAAGTGAAGAAATCACCCCTTGATGTCATTGGCCCTCTTAGAAAATAAAAAATGAACAACATTTTATTTGTGTATTTAAAAACATTATCTGGAGAAGGGCTCCATAGATTTTACCAGACTGCAAAAGAGGTCCATGACCATAAAACGATTAAGAACCTATGACCTAATCCAACCACCTCATATTTTACCAATGAGAAAACTGGAACCTACTAGAGAGGTTAAAGGACTTATCTAGGCCATTTCATAGATTAATATCCAGACCTCTTGACTCTAAATCCAGGGCTATTTCCAGGATTCCATGGTGCCTTCCTCTTAGAAACACAGACAATTCAGTTTGGCTAGTGGATATTTAAATTCCTTTTTACATTAGATTTTATGGTTGCAAAGTATTTGATACACATTATTTCATTTAAATCACAACAGCCCAGGAGTGTGCTGGTAAATATTTAACAACTTAATCATTAATAATTAATAACATTAATTAATATTATCAATTAATGATAAATATTTAACAATATTTAATCACTGATGGTGGGGTAGGGTACTGTAGAATGTACTCATTATACACTTTTAAGTTTAATTTGCATTAAGAATATTTTCTACATTATTTTCTTAAGTTCAGAGAAATAAGTAAAACAAAAAATCAAGCCCTGATTTGTAACTTTTACAGATTTCCAAGGTATGAATATTCACACTTTAAATTAACAATACTCTCTCATGAACCAGTTTGAACTGGTTGTTAGTATGTCAAGTAATGCCAAATTAAGTCAAAAGTCAAGTCAACAAACATTTCTGAAGAGCTTACTAAGTGCCAGGCATTGGGCTTAGCACTGGAAATAAAAACATAAGCAGAAAGAAAGGCAGACCTTGATGGACCTGTTTCCTTATCAGTTATGTGAAGAAGTTGGAGTAGATGGCCTCTGAGCACCCTTCTGATGCTAGATCTAGGATCTTATGACTTTGAGAATCTATGTTGGAATCCCAGTTCTGCTACTCACTTGCTACCACCCACAAATGGACCACTTTCAATCCTATTATCAATCCATTATCTATTGGCTTTCCATCTCTCCATCTACCTTCCCTTACCAAAACCTATTGTTTGTCTATACCATGATCTCTAAACCCTCATTCTCTCAATTTTCTCCTAGTCCTTGTATTAGCCATTCTCTCCTCTTTTTTCCTTCTTGATCCCTTAGTGAACCAGTTCAACTCTACCCTGTCCTTTTCTCAAGACCTTTTCTCTTTCCTACCTAATTGATCATTCTTACTCAGGCTCTTTTGCTGGGTCCTCATCCAGGTCACTTTTTCTAACCATAAGATTGACACTTGATCACACTCTCATTCTAGTCTTCCCTGAACACACTGTACTCCATCAGCCAGCACCACATCACCCATATATGGACCCACTGGTTACAGCATATGGAGAAGTTTTGAGTGCTGTGTATAAGTTTGATTACTTTGGCAGTATACTTTCTAGGGATATACACTTTGATAATGAAGTTGACGGATGCATTGCTAGGGCAGTGTTTGGGAGGCTCCAAAGGAAAATATGAGAGAAAGGGGTATTAGACTGACTACCAAATTGAAGGTCTACAGAGCTGTTGTATTGACCTCATTGTTGTATGCCTGTGAAATCTGGACAGTATACCAGCACCATGCCAGGAAACTAAATTACTTTCATTTGAATTGTCTTAGGAAGATTCTCAAGATCAATTGGCAGGATAAGATGCCACATACTGAGGTCATTTCTTGAACTAAACTGCCAAACATTCAAACTTTACTGTTGAGGGTGCAACTCTGATGGGCTAGCCAAATTGTTTGAATGTGAAACTCATGCTTGCCAAAAAGACTATTTTATTGAGAACTCAAACAGGACAAAGCAATCATATGATGGTCAGAAGAAGAGATACAAGGGCACTCTCAAGGTCTCTCTTAAGAACTTGGGAATTGGCGGGGTAGAGTCAAGATGGCGGCATAGAAACAGGAGAACTCTATGGCTCCCCCCATACCCACCTCAAATACCTATAAAAATGACTCTAAACAAATTTTAGAGCTCCAGAACTCATAAAATGACAGAGGAACAAGGCTCTCCCTGAAGGCAGCCTGGCAGATGGACAGAAAGGGCTCATTGTAGCGTGCTAGGAGCAGAGCCCAGTCCTATATGGTTTTAGCCCCAGGCCATCAGGAGAAGCCCTGGCTGGAGCTTTCAGGAGAGTGGATCACCGGCAGTTGTAGTGGCTTCCAGAATTACCAACCCATAAGAGCAAAGGACAAAGGGAAAACATCAGTGGAACTCGGCTAAATTTTGGGGAGAAGATTTGGCCGACTGCCTCCAGAGCTAGAAGCAGTCTGAAGCAGAGGCCCTGCAGCTGCCTCCACATGACTGCTTTAGAGCTCCCAGCCTGCAGATTGCGGGGGGCCAAGCAATCATTCAGAGGCTAAGTGCTCTTGCCTTGAGCTGCCTGGATCGGGATGATGGTTTTGGGTGGTGGTCCTGAGGTGTGTGACCAGTGAGCCAAAGCTGGAGGGGGCTACAGAAACTGTGGCCTCCTAATAGCTCTGGCAGCTACAAAAACCCCAGTGATTTGGGACAGAGCTCTCCCCTCTGGAAGCAGAGTTCTATTGAGCTCAAAAGTCAAGTAACTGACTGGCAACATGATCAGGCAAAGGAAGCAAAGCAAGCTCAGCAATCCAACTTTAGATTCCTTTTTGGGGGGACAAAAAGGATCAAGTCATGGAATGGGAGGAAAACAACACAGTGAGAATTCCTGCACCAAAAGCTTCCAAGAAAAATGTAGATTGATTACAAGCCATAGAGCAGCTTAAGAAGGATTTTGAAAATCAAATAAGAGAAGTGGAGGAAAAATTGGGAAGAGAAATGAGAGTGATACAAGAAAATCATGAAAAGAGAGTTAACAATCTGACTGAAGGAAATAACACCTTAAAAAACAGACTAACTCAAATGGCAAAAGAGGCCCAAAAAGCCAATGAGGAGAAGAATGCCTTAAAAGGTTGAATTTGCCAGATGGAAAAAGAATCTCAAAAGCTCGCTGAAGATAATAATTCCTTCAGAATTAGAGTGGAGCAAATGGAAGCAAATGACTTCATGAGAAATAAGGTTACTATTAAACAGATCCAAACAAATGAAAAAATAGAAGGCAATATGAAATATCTCCTTGAAATAACCACTGACCTGGAAAATAGTTCCAGGAGAGAAAAATTTAAAAATTATTGGACTACCTGAAAGCCATGATCAAAAAAAAGAACCTAGAAAGCATCCTGCAAGAAATTCTCAAGGAAAATTGCCCAGATATTTTAGAACCAGAAGGCAAAATAGAACTTGAAAGAATTCACCAATTACCTC
>CM053580.1:167231796-167250011 GCA_028627135.1 Pseudochirops cupreus | reverse complement strand
TTGCTGGGTCAAAAGGTATGCAATTATTTATGGCCCTTTGGGCATAGTTCCAGATTGCTCTCCAGAATGGTTGTATCAATTCACAATTCCACCAACAATGCATTAGTGAGGAAGCTAGAAATTCTAAGGGGTGGAACTAAGAAGGGAGTATATTCTAGAACAGTTCAGTCTAGATCCCTAGCAAATGTGAATTAATGAATGAAAAATCATTTATCAATCAATATTTAGCTAGATCTCCACCAAACACTGGTGATATATTTACAAGAAATAGTTCCTGTTATTTATGAAGCTTACCATTGACAATCATTTAATCTAAAGTTTGGTTTAAGCAAACAAACTGCTCTGATTAAAAACGCCTTTCCCTTTGTCTGTAACTTCAAAGACCTGAGGTGAGATTTTCCTTATCTTGGGGTTTACTCCACATGGGAGCAAAACAGACATTCTGAGACCATAAAATGTAAATAGACCCTGCTCTGGTCCTTGTCAATTTGCATTTACAATCAAGGAACTCTGCTTTCACACATAGGTGGTAACAAATGGAAGTCATAAAGTATGGTATGGTCATGATTCTAAAAATGTATAAATGGTCTTATGATTTCTTTGTTCGTCAGTCAGGAATTAACTTTTAACTCCTTGTGCAAGTTCTATTAGCTTTGAGGAATAAACTCTGTAACTGTGTATCACTATTGGCTTATTTCTTTAACATAATTTTTTTTAAAGGTGTTAACACCATCTAATGGGAGAAGCCAACACATTGAGGAAGGGTGATTATGGAAGGGTGTTTTGTTCTGGGGAATCCTTGGTGGTCCTAGGGCAGTAGATAGAAGCAATGAGAGTATTGATTTGATTTATTGCAGAGCACTCCAGAGAGTGGAGGTGTCATGTATGACAGAGTGGTAGGGAGGATGATCCCAGTAAAGCACAGTCAGGAACAGGCTGGCTAAACATAGGTGACTCTCACCAGGCTGAATAGCAAAATGCTGGGATGAGTTTCAAAGCTAAGCAGGGGTTTAGCTCCTCCAGAACATGGTACTTGGGGGCATAGTTGAGAGGGCACAACATGACAGGAAATAAGTCTTCTTTTAAAAACGAAGGTAAGACATCATGGGACCTTTGGTGAATGCAACTCAAATTCGACAGAAATTCTGAGCTTCTCTTTGAGCAACAAAAGTCCTTAGAAAGTAGGTGCTGCTGGGGACTCAGATCAGCAGTTGAGTGTGCACCCCACTAATGGAATTACTCCTGAGAGTGTCTCATTTCCTTCCGTCTTGGCATGAGGCTGTGGAATTGGTGCCAATTATGAGTTCAGCCTGGCATTAGGAATCTGAGTTCTGGGTCTTTACTGACACAGACTCATGGCCAAAACTTTGTGCTACTTCTGGTTCATAACCTCTCTGCCAAGAGGTGGGAACCTCAATTCATTATCAGTTTTCTGGAGACATAATTGGCTGTTATATGGTCATAGTTATTATAATAAGTAATTAAAGAGACTGGAGTCAGGAAGACCTAGTTAGAGTCTTCTCTCGGATCATTACCACTGGGTAACACTGGGCGAGTCACTTAACCTCTGTTTGCCTTGGTTTCCTAATCTGTAAAGTGGAAATAATAAAAAAGCACCGACTTCACTAGAGAAGATCAAATGATATAACCTACAAAGCGCTTTAAAAACCATAAAACATTATCTGATATTAATTATTATCATAGTTCTGAAGCCTTTCACAGTTATTTCTCTTTATAATGCTGGTCATTTTATTAATTGTTCTCCTGGTTTTGCTCACTTTGCATCAGTTCATACAAATTCTCCCAAGTATCAATGATTCTTTCCTATTTGTCATTTTTCACAGCTCAGTAATGTGCCATTATTTGCATGTACCAAAATTTATTCAGCTATTCCCCTGGATAATGGGCATCTACTTTTTTTCATTTTTTTTTTGTTAAAACAAAAAGTCAGTTGTAAATATTTGTGTGTATGTGTATATATTTATAATTATACATATATATGTGTATATATAGACGCACACACATATATATATTATCTTTTCTTTGATCTTTTTGGATTGTAGGAGGCTGAAATATTCTTATGGAACCTATCAGTGCTGGTTTGGGGACCATAGAGGTATGGATAAAGAGAAATTTTTGGTTTAAAATAAAGGAAATTAAGCTTAATTATACCAAAAAAATTTCACAATTCCATTTTGACTCATAATTTCTTATTTTATTTCATTTTTGGGGTCAGACTTATGATTTTATCAGTTCTGGGAGGCTTTCCATTACAAATTGACAACTTGAATTTAACTTAGAGTCTTAGTTGCCTGGGATACTGAGGGTTTAATTCACTAGCCCAGTGACCTATACTGAAAGTATAGGTCACGAACTGAACTTTAACCCATGCCCTCTTGACTCCAAGGCCGACCCTTATTGTCTATAGCTCTTCCTGTCTTCAAAAGT
Source organism: Pseudochirops cupreus (assembly GCA_028627135.1). Lineage (NCBI taxonomy): Eukaryota > Metazoa > Chordata > Mammalia > Diprotodontia > Pseudocheiridae > Pseudochirops > Pseudochirops cupreus. The sequence continues at coordinate 167,247,563 of CM053580.1, read as the reverse complement.
GGTGTACTTGCTACACTGCATCACATTTGCTATTTTTAAGGGGCAAATTATCATTAATAGTGGTATTTTATTTTGGAATCCCCTTTTACATCATGTGGGAATACTTGGTAAGGAAATTTCAGACAACAACGGTGGGAGCAAAGGTATATGCTTCTATTGGGATGCTGTGATACAGTGGCAAAAGTGCTGGATTTGGAATTGGGAGGGGTCTGAATTTGAATCCTACCTCTGCCACTTTCTAGTTTTGTGACCATGGACTAAATATTTAACCTACCCAAGTCTCAGTTTCCTCAGCTTTAAAATTAGGATAATATCTTAGACCCAAACTTGCTGGTTTGAATAGTTATCCTTTCCACATCACAGAGGTTAGGGATATGATGTCCCCATGGTCTGGAGAATCTGTGTAAAATTTTTTGGCCCTACATTTTTCCAGAGAAGAAGTCTGAATTCTTATGGTATAAAAAGATAAAATATTTTGATGTTATGTAATACTGTACATATATTCTATGCATTTCTGAGTTTCTAAACTTTTTCTGTATTGTCTGCTGGGCTTCATGTGAAAACTCCCCCCAAATTCCCATTTAATTTCTTATGATGACCCATGATATTGAAACCATGATGGGGAAAGTTGCAGCGTGAAAGACATAACTATGTATTATTTTGTAGAACTTAAGGTGTTCAGTGAATTATAATTGTTATAATCATATTGAATAACGCAAGGCATTTTGAGAGAATAATGAGTAGAATAATTTGCGTGGAGGCAGCTGGGTGGCACAGTGGATAGAGCATGTGCCCCAGATTCAGGAACACTTGCATTCAAATTTGGCCACAGACAATTATTAGCTGTGTGACCTTGGGCAAGTCACTTAATCCTGATTGTCCCATCCCCCAAAAAAGAATAATTTGTGTGGAATAGTGTTTTCAAGTTTGGGAATAGTGGAGATAAGTCCGGAAAGGTGAATTAAGGCTTTGTTGTAGGGGACCTTAAATACCTGGCTAAGGAGTTTGGTTGTGTTGGGTATGTAGGAGGGAGCCACTGTAGGGTTTTAAGGACAAGAGTGACTTGTTAAAATACTGTTTAGGAAGATTACTGTGATGGCAGTATTCAGGATTGATTGAAATGGGAAGAAATTAGAGGAAGACATCTTTTCTACAATATCCCAGTTGTTCATATTGAAACCTGACTCCAGTCCTGGAACTTACATGTTGAAATTACCCTCCAAGCTGGTGCCTCTCATTCTGATTGGAGGCATTCTCCCAGAACCTTCATGTAAGGAGAATTCCCAGGCCAGTGGATTCTCATTCCTCTGCAGGCTTTACTCCAGACTCTTTATTTTGTTTCTCCCCACCCCACCTTTGTCTTATTTCCTCCTCCCTCAACCCTTTTTCATCTCCCTGTTTATATGTTGTCACCCCTTTAAAATGTGAGTTCTTTGATGACAAGGACTGTCTTTCTACTTGTATATGTATTTCAGAGCTCAATGTATCTTTTTGTATACAGTACCTGGCATATGTTAAGTGACTAATAAATGTTGATTGACTAAATTTGAAAAAAAGTAATCTAGATGTGAAGTGACAAGGGCTTAAACTAAGACATACTGTATGATAAGAGATTTGGGTTCAAGTCTCAGCCCTACTACTAGCTTTGACAATTTGGGCAAGTCTGTGATCCTCAATTTCCACCTTTGTAAAATGTGGGAGCTTACGTTAGAAGGCCTTTTTAAGGTCCCTTCTAGATCTTGACATCCTCGTGTGGGAATGGAAGAGCAGACGGTACCAGGGGGACATTTTGAAGGAAAAATCAACAGAATTTGGTTATCAGGTATGATTTATGACATAATCAGAAATAACTACAAGGTTTCAAGTCCTATGACTGAGAAAATACTGCTAAAAACATCATTAGAAATAGGGAAATTAAGAGGGGGAATTGGTTTGGGAAGGAAGATAGTATTTTAAATATCTCAGGTAGAAATTTCCAGCAGACGGAAATTCAGCACTGAAGGTTGAGAAAGAGGGCAAGACTAGGGACGGAACTTTTAGAATCATTTGCCTGAATGTAATAGCTGAATATGTGGGATTGATGTAATCAGCAAAGGAAGAGAACATGGGAAATTGAGCTGACTTTATCAGTCAATTTGTAGATATAATTTATGGCAACTTCCATAGTTTATTCATTGAAAGGCTCTTTTATGATGTTATTATAATTTATTTAGATTGTTATTCCATTATCTTTAATATTTTATTGAGTACCTGATATATACTCCATTGTCATATAAAATTAATATCTATGACTTGGCAGTTATTAGTGAAATGATGGCTTTATACCTGATATTATTAATCATATTGAATATTTGTTCTTCAACCTATGTTTTATTTATTCTGTACTTTCTCTGGAAGTATTTTTTTTCAATAAAAATTCAATAAACTACTTTGCAAAAACTACCACCTTGTCAATAATAAAATAATGAAGTCAGTGTTTTAAGAACAGAGGTATTCTTTTTTCAAATAATTTCATTATAATTAAGCAAATTAATTTGTTCTGAACTTTCTATATATCAATATTTAATTGGACAGAATCCTAAGAGTTGGAGGTGAGGGAGTGAATTGGAAAGATGTTCAATGCAAAAGAAATGGAAATAGGAGATTTCTGAGTAAGGAATAGGAAGAAGGCTTGCTCCTTCCTTCCTTTTCCTTTTCTCCCTTCTTTACTTCTCTGACTCAAAGAGAGAGAGGTCCAAACTGATACAGTTTCCCCATGAGTTCAGTCATATCTCTTCCCCAAGATGATTTTAGGTAACACTTATATCAGCAGTTATCCAGCTTTCTGGTTCCCAGTTCTTTTACACTCTTAAAAATTTAGGACCCCAAAGAGCTTTTGTTTATGTGGCTTGTCATATTAGGAAATAAAAATGATCAAGTATTTATTAATTCATTTACAATAGGTTAATTCATTAACCCATTACATGTTAATATAAGTAAATTGTTATGGAAATAATTATATTTTCCCAAATTAAAAAAAATTAAGTAAGAAGACTGGCATTGTTTTATATGTTTTTGCAAGTCTCTTTAATGTCTGGCTTAATGCAAGACAGCTGGATTTTCACATCTGCTTCTGCATTCACTCTGTTGCAGTTGAAGTATATGAAGAAAATCCAGCCTCACACAGATTGTAGTTGGAAGTCTTAGTATTATTATAAGAATAATTTAGAAAACCTCTGAGTTACAGGGATTTTGAAGAAGAAAATCACAGTTTGGAATTAATATTCCAAACTACAGTAACTGCTTTGTTCCTTAGTTGACTACTCCCCTCAAGTTGTTTTACTGGAGTAAAAAAGGGACCTCCTTCCTTGATCTATAATCTAAAACGTTGCTTCTTGGAGAAATTGGATAAGGTAACAGTAAAATGAGCAGCTAGGTGGCTCAGTGGATAGAGTGCTGCACCTGAGGTCAGGAAGACTGAGTTCAAATCTAGACTCAGACACTTATTAAGCTGTGTGACCCCCAGGCAAGTCACCTAAACCTGTTTGCCTCAGTTTCCTCATCTGTAAAATGAGCTGGAAAAGGGAATGGCAAACCACTCCAGTAGCTTTGCCAAGAAAACCCCAAATAGTCAGATGCAACTGAACAGCAGTCATACCAATTCCTTCAGGGAGTGGACAGATAGAAAATTGCCCTTAGATTGCTCAATAGCCCTGTCTAAGGGTACTAGTCTAAATTTTGATTGCCGTGCTTAATCCATTTCCCCAAGAAACACCTTTATTATCTTATAATTTTTAAAGAAGCTTTAAGTGAAGTTTTAACTGTTTCCAAAATGTTCTCCTATTCCATTGTCACTTTAAGTTCTCCATTGTAGCTTGTTCATCAAATGCCTTGTCCTTCACCTGTCCTTTACCATCATAGACACCAAATCCCCTTACATACTGTGACTTTCTCCATACAAAATACATAACATGGCATTAAACAGAGCACCGCTAAAAAGTGTCCTAGAAAATATGATAGTGACAAGTGTTGGAAAGGGAAATGTGCACTTCAGTGTCTCCTTGAGCGTCAGAGCCTCAGTTTCTTTCCTTGTAAAATGGTGACAATACCTGTTCTAATTACATTAGAAGGTTGGTGTGGGGAAAGCCCCCTGCACAGCTCTCGTCTCATTTATGGAACGCTTTCTTATTATCCCATGCAGTAAATAAATATTCTGATGCTCAGAGTAGACTCAAGGGTTAGCTTGGGCCATTATCAACCACTCAATTTGCATTTTAGAGTAGGCAAAACAGAATTATCACAAACTTTTGCAAACAACCTTACTGTGTCATTTGATTCTCATGAGGATATTGTGAACCTTGGTTCGTTTGGACATCATTGCTCACGTTGTGCCAGTACTTTGTTAGTTCTGTTCTCCACACCGTCAATTAGTCACCCAACCCCTGAACATTTATTAAGTGCTTATTGTGGCAGGCATTGTGCTAAGTGCTGAAGCGGCAAATAAAGCAGAATATTATCTGCTCTTAGGAGCTCACAGTCTAGTGAGGGAGAAAACATGGAAACAACTAGGTACAAATAAGATAGATGAAGGATAAGAAATTGGGGGTCAGCAGAGTCACCACTGAGGAACCTGGGAAATACCACCAGTCTTTGGTAGTCACAAAAGTGCTCTGATCATTATGCTCTTCTGTGACATTTCTACCCCTGCTCTGGGTCTAGCAAAAATACTTGAGGTGTAAAATCAGTTCTGTGGTGTTAATGAAATGATATTCTCTGAGAGCTCTAACTTTGTTATTGTTCAATTTGCACAGGGGACCAGAGGCCTGAGAATTGATGTTTTTTTATTCTTCTCTATTTTCACTATAAAATGAATTCTCTTTCCCATATGCTCTTTCATGTGAAGATGCAATACTTATGGTATTGATTTATATTTTAGTCAGTTTAGTTAGTAATATTGAGGAGGCCTGGAAAATTTCAAGTTAATTGGAAAAAGGTTCTAATTAAAATAGTTGGAAAGTCTTAGCCTAAGATGAAGCTAATTTGCCTTTAGCCACTCTGTAGGACAAAGGGCTGAACTTGGAAATGAACTTGTTTTTAAAAAAATATTTTGGTAAAGGTATTTTTATATTATTGGTTTTCTTTGTAAATATTATACATTTTGTATTGTATAAATTATTACAGAAAATTATTATGACAAATTACTACAGAAAAACAGCTTATGTAAAACTATTTAATCACCAAACAGTTGCTCATGCTAAGTTAATGAGGTCTATAGGCTTCAGCAGACTGCTGAAAGGGTCCATGATCCAACAAAAGTTTAAGAACCCCTTTAGTAGAGTGACTTTTGTTTCTGATATTTAAACATTATTCCTGTGGTAGGGATGATAAAGCTATGGTGCCATAATGTTCAGTGACTTGACTTAAGATTACATGGCCAGTGGCAGAGCAAAGCCAAGAAAGAGCACAGACCTTATTTGAAGATTCTGATTCCCTACCAGGACAGAGGGAGAGGAGGAAGGGAGGGAAAAAAGGAAGGAAGGAAGGAGGGAACTGCATTGCTCAATTCCACAGTGGGGCTGCTACTACTGTTCACAGGTTGTTGTTTGTCCTTCATTCTCCAAGAGAGACGGGACATTAGGAAGATCAAAATGAAAGCACCTTTTGTAGAGAGCTTGTCAGAACGCTTCAGCTTCTCTTTGGGCTAGGCTTTTTTCCTGCCTCCTCCTACCACACCATATCCTATATGTGCTTTGTAAGTGTCTCAGTTTTCCTTTGTTCTCTCCTTGTGGCTTATTCTCAGTTTTTCACATCCATTGGAAAAAAGATCAGTTTCCACATTGGCTGGGTACACGGGATTCTCTGCAGAGGCTGACTCACGAGTAGGTGATAATTAATTCTTGGCCTTACAGATACAGGCAGAAAATCTTGAGGGTGCATTAGATATGCCACTAAGGGAACAGACTCATTGATTTTAGAGTAATAAAAGAGTTGATTTTGCAGGCAGCCAAAAGAAATTTTAGCAGGAGTTTTACTTCTGGAAGTTTCCTAATCTCACGTGGAGATTTTGAGAGTTGTATTTTTTTTCCTCTTTTTTCTCTCTTTTTAATTTCCAATCCATTTGCGTATGGCAAAATCTTATTCAGTGTTATTACAGCATAGCATTGATCCACATTACTTATGTATTCAGATTTTTTTAATGCATTGATCGGTTTTGCTAATTGTTTTTTTTAATTTTTAATCTTTGTTTGATGGGATGGCTCTTTGGGATAGTGAAGGGATACAGGGGGAATTTTAGGTGTTAGAGAAACAAAAGACATGTTTTTTAAAAATCAAGTCAAATCAACAAAGCAAATTAATGAACATTTATTAAGCTCCTATAGAGTGCCAGGCACTACATGAAGGGCTGGGGATACAAGGAAAGGCAAAAGACAGTTCAGTTCTCAAGGAATTTACTCTCTAATGGGGAAGAAAACCTGCAAAAATCTTTATACAAATAAGGTACATACAGGATACTTTAGAAACAATCAGTAAGGGGATGGGAGGGCGCTAAGATGGAGGAAAGGCTTCTTGTAAATGTCTAAGACTTGAAAGAAGCCAAGAGCTAAGGATGAGGAAGGAGAGAGTTCCAGCCATGGGGGACAGCCAGTGAAAATTCACAGTCAGGAGATGAGTGTCTTGTAAGAAGACGGCAAGAGGCTGGCGTTAACTTCATTACAGAGTACATCAAAAAAACTGGCACAGTGGACAGAACTCTGGGTCCACACTCAGGAAGACCTGAGTTCAGATGTGGCCTCAAACACTGTGACTCTGGACAAGTCATTTCCCCTCTGTTTCCTTCAGTTTCATCATCTGTAAAACAGGGATGATAATAACACTTACCTGCCGGGGTTGTTGTGGGGAATCAAATGGGAAAGTAACTGCAGACTGCTTAGCACGATGCCTGGCCTATTTGTTGCTGTTGTTCTTGAGTCACATCTGCCTCTTCCTGACCCCATTTGGGGTTTTATTGGCAAAGATACTGGATTGGTTTGCCATTCCTTCTCCAGCTCATTTTACAGATGAGGAAACTGAGGCAGCCAGGGTTAAGTGAGTTGCCCATAGTCATACTGCTAGTAAGTGTCTGAGGCCAGATTTGAACTCAGGAGGATGAGTCTTCCTGACTCCAGGCCTCCCTGCTGGCACATAGTTAGCACTATATAATTCCTTGTTCTTATTTGTCCTTTTCATCACTGTTTGGTATCTTAGCAAGAGCACTGCAATAGGAGTTAGAAAACTTGGGTTCTAGTTTTGATGGCCACTTTTGTGACCTTGGGGCAGTCATTAACACTTTGTAATCCTCAGTTTCCTCATCTATTTAAAAAAAATCACTTTTCCTCCTTCCTTTAAATAAGTTACTGTAAGAAATCAAATGAAGTATAATGTATGGAAAGCATGTTGCAAAACATAAAACGCTGTGCAGACACTAGGCAGTACAATCATCACTCCCATCTTTGTTTGGACAGTTCTGATGTTCTTTATCTTTACACTGGTAGCTGCTGCATCAAAGGTGATCGTGGCCATCCTGTGCTAATCCATCCCCCTGCCCTTCAGAAGGGGGCCACTCCTGAACAAATTCACAAGGGAAGACTGGGCACATTCTCACTCTTTTTTAGTCCAGCTTTGCAGGAGAAAGCCATTTTTGCTTTAGGACTAAAACATTCATCACTGGTATTATCAGTGCTGTATATATAAGCACAAATTTGGACTATGATTTTCTAGGCTACCTATAGCTTTATTCAACCCCACTCTAACATTTGTATATGAAACTCCATCTGCTTTTAAGATAACAGCTAATTAATCTGGGGTGGGATTTGAACTAAGATCTTCCTGGCACTAAAGTCAGATTATGCTGCATCTTTCAATATAAATCAGAGGTACATAGTTAATTACGGATTAGTTTGTGATCAAGGGCACTTGGATTTGGACACATGAAAGGCTTCGTGTAGATAGTGGTACTCCAGTTGTGTCTAGAAGGAAGAGAGGGACCTCACTGAAGTAGAAGTGGGCAGGGAGGAATGTATTCCAGGCTTGGCAAATGGCCAGTGCCAAGACATAGATATGGTAGATGAAGTGCCATGTGTGAGGATCAGAGATAAAGCCTGTTTAATGGCATCACAGAATTAATGGGGAAAGGTGAGAATAGAAATAATGTACAGTGAGGCTGGAAAGATAACTGGAACCCAGTTGGGAAGGGCTTTCAAAGCCTTACCAAAGAGTTTATACTTGATACTAGTACCTTTACTGAAGATGCACTATCATCTTCTAGGAAAAAAGAAATAGGCTAGCTCCTTTAATTTACAGGTAAGCAAACCAAGGCCCAGAGAGTTTTATTTGCCCCAGGTCAGATAACCAGTTACTGACAAGGCCAGGACTTAAAATGCATGCTTCTAGTCCTTTTTTTATTTGACAGCACCTACAATGCAATTTAGCATAATTTATATTGTTTTAGCCTCTAATTGCTTCCTATAGGCATGTTGCTTATCCACATGTAAGTCATAAACTTGTGGGCAGAGACCGTGTCTTATGCTTCTTTTATTGCTCTTGAAGTCTTCGGTAATGGCTAGTACCCCCCCAAAAATTGCTAGTTAATTGATTGTTTCCTCTCTTCATTAAGGGTTCAGTGCTGTTCAAGTGAGTAAGACCCCTGTTAAGTTTTTCCATACTGGGTATGTTTTGTTCATGCCTTTGGGAAAAATTAAACAGAGCAGGATTTTTTTCACCCTTGCATACTTTTACATTTCTCTGTGTGTGTGTGGTTTCTCTTAAGTATTCTATTCTATATCCTCTGTTAATTCCCTGTTCATTGAAGACTTTTTGTGTGCGATTTCATTTGTGTAGAGAGGAAACTAGCTTTAATAATGCAATCTGTAGTAATCTGCCATTTACGGTCTGAGTTGACTAGGGCCACACAGCCCGTTTGTGTCAGAGTTAGGGAAGTCCACCTTGATCTTCCTGACTCCCAGCCAGATTTTAGCCCGTACACCATACTCTCCATCTGATCATTAAATTAGATAGTTTAACAGTGATAACTTGCCTTGCTATGCTTAATCATGACTGTCAATTTCATTAGTTTCCCAGAGGGTGATGCTTTCAGTTAACGTGCAGAAAACACATTGAAATTAATAGAGAATTAAACTATATTTGTCCAAGGGATGGAGAACAGACCAGTTGCTAAGGAGGGTACGCAGGAATTTAAGCTGTAGCTGGTTATCTCTAGGCATTTTCTACAGCTGATAGTTAAGTAGAGTGGCAGAGTAACTGTCTTATTTTATTTTTTGGTCAGCTGTAGAAAATTCAGCTTGGAGGTGGGAAGTAGAGAGAGTGGAGGCAGGAGAACATATCTAGAGGACAATGATCAGCTTTGCACTGAGGTTAGACAGCTTGGCTCTTGTTTTGAAGTCATGAAAAAAGATTAACATTAAGATCAAGTGGTTTGATATAGACCAAAAGGAAATGCCCCCATTTATTGAGTAAGAATCTGGATTTCAGGAAACTCATCCTAATTCATAGATTGACCTTCGCAAAACTGATGATGTGTTTATATCATGTTTTATACAGGGTCATTATCATCCAAGGGCCTACCTAAAACCAAAGAGAAAAGTCATGGAGAGGGGTAAGTTACTCTTTACTTTCAGGTGGTGTTATCGTTGCAAGTTATTTTAGGATTAACCTACCCCGAAGCTGGACAATTCTATTTTTGATGCCAAGTTCTTTTGTGGGAACTTTTTTTTCTTTTGTTGTATCACAAAGTTTGTACCTGAGTGGGTAAATTTGACTTCAGCCCAACCCAGGTATGTGAAGTAAATGACCTGGAAAAAACCATAGCAACTAATAAAACGACTTCTGCCTTTGGTCTCCTACAAGCAAGGGCAGAAAAAGACCTTCCTTCTCCCTCCTCCTCTTTCATTTCTTTTCCCTTTGGAGAGCCACCATGCAGTCTTTGATGAAGGGAGAAAGGGGGATTCTAAATTAATCCTGGTCCTAGTTGGTAACAACTCCAACTATCCCCTCAGATTTTGCATAGTTAGTTTTATTTTTATCCTGGGCCTAAAGGAAACAAGAGACATTTGCTCATCTTGTATCGCAGAGCTCATCGCTAAATATTCATCACCATAAAATAATAGTAGCTCACATTTGTAGCACTTTAAAGTTTCCTGTGCTTTACATCCATTATTGCACTTGCTTCTCACAACAGCCTCATGAGATAGGTGCTATTATTTTGCCTGCTTTATAGATGAGGGATCTAAGGTTTAGGGAGGAACTGACTTGCCCAAGGGTCAGACAGCTACTGTCAGGTAAGATTCAAACCCACATCTTAATACTTCATGCCCATATAGAAGTATTTTTAGGGGTGGCTAGGTGGTGCAGTGAATAGAACACTGGCCCTGGAGTCAGGAGGACCTGAGGTCAAATCCAGCCTCAGACACTTAACATTACTAGCAGTGTGACCTTAGGCAAATCACTTAACCCCAATTGCCCTGCCTTCCCCCCCTCCAGAAAAAAAGAAATATTTTTGTGCATATGCCACTTTCATGCCTATCTTTGTGCTGGCTAGGTCTGTTATGGTCAGTGGTGGCTCATACAGGGTATACACCGTTTAGTGACTTTTGGGGGTATAGTTCTCAACTGCATTCCAGAATGTTTTGCCCAATGCATGGTTCTACCAACAGCACGATAGTAGTCTCTCTCAAATACTTGCTGGTTCTATGATCCTGGATAAGTCACCTAAACTCTCTAGAGCCTTAGTTTTCCTCATCTGTAAAATGGGGATAATAGTGGCACCTACTCCTTGAAGTGGTTTTGAATATCAAATGAAATAGTATAGGTAAAGTGCTTTCCAAGCCTTAAATACTTTACTTTATAAATATTAACTATATTTCTTGGTTATCAAACCATTATGAGAGAAATTTGCTGTAAAGATTCTTAGACTAGATTAGATCAACTTGTACCAGACTATTTTTGTTTTTTTCTGAGCTGCTTTTCTCGTGTAATAAGTCCTTGCTGTAGTAGACAGTGACTTTGGGTTTATCAAATGGTGTGTCACTATGCTAGATTGCTTCTTGCTCCTGTTCACCTCATCTCGTTCCACCGAACAGGTTTGTTGTGTTTTAATTAGTACTCAGTGGTTTTGATGATTGCTGCTTTTGAGATACGACACTTGCTTCTTTGGTTGACGAAAGTGATCACAAGTATAAATTTTCCTCTTAGGACATTTTTGGCTACATCCTAAAAGTTTCTGTTTGTTGTCTTATTGCTATATTTTTTTTTGATAAAACTCTTTATTGTTTCTATAATTTATTCTTTGGTTCACACTTTTTTTAGGACTGTATTATTTAGTATCTATTTAAGTTTGAATTCTTTCTTCAAACGTATCTTACTGATTATAGTTTTTATTCTGTTCTGGTTAATAAAGGGTATGTTTAGCATATTTGCTTTTTCTGTATTTGTTTGTGAATTCTTTGTACCCTGGAGATATGCTTGGTTTTGTAGTAAAACTGCCATACAAAAGTAAGAATTATGTATACTCCTCATGATCCCCATGTAGTAATTACCAGAGGCTTAATATACCTAACTTCTCTAAAATCCTATTCATTCTCTTTCTGGTATAATTCTCTTGTATTTTTTTCCTAAAAGAGATATCATTTTTTTCCGTCTGTTACTTCCTGTAATTTAATGAACTTTGGCTTGAAATTTTATATACAGTGTCATTTGGTATATATTCATACTTGACACTGATTTTTATTTCATTATCTATTGAACTGTCAAGCATCCTGTAGTTTCCTCCTTATTTCTTCTGTGGTTTTTTTTGGCCTTATCTGAGATCACGATTACCACCCCTGCTTTTTTTATTCACCCAAAATGTAAAAGATTCAACTCAACCCTATGTGAATCTTTATGTTTTAAGTGAATTTCTTGTAAGCCGTAAGTGGTTGGATTCTGCTTTCTAATCTATGTCATTCACTACCTTCTTGTTCTATGGAGGAGTTCATCCTGTTTACATTCATGGTTCTGATTGATAGTTGTGTTTTTCCCTTCCTCCTAACCCCTTTTAATTTTCCTGTTTTTGCCTTCCTTTCCCTTCTTTGCAAAATAAAATAAGATGTTGAAAGGGAATAAAATTCATGCTATTGATCTATAATGAGTTGTCTGCTCCTGTTCTACCCTTTCTCTCCCCCTTCTCCATCAGTCTTCTGTAGTTAAAAATTTGTTTTGCTTTTGATTATTCTCTTCTCAATTCTCCCTTTTCTCTGAAACTGCTTTCTCTCCATTCCTGTTTTCTCATTGACTTGAATGCATTTTTTAACACCAAAGTCCTGTGTGTGTGTGTGTGTGTGTGTGTGTGTGTGTGTGTGTGCGTGTGATTTCAATTCTTCTTTGTTTCATTCAGATAAAAGGGAGGTTCATGCTATGCTTGCTCTCTCTACAACTTCCTCCATTTTTGCACAGTCTCCTCCTCCTTTTATTTATTTCACATATTCCTATATGTAAACATGTTGCTTCCCTGAAAGGAGCAAAACTTTTGAGGACAGGGACTATTTCATTCTGGTTTTGTATCCCTAGTAACACCATGCTCGGCACATACTAGCTACTTAATATACGCTTGTTGGTATAGTTGACATCTAGTAGCAAAGTAATACTAAAACAACTGTTTTAGGACTTATTTGACTGAGACTGCAGGAGTTTCTGTATTAGTCTGACTTCAAAACTTACTAAGTAATTTCAGGGTGTTGAGTGAAACAAAGAAGAGATTGGACTGCTTTAAATTATTTATTCTGTGAAAAACAGTATTCTTTATCCTCTGGGAAGCTGCCAAGACGAATTCATTACTGTCTGTGCTCAAGATCCACATTTTCAGTGTTTGTTTCTTTGGGTGGTAGAAAACAGATTAGTCTAATGCTGGGTTGCTTCCATCGCTGAGTGGGGTACACTCATTGGCAGAAGCTCTAGGGATTCTGATTTAATTGTAATGCACCTAAAATTTTGGTGAAGTTGGGCCAGTCTTTTGGCCATCTTTCCTAGGCCTTTAGTTGATGTTTAGCTCAGGATTTCTGATGAAGATGCCCTCCCTCTTCCTAGCTAATAGAACAGTGACTTGAATACTAGGGTGGGGGAAGAGGAGAGAGTAAGTATTTATATAGGTTACTCTGTTTCAGACACTATGCTAAGTGATAACTATATGACCATGGGCAAGTCACCTAACCTCTTTATCTCAGTTTCCTCAGTTGTAAAATGGGAATAATAATAGCACCAGTCTCTCAGTGTAGTTGTGAGGATCAAATGATGAAATATTTGTAAAGTATATAGCCCAGTGCCTGGTACATGATGGATGCTACCTAACTGCTTTTGGAGAGGAATAAACAAGCAACTGAGGGGGATCTTGAATCTTCTCCTACACTTTATCTGAGTTTTAAAGGAAACCTAGGGATTATAACAATTGGTGGTAAGAACAGAGAGCATCACAAGCATGAAGGACAACAAGCAAAAAGGCATGGTGATGGGTTTTGCTACCAGGGAGTAACCCCCAGCAGGGTCTGCCATTCATTCAAATTCAAAAGGACACTTAATTTTGCACGACCACCTTCTCTTCCAGCGATAGTGGTAGCACAGAAGTGTTAAGAATCACTGTTTGTAGACTACCCCTAAACATGGACTTAACTGTTGGCATTCCAAATGTGAGATCCTTGTCCAATGGTCAACAAGTACACATACTACTTAATCATATAAGTTTTGACGCTTTCACTCCAAATGAAATTAGAAGGCACAGGTAGCCATATGGAAGATTTGCTCACAGGTTTGAGGCAAATAAAGGAGCTGGGACAGGTGGTTTTATCGTGTGTTTAAAGGCAACCAGAAGCATTTCATGGGACATTTGCTTTGAAGAAATATGCTATAAAAATCATTGCATGTTTTTATGGTCATGTAAGAGGTTGTAAATTAAGTCCATAAAAACCAACCAAAAGAGGATGTATTAGAAGTAGAGTAAGGATCTGGAATTTCTCATCAGGTGATCATTGTTGCCCATGATCAGCCAGTGTCCATCTACTCTTTGGGCCTCTGAAATCCATTTCACTGTATATTGAGCCTTTACTTACCTAGTAAATCATAGAATTATAGAGTTAGACCTGGAAACAACCTTAGAGATCAAAAATTCCAACCTATACTTAAAACATGAGCCTTATCTCCAAGTAACTTCTGTCTTAAGAATTGCAGGCATGGGGAAATCACTACTCCGGGTGGTGCATCATATCCTAACGGTTGCGTAAAATAGTTGTATATGAAGTCAATGAGGGTATAATGACTTTCTTCTCCTGAGAAAGATACACTGATAAATTCTGTTTCAAGACCATATTGCTAGATCCAAGATTGTATAGTAGCAGGAAGCAATACAACTGAGTGTCTCCCCTCCAAAACTCTTCTAAACATGTAGTAGATTAAAATGTACCAGACTGAATCCTAATGGGGAAATCCAAGAAAAAGTCATAGGGAGGCAGAAAGGAAGGTCTGCTGACACTGGGGATGAGGTTTGCCTAGGAGTACATTGTTTGACAAGCACTCCATTGAGTACCAGGGCAGCAGGAGGTTCCAAACCCACACTGAGGCTCCATGTACGAACAGGTGCCAACCATCTGCTAGACTTTGTGCTGGATCAGACTACTTTGGGAGCACTGAAAGTTTGCAGATCCCCAGCCCGAATGGTTCCTGAGATCTTGGAATAACACAACACTCAGTACCCCTAAGAAAGCAGCAGGACTAGCCTAAATCTTCCCTCCAGAAGTACACGGAGCCCAGGCCTAACATCAAGCTTGAAGTCAGGAAGTAGGTTGGAAGAATGAAGAAACAAAAAAATAATAATAATCCCACCATAAAAAGCTATTATGGTTTGTGCTTGGGATGATTTAGGATTACTCCAAAATATCTACAAGTAGTGCCTCAAAGTAAAACTCAACTAGAAGATGAAGCAAGAGTTTTGTTTTTTTTTAAAAAGAGTTTAAAATGTTTTTATCAATTAAATAAGAACTTAAAAGAAAAAAATAGAAAATATGACAGTTATGGAAGAAAGAATTGGAAAGCTAATTAAAGCTTGGCACAGGAGGTGCCAAATTGCCCTGACAACAAATTCCCTGAAAATTGTAATGATGCAAACAGAAACCTGTGACTCCATGAGGCAATAATAAATGTTGAAGGGACAGCTAGGTGGCTCAGTGAATAGAGTACTGACCCTGGACTCAGGAGGACCCGAGTTCAAATCCAGCCTGCCTCAGATGCTTGACATACTAGCTGTGTGACTTTGGGCAAGTCACTTAACCCCAATTGCATTGCCTTCCCCCCTCAAAAAATAATACTGAATATTGAAACAAAGTCAAAAGGCAGGAAAAAAATGAAAGAAAAAATAAAGTATCTCATAGCAAAACAACTAACCTCAAAAACAGATTGAGAAGGAAAAAATGAAGAATCATTAAGCTATTGGAATACCATGACCAATAAAAGTATATACTGTCCCCCCTAGACAGTATATTTCAGGAAATTTTTAAAAGAAAACTATCCATGTCTCTTCAAACCAGGGCAAAGTAGAAATAGGAAGAATTCACTGGTCTCCTGCTGATGGAAACCCTAAAATAAAAACTTCTGAGAACATTGTAATCAAATCCTAGAGCTTCTAAGTTAAAAAAAAATGTTTTGTAAGCAGCCAAAAAAAGAAACATTCAAGTATAAAGGGACCACAGTCAAGATCAAAAATGTTCCTAAAG
>CM053580.1:167188962-167231296 GCA_028627135.1 Pseudochirops cupreus | reverse complement strand
CCCCCCTAGAAATAAGGATCCCTGACTTGTAAAAATCCTGTTTATATACAAATAGATAAAGGCTTTTCCGTTTGTACTTTTGCTTTTCCAGTTTGCACTCTTGCTACATAAAGACACATAAAGGTACATATTTACGTAATTAAAAGACACACATATGTATATAACTACACAATTAAAGACATATATGCACATATATGTAAATATATACATATAGACTGTAATTAAAGACATCTATTTGTCTTTAATTGTGTAGAGAGAGTACAAACAGGAAAGGCCTTTGTCTATTTGCATATAGACAAGATTTTATACACACACACACACACACACACACACACACACACACACACACAGATGTCTACCAAGAATTCAGATCAGTCTTATCTTTTATCTAGAGAAAGCTGAATTTGAAGTATTAATGAAACAATAAAGAACAGTTTAATAAGAAGGAAAAGGAGCCTGAGGATTCAAACCTCCTCCCCTGTAGACTGAACAGGGAGGGGTATAAAGAGACAATTCACCAAACTCTAGTATTTCTTCAGGAAAGACCAGTCTAATCTTCCCAAATGGGATTTTTGCTAAATAAACAGAGCTGTGAGCAAAGTTTCTAAAAGCTCAATGCTTAAAGTTAGTTTGCATGCAAAAAATGTTCTTCTCCATTGATGCTGTTGTGGTCCCTTGCTCTCTACCCGTCTCCCCCTACTTATTATTTTAAAACTTCTGGGTTCCCTGAATGCTATGCCGAGGCTAGATCCCATGATGAATGGTTGATTATCTTTCCAAGCAATAAAGCTACAGCTACCAGAAGCCCATGCAGCTATCGGTCCAATAAAAGGTTATATTGTAAAGGAATAAAGTCTCTGTTTCTTGAGGGCTGTGCATTTTGTTTCCCCTATTGACTTTATGTGAAGTGAATTCAGTGTGATTGATTAAAGCTGGTGAAACACAGTCAAGCAGCATTAGGAAGACCACTTATGAGCGGTGACCCTGGGCAAGTCACTTAACCTTAGTTTCCTCAGCTGTAACATGCAACAATATGTAATATAACATGTAAATGTAATAATAATGTAATAAAGCACCCATCCCTCAGGGTTGTTGTAAAGATCTAATGAGATAATATTTACCAAAGGACTTAGCACTCTGTCTAGAACATAGCATATGATTAACGAATGCTTGTCTCCTTTCCAGAAGAGACACGATGCATTTCGTGCATTCTAGACAATGTGTTAAAATTGTTTGGTTGTGTTACTTTGAGACTTCTTTGTAAAACACGCAACTTAACTTATTTCTAAATCAATACCCTACATGCTACAGAGAATAGAACTTCCTGGCATTAAGTACATACATTTAGCTAAAAAAAAAAAACAAAACCCTACCATATCCTTTTATCATAAACTTCTGCATGATGCACTCTAAGCAGTCAAGTTTTTACCTACATTTATTTTTAGCTTTTATGCAAACAATAAGAACTATAAAAATAATCCTAAAAGTAACTTTCACATTGGGTAAACTTCTGAAAGAATGATGTCACCTTGGAACAGTGTCACTGTACAGCCTACAGGGGTCCACAGCAACATTGGCATTAGATGACAGGGAGTTTTTAAATAGAAAGAGAACTGAGATGTGCATGCAGAAAGGAGGTAGAAATCAGAAGATAACAATGACAGATTATGTCTGACCTATGACAAGCATTCTGGAAGAAGAAAAATGTTCATTATCCCCAGTGGTAGTGCCATGACACTGATAAAGAAGAAAGAAAGTTGATGGATGTTGCAGCCAGAACCAGAGGGGACACCTATAGTCTCTTGTTCATAAAACTATTACGAGCTGAGCACAACATGGTCTCTTTGGTTACATGGTACCCACAGGCTGCCTCCTGCATTTAAAGAAGAAAGTCTAACCTAAGGGAAAGATGGAATTTGAGCTGGCAGAATAAAGATCTTTTGAAAAGGAATTGCAGGGAGCAATCTAGTCTCTCCATCGCAAATTCAGAGTTTGGTTGAAAGAATATTCCTTTCTATTTAATGTTAGTTTTTGCCAGAGATTCTCTTGACACTGTATATGGGTTTGTATATATGTAATTTGTGAGTTCAGGATAATATTAGGGCTGTTTATTTTTTTCAGCTATAATGGGTAGAATGCTGAACCTAGAATAAGGAAACCTGAGTTCAATTCCAGCCACAGATACTTACTAGCTATATCATCCTGGGCAAGTCGCTGTCTACCTCAGTTTTCTCATCTGTAAAATGGAAACAATAATCACATACCTCCCAGCACTGTTGTGAGGACCAAATGAGATAACGTCTATGAAATGCTTTGCAAACCTTAAAGTTCTACGTAAATACTAACTGTTGTTGTTGTTATTCCTAGTTTAAACTGAATGGCAAATACTTGCTGTGAAATGGGTTTAAGTTCTGAAAATCGAATGTACTGGTAGGATTTGAAGTCAGGAATTGATGCTGATATACACACATTGGATCATTTATTTTCCTTAGTGAATATGAGGCAAGCGGAATAAACATTAACCTGTACATCCTTCACCACCAACGATCAGCTTAATGAACTATGGCAATATGACCGCATGCTCATATTTTTGGTTATTGTTCAGTCATTTCAGTCACGTCTGACTCTTCATGACCCCATCTGGGATTTTCTAGGCAAAGATACCAGAGTGGTTTGCCATTTCCTCCTCCAGCTCATTTTACAGAGGAGGAAACTGAGGCAAACCCTTGCCCAGGGTCACATAGCTAGTAAGTGTTTGACACTAGATTTGACTTCAGGAAGATTAGTCTTCCTGACTTTGAGTCCAGCACTACCCACTGAACCACCTGGCTACCCCAATAACATTTTGTAGCACGTAGCTTTTGACAACTGAGATATTTTGTCATGACAGCACTATTCATCTGGGATCTTAAGAATGCTTAATAATAACACCCTCCAAAGCTGAGATTCCTGTCAAATTGTCAGTATTACTAATTTCACATGTACATTTTGGAGGTTATTTTTTTTTTGAGTGAAGGATACAAGCTAAATAGAGTGTCCCAAAAGTCTTAGAGCAGTTAATGTTTTAATAACGCTACACTTGTTGCCTCTGCTTCATCTCCTCTCTCTCACTTCTCAATTATTTGCAATCTGGCTCCTGACCTCATCACTCAACTGCAACTTCTCTCCCTTAATTGCCAAATCTGATCATATTTTCTCAGGCTTTATCCTTCTTGACCTCTCCAAGGCATTTGACACTGCGGACCAACTTGTATTCCTCCTGAGTCCTCTTTCCTTCCTTGGTTTTGGTGACACTTTTCTCTCCTGATTTGTCTAAGCTTTCTCTTGCTCATAATCCATATCATTTCCCCTCCCTGGATGTTTCCCAGATTCTTATTCTTGGCTCTCTCCTCTTCGCTTCTTTCTCTACACTTTCTTTCTTAGTGACTTCAGTCTCATTCTTAATGACCATTTCTCATGGTTTAATGATAATTTCCATGCAGATTACCCACAAATCTACATATCCAGCCCCACTCTTACCTGAACTTCAGGTTCACATCGCCAGTCATTTCAAACACATTGTCTCACAGAGATCTCAAACTCAGTAAGTCCAAAACAGAACTCTTCTGTCTTCCTTTTCAGCAAAGCTTCTACTCTTGTTAAATTCCGTTTCTGTCAAAGACACCACTGTTTCCCAGTCATTCAGGTTTGTACCTTTGGTCTTCTTCTTGACTCTTCATTTTTCTTATCCAACATATCCAACGTTGTCTGACCTTGCTATTAAAATTGACCTCAACATCTCTCACATCTGACTCCTTCCTAATCACATAGCCACAACTTTAGATCAAGCCTTCATCACCTCTTACCCAAACTACTGTAATAATTGCAATGATCTCCTAATTGGCCTCCAGCTTTAAGTCTCTCTTCATTTCAGTTCCCTTTTCATACAACTATAAAGCAATTTTTCTTAAGTGCAGATCTCGCCATGTCACTTTCCTACTCTGTAAACTCTACTGTCTCCATAGTGCCTCTAGGATCAAATATAAAATTGTTTAGCTTTAAAAGTTCTTTTCAATCTAACCACAATCTATTTTTCCAGCTTTGTTGCACACTATTCTTTTGCACCGTGATCCAAGAAAAGCGACTTTCTTTCTGTTGCTCAAAGAGCTACAGTACTGTAATGGGAATGGGAATTTGAAGATCTTTCCTGCTTTGAAAGTAAATTCTGCCCACTAAGTTGCTGAATGTAGTCACATGGAGCCTGTGTTGGGAGAAGTTTGCTGAAGGGAAACAGAGCCTAGAGGAAGCTGGTCAGAGACGGTGGGAGAGAGAGGTTGAAGCAAGGAGATAGAGAGGTTTGTGAATAAATATTGATCTTGTATTAGTTTGTAGGAAGGCTGAAGAATGCTTTGGCACTCTGTTATTACGGCTTCTGAATATCTTTGGTACTATGATGGGCTCGGCTTACTGGTTTTGGGATTTGGTTTTCTGGTGTCTAAATAAATGCTTCAGTTTTGTCCTCTATCTGGAGAGTTTGGTATATTTTGCCATCTAATGTCATGGGATACTTATAGTCACAGTCTTTACTGTGATTGTGGGCACTGTAAATATTGCACTGGCGCTACAAGTACCCATCCTTATGCCTTTGTATTGGCCATCCCCTATGCCTGGAATGTACTCTCTCCTTTTTTCTGCCTATTAGAATCCTTTCTTCCTCACAACACAGCACAAGCCCCATCTTCTACACGAAGCCTTTCTTGATCACCCCCGATTGCTAATGTCCTCCATCCCAAACTATTGTGTAGTTAACTTTCTTATATTTAAGGCAGCTAGGCGGTTCATGGTTAGAGTGCTAGGCCTGACATCAGGCACTTACTAGCTGTGTGACCCTGGGCAAGTCACTTAACCCTGTTTGCCTCAGTTTTCTGATCTGTCAAGTGAGCTGGAGAAGGAAATGGCAAACCACTCTAGTATCTTTGCTAAGACAACCCCAAATAAGGTTATAAATCGTCTGAAATGACCTAAAAGCAAAACCTTTTATTTAATGTATTCTCTTTGTATTTATTCTGTATGTACTTGTGTGCATAACATACTTTTCTCACTCAGAACATAAACTTTTTGAGATTAGAAATTGCTTCATTGTTTGAATTATATCCCCAATGCCTAGTAAAGTGTCTGGCACCAAGTAGGCACTAAGTGAATTGCTGATGGATTGAAAAAAAAATAGTTTTTAGTTTATGTTCCCCTGAATTAACACTCATAGAGATCACATAGCACTTTCCTGCCTTGACAACCCTGTGCATGAAGTACATAGTATGGGTATGACCATCATTTTACAATGAGGGAGCTGAGCTTGAAGGATGGGAAGTAATTTTTCCAAAGTCACACAGTTGGAAAGTGTTAGAGCCCAGAGTATACATCCCAGGTCTCCAAGTATGACCTTAGTTAAGCTCTCAGCATGTGTGTCCTGTAAGGAATCAAAAGCCAGAGGGTCTAGGAGCAGAACTTTCTGTACATGTTTGTTCCTTCTATAGCTGAATTTGATCTAGAGACAGTATTTATGGCTTTATTTTCCTTCTTTGTTGTTCCCTTTCTTCCTCACCTTATACTAGCAAGTATATGATTTTTTTAAATGCAGTTAGCAGCAGGATTATAAAGTGATCTCTCCAGTGGTCAGCCTTCCATTCCTTTTTGTCACTCCCTTCCTACTTGCATCTTCAATGGCAACAATTTCAGACAACTTTCTTTAGAGAAAAAGAAATTCTTTCAGTTTAAAAGGTTCAGTCCTTAAAACTGCTTATAGTTACTTCTCAGTTCCTGAGCCATACCACCTTAGCAAGTTTTGGGCACTAGAGTTTTAAATTTTGGATGTTTAAAAATAATCTCTGTGGTACTTCTCAGGACTGTACTGCCACTGGGCCCAAGGGGTCCAGAATTTGTCCTACTAAGTAAGAGCTGTGTGCCAAGGCTTTCTGTGAGAGAATGATCCTATTCCATTCTGGCACCTAATGAAGTGCCTGTCTCGGAAGTAATTTTTAAAAATTAATTTTAAAAGCTTTATAAATGTTTTTAAAAAATGCTCTTTGACTCATTCTTGCACTTCGATAATTAGATGCTACAAGCTCATTTTCCACCAGTAGATGTCAATGTAACCAAAGACTGAAAAAGCTGACCAAGGATGAACCCAGCACTGAGGCACATAGGGATGTATGTGTGAAGAAAGGAATCCCAGACAGTGAGAAGGGACTGAAAATGGGCCTTCTTTAAAATTTCTTTGGGCACTCATTTATTTGCTCAGTCATCGGCTGTTCATTGACAATACTAATGGATCACATATAATCAACCTATTCCATTCTTACCTCAATATCTTTCAATCGATCAATTTTTCAGTCTCCTAGAAGAACTGAAAAAAAACATTTTTTCTCCTATATTTAAATATTAACAGTCAAGAAAGGAGAACCCCAAATACTGGAGACTATCAGATGTTCACTTTGTGTGCACTCAGTAGGCAGATGCCCTTGGCCTCTGTGTTCTGTGGCAATGAACCAAAAGCCAGAGGGTCCAGGAGCAGAACTTCCTGCATGTGTTTGTTCCTTATGTCTCTAAATTTAACCTACAATTACTTATTGACATATTTTCTCTCGTTTATTTCATTTCCTCCTCATCTCTAAGTAGCAAACATAAGGATAATTTCATAACTTGGTAAAAGTTTGCCGAATAACTGACATGTGTCTAGTGCTTTAAGCCTTGCAAAATGCTATAAAAATGTACATACAAACATATATACATAACTATTACATGTCTGTATGTGTGCTGAGGAAAGAGTACCACAGTTGGAGTTAAAAAGCACCTGGGATGGAATCCTGCTTCTGCTACTCACTGGCCATAAGAACATGGGCTAAGCACATGAGCTTCAGTTTCCTTTTCTATAAAGTGCGGCTAATACCTCTAGTATCATCTTCACAGGGATGTTGCGAGGCTTAAGTGAGAACATGTGTGTAAAGCACTTTGCAAAACTTGAAAGCTTAAGTGGTAATGTGGAATTGTATTACAGGGGCTTTCCCATGAAGCATGCTTCCCGTTCCTGGTTCTGGTTCACTGTGTGGGAAGATTGCTTTTTGGTTTAGCCCAAGTGGTGACTTTTACTCTGAATTTTAGTATGATGTTAGACCCCGAGTGGTCTCTGTCATTGTCCTGCCATGTGACAGTGGTAGGTGGGTGGGAATGGTGATGTATCTATTAAGAGATCATTTCTGTTTGGGTCTCTTACTTGTTTCTCCTATGTAGCAAGTAGTATATTCTATCTCTACACTCCCAGTGAGGGGAGGACTGTCTTCTTCCTCCATTCAACCCCAGTGCTGATTTTTTCCACATGAAAAACAGACTCACCAGAAGCTATGGAAGAAGCTAAGTCTCTTGGTGGTACTCTCCCTGGGACATCATCTTCCTCTGTCATTCTTAGCCCTACCATTCCAGTAGAACCATCCTCTGAAGCAGGCCTCCAGAGACCATGTTTGTGAGGAACTAGGTCACTTGGTTCTGTATTTTCTGCTAACATGTCTTTTTTTTCATTGTTTTTACCTTTTCTCTCCAAGAGCTGGAATCAAATCACCAGGACCATGACCATCCCCAGAAAGGCCGTGTTAATGGCCCACCCTTCTGTTCACCATCTTTGTGACTTTTCAGACCATAACTCCCTTTATGACTTTTAAAGGTCAACACTCCTCTTTATGTACATTAGAATATAAACTCTTTGAGGACAGGAACTATCTTGCTTTCGTATTTGTGCCCCCAGTTCAAGAGCAGCTAGGTGGTGCAGTGATTACAGTGCAAGTCTGGAGTCAGCAAGACTCATCTCCCTGAGTTCAAATTCGACCTCAGAAACTTTTATTAGCTGTGTGACTCTGTCACTTAACCCTGTTTGCCTCAGTTTCCTCATCTGTCAAATAAGATGGAGAAGGAAATACCAAACTACTCCAGCATCTTTGCCAAGAAAACCCCTAATGGGGTCAGTGACACAAGTGAAAACAACTTAACAACTCCAGTGTTAAGCATATAGTTGACAATTAAAAATGTTTTTCCTTCTTTCCTTCATTTGTTCATGCATTTGCTCACTCAACCAGGTGAGCTTGCACCTGGAATCCCAGGGTGTCTCCTTATTTTTCCTTTTATGAATAGGTGACTAAAACATGATTCTTGAGGTGAACATGTCTAAGATTAGAGGTGACCTTGGGACCGGAGATAATCCAGAGGCCTTAAGTCCCATCAATTGGGGCTGGTTTTTGTATTGCAGGGGACAGCCACTGAATGAATGGACATTTCCTGGGAGTTATTTGGACAGTGCAGACAAAGGTAAAATGTAAAATATCTAATCAGGGATCTCACCAACTGCCTTGTGTTCTGATTTAGCTTAAGTAGGAGCCTCTTAGCTGATTGTAGTCATAGTCATGTTACCGAACCCTGCTCTGTTAGGGCATGTTTTTGAGTCAAACTTTCTTATGTGGGTGGGAAATTTTATGAGTAGAAGTGTGAGAAAACGGAGCTCTCATTAGGGGCCAGACTCCCCAGGATTGAACATGGAATAAAACAGATGCCTGGCTATAGACCAGGATGTGGAACAGTACCTCTGGGAGCCCAGCAGTGGTTCCTCAAGGTTAAACATACAAATTTAAGCTATTACCTCATCTGAGCGCTTGAACTGGGTGTGAGTCAGCCCTTGGGCTGAAAATAAAGGCAATTATGCTTAACTTGTTGAACCCACCTCTTTGGTGATGGTTACAAATTTCCAGTGCCACTTTAAGGGGCAATATTTGGTATTCACAGTCTGGGGAAGTTTTCCCTCTCCTGTTAGGAACTGGAAGAAATTTACCAATATCATTCACTGCTCCTGATTTTAGCAATAAAGACGAATAAACATGGTGCTACTGTCATGTGGAAGGGAGGTAAATTCTCTTTCCTTAACCTCTTCCCACAACGTCATTCCCTTTGACTATAGTGTGTAATAGTATCTGGCAATTATGCTAATTGAGGGAGTTAAGACATTTTCTAGGCTGACTAGCCTGCTAACCCATAACTGCATCCTAACTGGTTCCAAAAAGACACAATGTTGGACAAAACAACTGAACTTACCTCGCAATGGCATGCTAAATGGAATGGGTAAATTAGAAGAAGCTGGGTCACAGGGTCATAGGTTTAGAGCTGAAGAGATAACTGAGATCATCCAGGTCCAACCCTCTCGTTGTACAGACCAGAAAATTGAGGCTGAGAAAGATAGTGAAATTTGGATTCGAATCAAGGTCAACTGACCCAAGAGCCAGCCTTCTTCCCATATGCCGCCTCTGGGCTGGGGATATTGCAGACATGTCTGGGAAGAATTCTGTGGGGAATTAAATGAATTAAATGAAAAGGTGCTCCAAAGCAATTAAGTAATATTTCAGTAAAGATGGCTTCTAAGCTGAAATGGACTATACAAAGCCCCCCAATCATCATTTTTGATGTTAATAACAACATTTTGAAAAAGGTCCTTCTGAAATGTTTCTGAAGGACAAGTGTGGGGGCAAAAAATATGAACAGGGTGAAACCATGAGGGAGGGATTTGTCATTCAGTTGCCATTTACAGCCCTGAACCATCATGCCACGAGTTAAATGATTCATAGCCAAGGTCACTCCAGAGGAAGGAGGAATATGTGAAGATGTCAGAATGGATTTACCAAACTACTAGTTATTTCATTTTTCACTGTGCACTGGTAGATTTTAAATAAAAGCACATATATTCAGCAAGATGCTGGCATTCTGATCTTGTTTAGGCCCTATATCCATGGGGATTACACAGGGAGAAAGTCACTACTAAAGTAGATTTTAACACCCACACTGAATCATCTGGAGAAATCTCAACCACTGTTTACAAATATCATTGGAAAACGTAGCAGATCTAATTCAAAGAAATTCAACTGAGTTTCCAAAATGGGAAGTTTTAGAAAACAGAAAAGCATACATACTCATTTCTTACAGTGCTTAAAATAAGAGAAGACTTTGGGGATCATTGAATATTTTAGGAGCAATTGCTAGGGAGGAAGGATCAGACTTGTTCAACTCTGTCACTTAGAGTGGTATGGTATAGTAGTAAAAATATTGGATTTTGAATCAAAGGACCAGGGTTTCAATCCTGCCTGCTTCTTCCTACTTGTGCGGCCTTTGGGTAAAGCATATATACTCTCTGGCTTTCAGGTGGCTAAACGTGCAAAATAAGGGGTTGGACAAAATTATCACCCTGACTTGCTATAAACCTATGATCCTAAACTTTAGGGGATATGTTAATAGGTTTTTCCATATACTAAGAGTAACACTCAAAACTGTCTAAAATCAGAATCAATTGCTTCAGGATGTACTGGGTTTTCCCTTTACTGGAGTTTCACAAATAATCAAGGCTTGTTGTTTACTCATTTCAGTCATGTTTGAGTTTTCATGATCCTATTTGGAGTTTTCTTGGCAAAGATACTGGAGTAGTTTGCCATTTCCTTCTCCTGCTCATTTTACAGATGAGCAAACTGAAGCCAACAAGGTTAAGAGATTTGCCAAGGGTCACACAGTAAGTGTCCGAGCTTGGATGTGAATTCAGGTCTTCTTGACTCCAGGCCTGGCATTAAATCCACTGCACCACCCAGCTGCCCCCAACATCAAGGGGTAGGATGTTATATCAGAAATCCATGAGTTAGAATTACCTCTGTCTACTTTCCAATTCTAAGATTAGGATAAGACTAACAAAAAAAAATTCACATGCCCAATTAGTAATATTTACCACAAATGGTTAAAGAACTATTTGAAGATTTGTAATTTTACTGAGGTTTTTACTGCTTATACAGATTTCCATGCTTCAATGATTATTTTAGTTTTAACAGCATTCAAATAAGCTAATTCATATATTATAATATTTACAAAGGCTGTTACAGGCCTTCTTCTCTTTCTGCTCTATACTATCTTACTAAGTGGCATCATTAGATGTATTTAACCATCTTCTCTACATAGATGATTCCCAGATCCATACATTCAGACCTAATCTCAAAGCAGTTCCACTCACTCTTAGCCCACATCTCCAATTATATTGCCCAATCTTATTATTCTTATCTTTACGATATCTATCAAATAGTTCTCCTCATCTCCCTTCTTCTCATCTCATAAAAACATCACCCTAGTCCAGGCCTTCATCATCTCATGCCTGGCTATTTTAATAGACTTCTGACCTAACTAGTATCTCTACTCCAGTTGGTCTTCCACGCATTTACCAAAATCATTTTCCTAAAGCATGAGATCATGTGACTCCTCATTTCAACAAACTCCAGTGGCTCCCTATTACCTCCAGAATCAAACATAAAACCCTTTGTTTGGCATTTAAATAAAGCTTTTCCTCTTCTTACCTCTCCAGTCTTCTTAATATTTCTTCCCCTTTACATACTCCGTGATCCAGTAACACTAGGATTCTTGATGTTATTCAAATACAATAGATCATTTTCCACATCCATACTTTTGAATATTTCTCCCCTATTTCTACAATATTCTCTCATTACCTCTACTTAGAATCCCAGGCCTCTTTCAAAACTCAGCTCAAATGCTTTAGTAGAAGGCTCTTCTCAATTCCTCCAGTTGCCAGATTACCCTTCTAAGGTAATCTTCCATCTACCACGTATATATCTTGAATATTTTTTGTTATTTACATCTTTTCTCTTCCATTTGAAAATAAGCCCTTGAGGGCAAGGATTATTTATGCCTTTCACTGTGTCCCTGTGCTTAGCACAGGGCTTGGCATATACTTCTGACCTAACATACTGACTGACAGTGCTTTACACACACCCTCTCGTTTGCCCCTCTGGAGGTCAAACTTTTGGTGATATGCCTCTTCAAACTTGGCTCAGCTCGATATAACAAACATTTATTAAGGTTTTACTATATGCAAGGCTCTATTCTTAGATATAAAGAATATAAAGAGAAAAATGAAAATCTCTGCTCCCAAGGAGCTTACCTTTAATTTAGGGCCCCAGTGGTTTTCTGACAATAGAATGTGGCCTACCCCATCCCTGAAGCCTTTGCAGCTTGACAGCAACCTCCAAATTCTGCAAGGACCCAAAGTCAATTGTCTATACCTTTATGAGGCATCAGAAAGGCACTTTAGTGGAATGATCAAATTTCTCTTTTGGGTTTCTTTAAAAAAAGGCAATAAACAAAAAATATTGTTTTATGGCCGAGTTTGTAGGAATTGGTTATTGTAAAGACAGCTGGGAAAGTACATTTTGAGGTTATTCTGAAATGTATTTTCACACAGATATGATGACAGATGATCTAGTGAAAGACTCCCATTTTTCTTCTGCAACTTCCAAGTAATTTTTGAAGTTCATGGTACTTCATAAGTGCACTTCCTAATTTGGGTGGAAAAGAGCATGCACAGAGTATTTTGCTTTATTTAAAACTTAAAGGAATTATGCCAAGAAAATAATTTTAGACCTGGCAATAGTAAAAATGAAGATAAGAAAGAAATGGCCCTATATAACACTTTATTTAGTTGGATGAGCAGCTGTAACTAAGAATAAACATACTTGTAGTCTAGATAAACGCACAATAGATTCAGAATTTATTTATGGGCTAGAAAAGTACTTAACTTTCATGATTGTTCAGTTTGGATACAACTTGACTCCTAACTTCTTAAGTCCTGTCATAATACAAAGCAGGATCATTGCTCACTAGCGGGTTTCAATTTTGGTATCTTGGAGAAAGGACTTTAACGTCCAAAGAATAGAGTACTTAATGACTGAGGAGAAATGGAACTTTCGCAAGGAATAGCAATTACAAAACACAATTTCTCACCCGATGGATGGGGGAGTACAGCTTTGATAGAGGGGCAATGGAGTGAAATCTGACACCGTCTCAAAATCTCTGAAAGCTAACAAAAGCCCCTGAATAAAACAAATTTGGTTTGTGTCAAGGGTAGAGAAAATATGTGGATAAAATTGAGAGGCTTAATTTTAAAGCAGAAAACAAAAAAACTGACATAAAACTTCTCTCGAAATGATGTTTAAAATCCCGCAATTAGTAGACAAAAGTTCCAGAAAAGGAGTTATTTCAGTCTCAAGAGTTCATCATTTATCAAGCACCCATTGTTCCAATAGGAAATAAAAGAGATCAAAGTTGCCTCTGCCCTCAAGTTAACTTATAGTTTACTTGAACATAAAATACGTACATGAAATGGAACACTTAAATGGTAACATAAAAATAAGTGCAAAATTAAGAGTGTAAACAGAAAACATAAGTATTAATTGGAGGCAAAATGAATTGGTATTAATTCCTTTTTTGATTCAATTTTTTTTTGACCAGAGGAAACAGAATTATAACATTTGGCATTTCCATCCTCTCTCTTATTTACAAAGGCTCCTACCCTCAAGAAAACAGTTTGGGAAAGAAGATGAACCAAAAAAGGGAACAGCATATGGAAACGTAAATTTGTTCAATTAAATTACATAGGCTGCAAATTCCATAGAAGCTCAAAAGAAGGGAGATATCCAAATAGGATGAGGTAGAGAAGGCCTCATACAATAAAGGTGGTAGGATTAAGATGGCTAGGATAAATCAGTTCCATTAGATTATAAGCTTTTCAGGGGCACAAAGGAGCTAATTAATAAACAATTCATTAAATTATACTGAAGAATATGAGGATTAGGTATATAGGCCCAGGTTATCAAAGGCATTCAGAACTACGACAGAGTTTAGAATTGATGGAAGCATAGAGAGCCTTAAGTTCTGGGAGGGAGGTATGGAGTACAGTATAGGAGGGGGAGAATTACATAGTGTAATCAGAATTGATGAGTTTAGTCTGGGTAATATGCAATGCGGGTTGCACGGGGGAGAGGTAGTTATGAGAGACCAGGAAAAAAGCTGTTGATTTCACATATTCAGGGATACAGAAAGAGATCCCACTTCTGCTGCATAATTTTTGTTTTAAGAACCAATAGTTACTGCACACTTACCATGGTGTTAACATATGCTCTCTGCCTTCAGGGTGCTTTAGATGATACATATGAATTGATGAGTTAGAGAACACTTTGGACAGCAGGGAGATGGACTAAACGGTTCGTTGCTTTGCAAACTTGTGTTACTTTCTCTAGGTCATTTAAGAACTGTAAGTTAAAACCTATTGTCTTGTTTTGCTTTTCTTTAACTCTTTCATGGTTATGTATCCACACAAGCAGGAATGTATCTAAGCTTAGGTTAAGAAAATCCTGAAGCAGGCGTACTCTAAGTTAGGGATGGTTAGGATTCCTCCTTTGGATGGAAGGTTGGATGAGATGGCCCTGATTAGGAGTTCTTCACCTCCTATATGTCATGGATCCCTTCGGCAGTCTGGTGAAGTCTATAGACCCCTTTTCAGAATAACATTATCAAGTGCTTAAAATAAAATACATTATTGCAAAGAATAACAATTATGTCATGCTGGTCAGATGTGTTCAACTCTTCAGTTTGCCATTTCCTTCTCCAGCTCATTTAAAAGATGAGGAAACAGAGGCAAATGGTGAAGTGACTTGCCTAGGTTCACACTGCTAGTGAGTGTTTGAGGCCAGATGGGAACTTGGAAAGACGAGTCTGACTTCAGGAACACTACTCTATCCACTTCCCCACCTCGCTGACCCAACTATTATTATTCTTTGGCTTTTTGGAGGTGGGAGGGCAATTGGGGTTAAGTGACTTGCCCAAGGTCACATGGCTAGTAAGTGTTAAGGGTGTGAGGTCGGATTTGAACTCTGGTCCTCCTGACCTCACAGCTGGTGCTCTACTCACTGCACCACCTAGCCACCCCCAATTATTTTCTAAAAGTTTACAGACCTCAGGTTAAGAACAGTTGGTCTAGAAGACCCCATCTAATTCTATGGTTCTATGAAAAGCACACCACCTTTAAGATTAACAAATATATTTAAATGTGAAGAGGAAAGGAAGAGGTTTAAAACCATTTTATTCCACACCATTCAGATATGAATACTTACTTTTAACTGATTTATGACATGGTGAACATGGTGACATGGTTCTGTCTTCAATGGGAGCAAACTGAAGAAGTTTCATGTAGTCACAAAGATTTTCATCCTCAGCTGCTGTTTTTCATCTGCTGAACAGAAGCCTTTACTTCTGTTAGGCAAACATAGCCAATCCTTAAGATCTCCATTTTTGTTTTGTTTTTTTTTGCCATTCTCAGATCCTGATAAAGTACACGAAAGCAGACAAATGCAATCCTCTCCTTTGGCAAGGAGGGGTTCCACTTTATATCGTTCCAGTACCATTTGACGCCAGCTCCCAAAGAAGAGTGTTTTTCTCTCTCAATAATTTTAAACTCCCACTTAGAATATGCCAGTGTTACATTTCACCAACTATTCTCAGATTTCATTAAGAGGAACATTTTGGAGATATACCTCAAGAATGAAAATTTAGAGATTTACTCTGCTAAAATTCAAAATTCCTAGGGAAAAAAATTTATTGGAAGGAGACTGTATGTATACAGTATCATTTTTATTGGCTACTATAATGTTGTGATAGCTTTGATGTTTGGCATAAAGAATTTCTTGGTTTTAAAAATAGCTTTATTTAGCATACCAAAAATCACAGAGACAAAGAAAAACCTCATCTATTATGAGCATAAACAAAATGTTTCAATACCATAATTTAATGTAAACCAAATGTCTTCAAATATTAAATCTTGTAATCAAATACATGTTATTTACACAAAAACAAGTTAGAATGACCTCCACAGGTATCAATCAGGTAATCAATCTTGAAGTCATTATTCAACTACTGAATGAACAACAATGGTGCCTCTCTATCCACATGGGTCATCAGAAAATCAGAAATCACTTTATTGTTTGCATATGATACAACTCATTGTTACATTCAAAGAAGGCAAGGTTGCTTGTCTTAGAGGTCCACAAACACAGTCATAGCACGTGGGAGGCTTGTAACACATCCAGGGCTAAGGCTGTAAATTCTACTTCGGTTATTTAATGCAAAAACGATTCAATTTAGTTAGTTTAAGAAAGGTAGTAAATATATTCTGCAAAAATAAACCTTTATTAAAAACCATTGAAGGCAAATGCAGTATCAATCAGATTGGAAAGGCATAAACATAAAAAATCTATTGCTACATTAAATGAGCCCCTTGTCTTCTGCAAATGTTAAGAAATTGAGTCTATAAAACCGGATTTTCATTTCAGGATGAGGGTGGAAATACCAAATCCTAAATGAATTTTAAACAAAACAGGTGGTATTTTTCCCCACTCTGGCCTCTTTCACAGATAGCTCTGGCTCGTTGCCTTTTTATCAGTCATGTGTAGGGTTTTCTCTGATCGACAGCTATAGACACTGATTGATATATTTAAGGATTTGTCCTTTATTTCAAAAGGCCAAAATCCATTTTGTATTGCAGTTTGGATATTCATAAAAAGCAGCAGCAAAATTAAGCCCAGGAGCTTAAAATTGGAAATAAACATAATTCAGGCCTGTATTTAGTTAGGGTATACTTGGTTCTTGTCCTTCAATTCCTTCTAGTTACTGGTCCAACCCAAGCCCTGCACTACAATGATCTAACAAATGCTTTGGCCAACTTCTACAGAACATTTAAAAAAAAAAACTTTTGCAGTAAAAATTCCTAATGGTTAGTCTCTAACAAGTGTCAAAGATTAAGAGTACACAGGATATAGATTAAGATCTGGAAGAGATCTCAGAGGCCATATTGTCCCGCCCTCTCATTTTGTAGGGAAGGCAACTCTGTCTACTGTACTTTTATAGCCATGTTCATGAGACTCAAAAAAATAATGTCCTTAGTGTCAAGGCTGTAGTCCATAAGTGAATTGCTTAGTAACTTCTGAATTTAAAGTCACTTATAAAATTTTCCCCTGGGCCTGTGGACAGTTATTGCTGAGTAAGCAACCCAGATGTCGGCATAGTAATAAATGGTAGAAGATGTGTGGGACCAAGGCTGAATGAAATACACTGGTGGCAACAAGGTCAAGAGAAGTTTGTGTTACCCTCTTGACTGTGTGAAAACAATATGAATTAATGATTCACAGTTCCCGGGCAATGGACTGTTGTTGCTGGAACCTTTCACTAACACAATCTACTTGGTTCAAAGCCATCATCTTTCTTGTCTACGTGTATGTCAAATATGCATTTCTTTTACCCAAGAAATAATTCCCTTTGACTGGCCTTTAGGGTTTTGTGGAGAAGTGTTTGAGAACATGGGAATGGGACTGCATGAAAACATTCATGTGGACAGGGTAGATCAATTTCCTATCAGTGCAACACAAAAACTCACCTTTAACTGCAGGGACCAGCATAGCTGCCAAGACAGAAGGTTTGCATTCCTTTCTCAAACATTCTGCCTGAGGGGGCATAACATCAACTCCCTACTTTTGGGGAGTTATACCTGTAGCCCCCCCAAAAAAACATAACAACACAAAAACAAAACAGTGACAATCAAAGATCTATATGAGGCTATAATTGGATTCCAATTTGCCCCTGGCACTACACAATCTTTCTCCATTGATAGAAAACCAATATAAAAATCACAGTGCTTTAAATCTTTTATATCTAACTTTATGGGAAATTGCCTCCCTATAATCTTGAGGCAATGACTTCAGACTAATCTATCACTCTAACAAAATAATTTTCTTTCAGAATTTTTAATCTTAATTATATTCTTAAGAGAATGGCGAAGAGCCAAGTGGGAGGGGGATAAAAGTTTGAGATAGTGTTAATGGACAATGGGGAAATAAGGAGGGAATTAAGATCAAATTTGAGCAATATATCACACTGTAATAGATTCCTATATCCACTTTACAAATTATCTTATGGCAAAAGGAAAAAGAAAGCACAAAATGAATAAATATGACCAAAGTCATCTAGAAATACATAAACACTGTTTGGTTCTTTACCAAATACACCACAAACCCTGAAATGATATTAATAACCAATTATGTTACTAGTTAAAAGTTGTTAGCACTTTATCATTTATTGCTATCTCTGTCAGAAGAGTCTAAATTCAGATTACCACATGCATTTTCCTTTTAAGGTACATGGGAAGTTAATGAGGAAAGTTTAGTCCAGCAAAATTTCCTACTTGCAAAATTCAACATCACCTTGCTGGCTTTCCAATCGGCAAATAGAGTTAAGTACTACACTTTGCAGCTTCTGGTGAGTCTCCCTTCCTAGGTGACTAATATAGAAGGATTTTTTAAGCCAGTTGCATATATACTATGTTGGCATTTATATGCACTCCCATATGAACACTGCTGTGGGTTCCTATCTCCCCACTAGCCAACATGAGCACTCATAAAACCTGCAAGAAAAGAAACAAAAACAAAGAAGGAAAATGGTATGGGAGGGGGGAAGTGGTATGCTTTGAAGGTCCAATAAATTATGTAAATGCATGATTATGCAGTGATAAAGTGCTACAAAATTCTCCCATTAGTAGTTTTAAAAGAACTAGAGAAATGAAGACTCTTCTGCTTTACTTGATGGTGGTGACGACAGGTACCATAGCAATGGCATTGGCTGAGCTGGAGTTCATGATGTCATCATACTGGGGAGGTGGATCTAAATGAGGTTCTGTTTCACTCCTTCTCAGGTTTGTCTGACCAGTAGCTTCCTCGTAGGTAGGTGGCGGATCGCAGTTAGAAAGACGCGTAGAGACAGAATCTGAGCGCCCACCTATGTAACCCAGAAATCCCGGGGACAGCCCACCGCTGTCAAATAGTTCTTCCTGTGGGGAATGAGCAATGCTGAGGTGGGACGGGAGAGGGCCTCGACCCTCTGTCACGGTGCCATCATTACTAGCTTCCAGAGCTCCCCTTCTCATGTACATGGTTTGTCTGCGAGTTTTCTTTTTTAGGAGATATCTCCAAGTTATGAATATGATGAGGAGGATAACAAAAAGGCCAATGATTAATGGAAATGCAAGGTAAAATGGATACCAGTTACTTCCTCTGCTACTTTCTCCCTGATGTTCCTTTGTGTAGGTGTCCCAGAATTCCTTCTAAAAATAGTAAGACAGAATCAATCAGAAACTGAAATGTTTAAAAGAGGACAAACAGAAAAGCTGAACATTCAATATCCACAATGAAAAAAGTTAAACCCAGGTTAGAGGATTCAAATGGCCCACACTACTTTTTCTTTCTTTCAGCCGCAAAACATCTTGCTACCTGCCCCATAATCCTCTGTGTTCTCCCCGTGGGCCCAAACTCCTTTATAATAGATAGATCTCTCTGCTGACTACATCTGGGTTCTTTAACATTTTCATGTTTATACTGTATTTAGCCAGAGGATTGTTTCTTAAATTAACAATGTGATTAGGAATCCATACAAAACAGAAACCTATGTTCACAAAACTGAACTCCAGATAAAACACTCCATTATTTTTTCCTATAACATCATCAAGTCTCTGCTTCAAAATAACTGATTAATTTGCTCCTAACCCGGGCCCAAAGAGCAGCCCTGTGGCCAGGATTTGTTTGTGCCATCCTTAAATAATTTTAAGTTTAAAATTCAGCTCCCCCTCCCCTCCAAGTTAATTATACTTATGTAACTGCAGGAGCTACAGGTAATGGATTCTATTATAGAGACTTGGCTTTACTAACAAGGAAGACTTGGAATCAACAGTGTAAAATTAAGGGAGAAAGTAAAAGTCACAGAAGGAAGAGTAAAATGAGGGGTGTTTCTCCTGCTTCTGTTTGGTAAAGAGAATACTGGTCAGAATTTAGAGTAGGAAGACCTAGGTTTGAGTACCCAGTACTATCACTGCCTAGTCATTTAACCTTAGCCCCGCCATTTACCTCTGAAGTATGTTTCTTCCTCTATAAAATGAGGGGATCTCTAAGGTTCCTGTAGAAATAATATTTGCGGGATTCTGGGTTGGACCAGATGCTATCCAAGGTTCTTTTGAGTTCTAGTATTTTATGATGCTAAGAAAAAGAAATGTTTACTGCTGCTATTATGAATATTTTAAACAGGTAGATGATGATGAAGTATATGAGGAAATGTGCACAACCTCAACCAGATGATTCATATGGAAATGAGAAGTAGCAAAAGGACAGCACAACGTACCTCTTTGCATTTTATGATTACTAATGGAGAAAATTTAATCATTTAATGATTCATTTCTTCTCTTAATTACAAAATCAGCCACAGGAAAGATTTTACATAATTGTCTCTTGCCTTTTTTTTTTCTTAAAACAAAGTGTTCCTAAAGGTGTGTATAATTTTAAAAAAATGTACTAGGGAAGTGTCTACTTACGAGAATACAATTGTGAATCCTTTGGAAAAACAAACTTTTTGTAAAGTAAGGAATTACTCCTAAGAGTCATCAGTATTGTAAATCCACATTTTTACATGCTTTGCCAAAAATGGTGACAAAAATCTGTAACAAAATTTAGCTATACACATGGAACTTTGAGGTTATTTAATATTCTATAAACACAAACCAGAAATGATCACGGAAGAAATTAACAGCAGATATTCGGGTTTTCTTTTTCTTCAATAGGAAAAAGACTGGATAACAGATCAGAACACTGGGCCTTTTTAAGCATCTCTAAAACCAGCATGTATTAACATCAACATAATTTCCACAGTTTAAAAGACACATTAAACATAAAAGCATGACAAACATAAAGCTTGACAGAACAAGGAATTATCTTTTTAACAGTGTATAAATGGCTAAGTATTTCAGGCAAGTGTAGTCCATAGTGGGCTCTCAACAACATACTCTAATCTAATCTGCTGTCCAAGGACCAAACTAGTTAAATCCAGAGAGACTTATTAATCATGGGGTTGACTTTCAGGTGATAAAATTTTTCAGCCACGGAAAATTCATGAAACTCCCACAGTGTGGATTATAGTGGAATTATAGGACAATCAGGAGTAATGAGGTACAGGCTCTGGGAACCCACTTGAGCTCTCCTTAAATCTTCTCACATGATGCATTTGCCTGGGGCCATAAGCCTTTCATGATAGCTGGGCCCAAGTCTCCGTTACTGGCCTGGCCCTCTATTGTCCAGCTAAACCCCACACCCACCCCAATATCTATGCCCAAATCTGTTACCCTTAAATTTAGCCTAGCCCGCCATAGTCTGTAATCTCCAGGTAGCCTCCGGCTACTTCCCACCCTTAATCTCTCATCACTGGAGTCAGACCTCATTTGACTCCTCCTCAAGCTCCTTCTCTAGATCACCCCTAGATTCCTGCCACAACCTTTCTGTATACAAGATCCATCTTGCCTCCATGAAGGGGCCCAGAATTATCTAGTGTAGACTCACTCTGTGTCAGATTATTCTGGCCTGCTTGTCCAATACAAGCATCACAGGTACTGAGGCTCCGTAAAAGTCTACCCATTATGGCGAATCTTTAATATACTTTGCTTTACTTTGGCTGAGAGAAGACTTGGTTTGAATTCATTCAGCAGGACCCAGCATGTTGGTATTTTGGGGTCTTGAGCACCCCTAAACCTTAAACCGTAACATTTTATAGATCCCTAACCTCAACATTTTATGGTTCCCTGATACCAGGAAACACTGCTAATCTCAAATTCTCCTCCAACCAGAGCTGGAAGGCACATAAGCCTCTCTCTTCCCCTGTTCTCTTCTGGCTCTTCCAAGTACCTTGGAGGTGTTTTTTGGGCCTGACCTCTCAGGTCCCATTAGATCAGACAGCTAGCTAGGAGGCTGTCTCGCACTCAGCCTGACACTCTCAGGTTCTCAGTCCAGTTTGGTTATGTTGGAGAACATGTACCTGGGCGCAGCTTCTGAAGAATGGAGGACAAGGACAGAAGCCCCATGTGGAAGTGTAATCCAGATTCTTGTAATTCTCTTGGCGCTAGGGGATTGGGGAAATTTCAGGTATCTTATTGTGGTCTTTTTTGTCTTGTTTTGTTTTGTTTGTTTTTTGAGGGTTACTCACAAATCTTCCTTTAAGGAGGAAGGGACTTCCAGCCCTTAAGCCTATACTGGGTCAATCTTTTTTTTTTTAGTTCCCAAAAGTGCACCTTTGGGTTGTCTTTTACAACATTGGGAAAATTTTAGTTTCTCTAAAGAACTTAAAAAGAAAAAGTTGGTATTTTTTTTTTGGCAACACTGTTTGGCCTCAGCATCACCTAGAGGACCATGAAGTGTGGCCTGTTTTTAGGACTTTAAAAGATAATACTTTCTTGCAGTTAGCATTATACTGTCACTGAGTGGGAAGATAGATAGAAGTTGGACAACGGCCTCTGTGGAACAGATTGTGAGATGCTTGAAGCTACAGCCCCTCCCCAAACGGGCAATAGGAGCCAATTAAATGATGCCCTTCCTATGGCCCCCAGGGCTTCAGCCCCAGTCCCCCTCCCCCCCAATTTCTGCTCAGGTCTCTGTCATATCTCACCGAGGCAGCTCCCCCAGCCCCTCCTGCTGCTCCCCAACCCTTTGCCCCTTGGTTTCCCTTCCCTTTTTCTCTAGGCTGGAACACCCCTTGTGTTCTGCATCCTACACCATCCATATCTCCTACCCTGCATCTCCCACCATGCCCCCCACCCCAGCCACCCTTGCTCAGGCCCCAGCCACTGTCTTGCTGAAGTGCCCCACTTTGCATCCCCTTCCCCTGAGGTGACACCCACTCATGCCTCCGGCCCTACCCCCACAGGAATCATTGGGGTATCTCCTCTTCTGACCCCTTCCCCTCATCAGATGTCAGCTGACCTTCCCCCTTGCTAGCTGGATCCCCCCATCTTGCAGTCTGATCCAGTTCAGTCAGCACCCTCCAGTCACTCCCTCACAGGAAGTGGGACTTCCTATCTCCCTTCGCAAGCCCCTGTCCCCACAGGGCCTTCAGGACTTTTTCCCCTAAGGGAAGTGGCTGTCTCACCCAGTGGGACAACTAGAGTGCATGTTCCATTCTCCATTTTGGATCTCATCCCAGTTAAAGAAAAACGGGAGATTCTCCTAAGATCCCACAAAGTTTACTGAGGGCTTCAGAGAAATATCCCTACAATTTGAGGTTTCTTGGTGTGATCTGCATATCCTCCTCTTCTCTACCTGTTGTTCCACTGAGGAGAAGAGGAGAATCTGCTCTCTAGTACAACTCTCTCATCTTACAGATAAGGAAACTGAAGTCCAGGGAGCTTTAATGACTAGCCTGAGGTCACACAAATAAGTAAGCATCAGAAGGAAGATTTGAATACAGGTCCTCTAACTGCAGAGCTAGTCACAGATGAAATTATGTATCATAGAAGTGATGATGTAACCTGACCATATACTGAATTATATTAAACTTAATTTTAAAAAAATTTCATGTTAATTTCAGTTTTCAGGTAGTTCATTCTCCATTCTCTACTTGGAGATATTAAACTACTGTAGGAATTATATGTGGCTAATTTTAAACACTGGGCCAAATATAAGTTTGGGTTTTTTCCCATTCACCTAGAAAACTGCCAGGCCACCATTTCTTCCCTTCATCCACCTCTACGCTCAGAAGAGGACTTAATATTAATTAGACTCATTGCTGTGTGGCAAAATCTTCTGATGCATAGCACAACCAAATACAAGCGCTGTTTTGGATACTGTCTGTCTTTTCATCATCCAAAGAATGTCTTCTTGTCTGTTGTTATAATAATTTAAGAATCAACTCTGCAGCATGAGAGAGAACTGACCTCCTTTTGGTTCCTCACACCAAGCACTTGGCTATTCTCCCAATTCCTAGAACACTCTCTGCCTCCTGCCTTCCTTCAAGTCCCAGGTGAAATCCCATCCTCCATGGAAAAGCCCTTCCTTATGCCTCTTAATGCTAATGCTTTTCCTTTATCATCCTCCATTTATCACGTATGGATTGCGTTTGTCTATAATTGTCTGCACGTCGTTTCCCGTCAGACCATGAGTTCCTTCAGAAAAGGCATTGTCTTTTGCCTTTCTTTAAATACTTAGTACTTACCACAGGGCATGGCACATAGAAGGCACTTAATGGTTTTTGACTTACTGAGAACATCAGCCAGTTTACCAAGGCAGAGTGGCATTCTATCAGCAATGAAACAGTCAGAAGCTCTAGATCCAAATAATCTGGGCACGATCTCTCAGAGATTGCTTCCTTGTCTGTAAAATGGGAACTATAATAATTATAATAACTGTACTACCTAACTCGAAGGATTTCTTTGTTGTTCAATTGTTTCAGACTCTTCGTGACTCCATTTGGGGTTTTCTTGGCAAAGATACTGGAGTGGTTTGCCATTTTTTTTTCCTCCGGCTCATTTTACAGATAAGGAAACTGAGGTAAACAGGGTTAAGTGACTGAGGCCACATTTGAACTCCAGTCTTCCTGACTTCAGGTGCAGCACTCTTATCTACTGCCCCACCTAACAGCCCTTGTTTCTGGGAATATCAAAATAAATGTAAAGTGCTCTTTGACTGAAACACACTATATAAATGTAAATTGCTACTATTAATATGTAAATTTATATAATCCATGTTACTCCAGTTTATTCTCGGTACTGATTGGGAAATCAGAGTTCTACAGGCTAGCACCACAAGTTACAACAAATTAAATTTTAAGAAAATATTCTGGTTGCTAAAATGATGACATGAAAAGCTTTAGAAGCATCCAAATCTCCCAAATATAGTCCAGAAAAAAAATAACAGACTGAATAACGAAAAAAAGAAATCCAAAAGGAAAAAACCCAAACAAATAGTAAACTTCTCTACTCAGACCAGAACTGAACAAAAAGACACCCAAAGGTCTGTGGGTATGAAAGAGGAATGTGCAAGGAAGCCAGCACACATCTGCTAATGCTCAGATCAGGGACATTCCAGGAAGCACAGAAGTCCTCAGAACTTTGACCAGGAAAGCTCTGGGTACAAGGTAACTAGTGTTCTGATGGAGGGGCCTGAAGTTTGCTAGTACTTTTGAAGTACAGACAAACCAAAGGAGGTTGAAGGCAGAGGGAAGGGCACCAGAAATAAGAGAAAGGACCTAACAGGCCCTGATCATGCCATTCAAGAGTATGCATGAGAAGAGGTGTTCTAAGCTATTTATTCACCTTCCAGTTTTTTTTCCTCCAGAGCTTTAATTTCATGAAAAATTTCATTTTTCATCTCTTTGTCCATTTCTCTCAGGTGCTCATGTAGTTCTCAATCTGAGTCTCTTTTTTCCTCAAGCTTTGAGTATCACTGTAGAGTTACTTTCTTTGGGGTTTACCATTTCAGCTTAAAACTGAGATAAAATATACAAAAGTCACACTAATGAGCACAAACCAGCAATCATTCCCATAAAGATTAAAGGAGAAGTGGAAAGAAATGGTGAGAACCGGTGCCTGGGTTCTGAGAGAGGTAGAGAGATGAGGGGCACTGGAGTGGGAACAGTCTGCTCCAAATTAGCAGTGTTAATCATGTTCTCTATCATTTACCATCTTCTTTCTAAAGAGGGGAATTAGTGACAAAGAAAAGAAAAGGTCTAAGAGGATGTAACAGAGGAAAATAAAAATTAGTAATCATTAAGTGACTTTTGATTAGGATAGGAGCATGATAAATTACAAAGGAGATCACTTTTATTCCAGCAAATGCCCAGAAAGAGCATCAGATGGTATAATGACCAAGGAATCCAAAAAGAAACATTAGTGAGCTCTTTCATCCATCTAGGGCTACACAAACGGTAGTAGAAATCTGTGAGTACTAGCAGAAGGGTCCTGTCAATGTAGTTAAGTGGAATGGAAACCCATGGGAGCACCTCAGAGAAGGCACCTGTGGCAGTACTCTGAATAGGGAAGCCCCAGAGGGAAGAGACCAGTTGGCATTCTGATCACAGAATTTCAAAGGGCACAGAAGATCACACAGTGCCCTGATATCAGGAAAAGCCACTCACTGAACTATGAGAGAAGATGACACAGCCTGTCAATGAGCGGAGCATAGATAAATTAAGGGAAACATAAAACAGAAGCAGAAACCCAGGAAGGTGAAATTAGGACTTTGATCAACCTACCCAAGTATACAAGAGGTGGCAAAGCGCTTCCCTACAGCCTCAGACACTTGACGCTACGTGACCCTGGGCATGTGGAGTCTCTCCGGTAGCAGTCCAATGCCCCTCATCTCTACCTCTCTCAGAACCCAGGCACTGGTCCTCACCATTTCTTTCTTTCCGCTTCTCCTTTAATCTTTATAGGAATGATTCCTGGTTTGTGCTTATTAGTGTGACTTTTATATAGTTTATCTCAATTGATCCTTAAAAGCCCAAATGGTAAACCCAGAAGAAAGTAATTCTACAGTTACTCAAAGCTTGAGGAGAAAAAAGAGAGACTCAGATGCAAGAACTACATGAGTACCTGGAAGAATTGAAGGAAAAAGATGAAAAATGATAATTTTCATGTATGACTTGACTGTGTGACTCTGGGCAAGTCACTTAACCTTAATTGCCTCACATACACCCACCCCCCCCAAAAGAGCTCTTCCCTGGCACAAAGTCACAGAGGTT
Source organism: Pseudochirops cupreus (assembly GCA_028627135.1). Taxonomy (NCBI): domain Eukaryota; kingdom Metazoa; phylum Chordata; class Mammalia; order Diprotodontia; family Pseudocheiridae; genus Pseudochirops; species Pseudochirops cupreus. The sequence goes on along the minus strand of CM053580.1, from coordinate 167,204,818 downwards.
AGAGATATGACTAAACCAGAAAAGATAACCAAAAACTATGAAGGAATAGTGTGAAACAAAAATCACCCATAAGGAAAATCTGGAAAAAGATGGCAGAGTCCCAGAGGAGGGGAAATGGCCTGAACACAAGGACTACAAAAATACCTGGAAGGAATGAAGCAAGAGATAAATAAAATTATGTCCTCAAAGGTAACAGAGAAAATTAAATAAGACAAATAAGAGTAGGGTAGGTATGGGGTATGGGAATGGGATGTGTCTATTGTTTTCATGATCTTAAGCAGTAGTTCTCAACCTGTGAGTCGCAACCCCTTTGGGGGTCCAACGACCCTTTCACAGGGGCCAGAGGGGTCACTTAAGACCATTGGAAAACACATATTTCCAATGGTCTTAGGAACCGAGACCGCTCCTCTATCCTTTTCCAGGCGGGTCCAACCACATGCAGATATGCCCACATACGAGTATTAAAGGGTTGCGGCATTAGGAAGGTTGAGAACCACTGATCTTAAGGGATGAAATAAAAGGAAGGAACAAGGAATATAACTAGAAAAGAAAGCAAAAATGGGGAGGGAACACTATTTCAAGATCTAGCTATATCATAATCACAGATGCACACACACATGATGTATAGTAAACACACATACTATATGACATTATATTCTAAAAAGATTATGAAATGTTGATGACGACCAAGAAAATTTATTTAATAACTGCAGAGTCTAGCAGGTATTGAGACATTGGAATCAATATTAAATATTAGACACAATCCATGCCTTTAACGAGCTTGAAGAGAAGAATATCATATATTGATGGGAAAAAAGAGAAAATAAAAATAAAAAGATATTTTTACAGATATCTGTCACTGCTAATAGAAGGAAGGAAAAAAAAAGTCTTTCTGCATCCTCAGTGTCTTCTGCACATCCCCATTCATGTAACAAGTATTAAGTATCTACTGCATGAAAATCACTGGGCTAAGTGCATAGACACTGTCTCATTGTGCAGTGGAGCTTCCAGGTATGAGTCTACTAAACTTACACACATTTCTATTTCTTTAGCTCATGTGTTCCCATACTCTTTTCCTACCCATCCCAATCCCACTACCCAAAAAAAAATTCAATGTTTTTTCTTAAAACATAAAGCTCTAAAGAACATTACTCTGATGTATTAGATGTTTCTGAATTTACCTACCATTTTACTGGAAAATTCAATCTTCATATTGTTTAATTATAACGAATACTCAGGAGAAAAAGTCAGGGCTCATTTCACAGGAGAGTACAATATCTTTAATTAGGGTAACCAAACCTCAGAGCTTTAGCTATCCTTATATATCTACCTGGATAAAAAAGTGTGTGGTGACAGACTAATTTTTTCAGTAATTAGACTCTCTCCTCTACCCTAGATTGCAGATCAAATTAAAGCTTACTTGAATTTAAAGAACAAGTTATATTTTATTCATATGAACAAATAAGCACAGTTCATATGAGGAATTTATGTGCCATTGTAGCCCATATGGTTAAAAAAAAATCAGTACAAAAGACCGTGAGAAAAGTTCACATCCAAGAATGTGGCATTCAAAGCATGATAGAGCAACATTTTGAAAGAATGAAAAGAACTAGCTGGAATGCTACTGGTGCAACTTTGGAGTGTGCAATTAAACACTTCTATAAGTAATTTAGTCACACTTTACAGCATTCTGATATATATACATATATATGCTATATATACTATAGGAAATATTTATTTAAATGAGAAAAGACATTAAAATTCTCAGGTTCTAGATAAAGCTAAAATTATATTAATGATAAAGCTAATTTCATTTGAAGCCATGAGAGGTTGACAATCACTTATTTTAGGGGAAGGAAATTCTGCTGATGAGAGGTTTCATGTGAGGCTTTCCAGAATCAAATCAAATACTTCTTACAAATCTATCAAAATATTTTGCTTAGTTCTCTATTACAAGTAGTGGCTCTCTGGGGGACAGAGCAGGGAATGGGGATATATGTGGAAATGAAGGTCATGTAACAAACTATATCAATAAATTCTAAAGAGAAAAAGAGAGTGGAGAGAGATGGGGGGAAGAAGAAAGTCTATCAAGAATGATCAAGAGAATTTTAGCTATTTCTATTTTGTATTCCCTACCTCCAACATAAGAAAAGGAAATAAAATATTACTGGGAAAAGGAATCAAGCCCAGAAGGACTCAGAGGTACATAATTTTAAAAATCACAGCTGGGGATTTTGCCCTAACATTCCAACAAGTAGGTCTCGTCAAAACTGTATGTATCATCAGCTCAGGACCTAGCTAGCAAATGGGATGGATTTTTCAGAATTGATTCTTTCATGCTGAGAACAGACACACTGAAAGTTTTCTGCTGCAGAGTCAATATTAGATTTTTCTTTTCCCTCCTGAATTGCATGAAAGGCTTTGGGAAAGGATCATTCTATCTTCCATAGCAAGTACTTGTGTGGGCCTTGGGCAAAATACTTTAACCTCTCTGGGCCTCAGTTTTCTCATCTGCAAAATGAGGAGGTTGAATTTGATGACCCTTAATGTACATAGGCAAAATGGCCAGCTTCCTGGGAAACCTGATTTGAGAGAGGCCAGCAAAGCCTCCTGCTCCTTGGCAATCTCTTTCCCTCCTACGTGGTCCAGTGCCTGAAAACCACAATTCATTCCTCTTGTTTAAATACTGCCGTCTCCTTAAAACCATCTTTTCCTGAGATTACCAAATGAAGTTATTACTATGACAGTATGAATTAATCAGATCATGTTTCTTTTTCATAAAAGAGACCAGGAAAGCATGAGAGTCTTAAAAGTAGTACTGAAAGGAGGGGAAACAGTATGAAAACGGAAGATTTATAAGGTAGGTTAATAACAAAAAATTAAAATTCTTAATATGAAAATTTCTCAACTGCTTAGGATTGATCCCAGACATAATTTTAAAGAGGTAAAAAGTTAAAATGGAAGAGTATAACTCAAGATGTTAATATTTAATGATACTGTACACTTAGGAGATCTGGGCTACTAAGCATTGTAATTATCAACTGATTTAATTCACTTTACCTCTAAATATCATCTTGGGACTTCAGAGTATGAAGCCCTTGAAAGTAACAAAATTATAATTCTTTAAGTATCTTCTACAATTCAATCAATCAAGAAACATCCAGAGAGCTCCTTTCTCTTTCTTCTCCCCACATTCCTAATTCATTTTACTTAGATAAATGCCCTGCTGTCTTACAAATATTTTTTACCACTTAACTGAATATGTTAAGTGGCTATAAATCATTAACAACATTTCAGATTGTCCCAAAGGAAATTCCATTCTACCAGATGAACTCTTCCTAGCTTAGATCATGGGATTCCTTAGGCAGGATATCGCCATCAGGAGTGAGAGTTTTATTATTTCATCTGTTCCCAATCCACCAAACCAAATACATCAAGAGGAGTTTTAATGTGATTTCAGCATTCCTCAGGCTGGTCCAGTGGTTTCAGTTTGAGAACGGAAAGAAATGGGACTCTTATATTCCATATAACAGTTAATAAAAAAAATAATAATACCTTGTTTCAACAACATGGAAAAGATATAGATATAGATATAGATATGGTTTTGTTGGAGGGGGGAAGACAGGACAATTGGATTTAAGTGACTTGCCCAAGTTTACACGGCTAGTAAGTGTTAAGTGTCTGAGGTCACATTTGAACTCTGGTCCTCCTGACTCCAGGGCCAGTGCTCTATGCACTGCACCACCTAGCTGCCCCAAAAAGATATTATTCATTTAATATGCAGCATTGATTTAGCTCAGTTCAGTTTCTTTGCCTCTGTGCAGGCCATGTTAGTATACCAGTCAATAATTATGCTCCAATTCTGAGGAAGGAGGTCCTAACTACTTTGCACTGGGTTTTTTGGGGGATTTTTTGCAGTTCGTCTATTAGGAAGCTCTGTCTATGATTTGAACCTTAGACTCCTGGACCAGTTAAGCCTTAAGGCTAGTTCTAGTTGCCTTCTAAGCCAAAATGATCCTAGCCTCCACCAGAAAGATATTGTTCCTATGATACACTATGCCTTACGAGTGCAAGTTCATAGAAGTTTTCTGGTGAGTCTTTCAAAAGCTAAGAAGCTAGCAAAAAGTTAATAGAAAAAAACTGCACCATAATGACCCCTGTACAAGTGACAGAATGAGGAGAACAAAGACTCTAAAATACCTCCCCTTCAGGGGCCTCCTGCCTTCAGGGGAACCAGTAGGTCTCCTGATGTAAAGCTAGAACAACAGAAACATCAAATTTTTGCCACCCTCTTAGAGGCCACTGCTAAGGGATTGCTCTTTTTTCCCAAGAGGCTTGGCATATAGTTTCAATTATTTTCTGTACCTCTCAAAAGGTCTACCCCACAGGTTTTCCAAGGCGTTCCTGGAAAGCCATTGCCTAACGACCACCAGCTACCCTGGATACCAACTGAAAGGGCCTTACCACTTGATACAATGAGCCTGTCTCAGCTGCTGCCCTTGCCAGTGTCTACTCTACTGGGGCCTATAGTGCTAGGTGCCAAATGTTATAGCCAGGTCTGAACCAGGCTAGCATGGAGATTCAGAAATAGAATAAAATAAAACCCTACTAGACCATCTAATAGTTAAGAAAAGGAAATTTATCTTGCCATAAGATGGAGAGAATATTCAGCAAGGACACAGCAATGATTCCACAGGGTGCTGCTTCCTTGCCAGGGGTGAGGAACCTGGAGCCTTAAGGCCACCAGTAGCCTTCTAGGTCTTTGGGTGTGGCCTTTTGACTGAGTTCAAGTTTTATAAAACAAATCCTTTTATTAAGATTTGTTCTGTTAAGTTTGTATTCCTTCAAAGGGCTGCATTTGAGGAATTAGAGGGCCACAGGTGAGCTTGAGGCTGCAGGTTCCCCACCCCTATAACCTTGACTGTACTGGCCTTGCTAGTATCAGTCAAAAGTGTCTACCATAAATGGATCCTCACTACTTGGTTCACTTACTTTCATACTCATGCCACCAGGAAGCTACATCAGAGGTTCAAGCTTTAGTCTCTTGAACCAGTTAAGTCTTGAGAAAGATTTCAGCGCAAAAAACAAACAAAACTGGAGTAGTCTGCATGGTAATAATGCTTCTACAAAACTGCTACAAGCAGGGCCTGCCACAGATTTTTCTTGCTGTTTCAGATGTAGGGTTGAGAGTGGTGTGGGAGAACTTACAGTAATGGCTTAATGAGATGTCTATTTAAAAGACTTGAAGCATGGATGAAGTTAGTGCAGCTTGCTCACCCTGGAATGTCCCTCCACAAAGCCCATCCTCACTTTTCCCATTGGTGAGTACCTCCTGGAGCCTCCTTTTTGTGAAGGGGCCCAGACTGGTCTGCCTTCATTGCCCTCCAGGCCTGTTCCTGACTTTCTAGACTTCAAAATCATATCTTCATTCCACTACCACGCCCCATCCTGCTCTGCTTTTCAGCTCTCATTTGTGGGCTGTCTACTTCTATTAGAAGAAAGGATCCTTTAAGGACAGGGTCTTCATTTTATTTTATTTTTTGTTTGTTTGTACAGTATTTGTACGTCTAGCACTTAGCTCAGGGCCTGGCACATAGGAAAAGCCGAACAAATTCATGTTTCCCTTCCTCCTTCCTCCTCTCCTTCTCCTCCCTAATCACATTTAACTAGGCAAGTACTGTGTGGCACAGTAGAAAGATCAATATTAAGAAAATTTGCACATGATGATTGTAATACCATGGACCTCTGATGGCATCTATAAAAACCTCGGAGGCTGGATCAGATGATCTCCAGGACAGCATGGTGCCTGGCAGACAGTAAGAGCTTAATGTATGCCATTCCCTTTCCTTCCTCCTTTTAAAGCTCTAAAGCATCTAGGAATATGTCCTAGTGGACCTAATCTATATTTTCAAAATAGAAATTAAATTAGAAACTAGTCTTTAGACGAATGATTCTTAACCCTTTCTGGTGTCCATGGACCCACTCTAGTGAAGTCTATGGACCCCTTCTCAGAATAATGTATTTAATTGTATAAAATACACAGGATTACCAAGGAAATCAATTGCTACATTGAAATACACTTATCAAAATGTATCAAAACTTCCACGCTCATGGACAGCGTTATAAATCCCTGCTTTACACTGTCCATAGTGAACAGGGCTTAGTAACAGATATATAACATAAAATTCAGAAAAAAAAAAGACAGGTTATTCTTAAAACTTTAACAAAATTTCAAAAAGCTATAACAATCAAACATCCTAGGAATATACTGATCAGTGCCGTAACAACTGTTTGGATTCGCCTCTCAGTAAATTACTTTTTTATTTTCTTTGTATGTACATTTTATTTAGCGTCTATAAACACAAATAATGATTATCTCCCTTGAGCTTCAGATTCCCATCACCAACTGCCGACTAGACAATCAAACTGGATATTCCAGAGACACCTGAAGTTCAACATGTCCAAAACTGAACTCGTTACCTACCCCACCTGCCTCAAACCCCCTCTCCTTCCAAACTTCCCTATTTCTTTCGAAGATGTCCCCATCCTGCCACTGTCCAAGGTTCATCACCTCAGCATCATCCACAACTGCTCACTCACTACATCAGCCTAGATATCCATTAATTGCCAAATCGGGCTGTTTCTGTCTCCATGACATCTCTCGAATATGGCCCCCTCTCTATACTCACAGCTACCACGGTAGTTCAAGCCTTAATCACCCCTCTCTCAGATTGTTCTAATAGTCTCCTAATTGGTCTCTCTGCCCCAAGTCTCTGTCTATGGTAGTCCTTCCTACACATTGCAACCACTTTGCCTCTCCTTTATTTAACAAATTCCAACAGTTCCTGATTGTTTCTAGAAGGAAATATAAACTCTAACTAGTTCAATTTGTTACTGAGTAGCAAAGGGTCAGTTTAAAACAATGAAATTCAATTTGATAAGCATTTACTAATTAATAACTACATGAGCTTTCTCTCAGATAGTAGACTTTGTCTACTACAAGAGATGTGAGAGTAGACTCACATAAGTCACCATAGCATACATATTACATAAAGAATTAGTCTTTGAGTCAAAAATATCTGGATTCAGGTTCTGTCTCTGACACATACTGGCTATATGACCTTGGACAAATGACTTGACCTCTCAATATTCTCAGGAAACTCTAAGATTTTAGGCTCTAGAGCAAGCCCTGAACTGGATTGACAGTGGGAATCTCTCCATTGAGAAATAACAGCTCCAGTCCCCTCCCTCTCCTCATTTCCCATAAATACTTTGCCAGAACCTTCCTATAGTGCTGAAGACAAAAATAGTCCCCTCCCTCAAGGAGCTTATATTCTATTTGGAGGAGGTAGGGTGAGGAACATGTATGTAGTAAGTACAAAATAGATACAAATTATTTAGTCAGAAAGACACTAAAAAGTGGGCAGCTATGTGGTGCAACATATGGAAAGCCCAGCCTGGAGTGAAAAAGACTTATCTTCTTGAATTCAGATTTGGTCTCAGATATGCACTAGTGACCCTGGGCAAGTCACTTATCCTTGTTTGCCTCAGTTTCCTTGTCTGTAAAGTAAGTTGGAGAAAGAAATGGCAAACCACTCCTGTAACTTTGCCAAGAAAACCCCAAGTGGCATCATGAAGAGTTAGACATGATTAAACAACAACACTAAAAAGTGGGAGCCGATCAGGAAAGGTCACTTGAAGAAGGTGGCACTTGAGAGGAATTATTGGTTCCAAGAAGGGGAGATGAGTGGGGAGAGCAATCCAGATGTGAGGAATAACTGGAGCAAAGGAAGAGAGGTGGGAGATGCCGTGTTGAGTGCAGAGAATGCCAACTGGGCCATTTTGTCTAGGATGGAGATTATATGAAAGGTCATACAGGTAAGCAGCAAAGAGGTCAGACATAAAGATGAGGAGGCAGTGAACCATTTCGTAAATTAACTGTGTTAAAATCTATCTTCCTTGTCCATGATTGCAGATGCACCAATTGAATTGATCTGTTTCTAACCAGTATCTAAAATGTATATGCCAATGCATCCCAGAAGTGGGTTACAAAAGAAAAGAGGCAGGGGGGAAGTTCAGCATTACTGGCAATACTTGTCATGTTTATATATTATTAGATAATTAGAGGTAGTTAGGTGTCACAATAGAGAGAGCAAAGAGTCTCGGGTTAGGAAGACTTGAGTTCAAATCTATCCTCAGATACTTTTAGCTGTGTGACCCTGGGCAAGTCACTTCACCTCAGTATGCCTCAGGCTCTTCAACTGTAACATGGGGATAACAGTAACTCTCTTCTGTGAAGAATGAGATAATATTTGTAAAGCACTTAATACAATGCCTGGAATGCAGTAGGTGCTTAATACTTGTTTTCTTCCCTTCTATAAAGCTTAAAGACCACCCACTCCAAGCCCCTTATTTAACAGACAAGGAAAGTGAGGTCCAGAAAGATAAAGTGAGTCATTTACCCAAGGCCACACAATTAATAAATGGCAGAGTCAGGACAAAAACCAGGTCTTCAGGATTTTAAGTCTCTCTACTGCATCATCTGCCCCTGGCTAGCATGAATTCTTCTGCCTGGATGAACCACTATTTCCAACATGCTACTAAAGCAGCATGTGACGAAGTCATCTTTCACCTAAGACAATAAACAGATTTGCTGAACACCTAGAGTCATTAAAATCTCCTAGTACATTCCCCCCACCTCCCCGCCAAGTAGGCAAGCTGTTCCAGTGTCCTGCCCAAATCCTAATTATACCTTGTTCACATAAAATGGCCCTATAAGTTCTAGCTGATCATTCACGTTGTTCTTTGCTTCTTAATTATGACAAAATTGTTATTTCCTGCTTGACACATGTCACATCCTACCAGCAGAGCTGCATTCCAAATGAGGAAGATAAGGAAGAGGTAGGTAAGAATATCCACATTAATAAACAATAATGGTTTAAAAAAATAAGACCAGAAACTATGCAGTACAGTCTTGTGGCTAGATTTTCAAAATGTGTCTGCCTGAGTTTTCACGATTAGCCTATAAAAATTCAAGTAGCTTGCCAAATTCTTTCTTCTGTTTATAATACTTGTAACCAATGACACTCCTAACACAGCCTTGCAATTCCTTCCTTCTTCCCTCCCTGGAAACAGGGCGTGTTTCATGAGTTCTAGGGTAGCTTAGTGGAAATGATCGCCAAGGATCTCTTAACCAAAAACGGATACAAATGCCCAGGATGCCTTTATAATCTCAGTTCACATTTATAAAGCATTTTGTGGTTCATAAAACATTTCCATAAATCTCCCTGGACCTCAACAACAACCCTCCATTATACAGAACATGCACATTAAGATTCCTGCTTTAAAGATGAGGAAACCAAGGCTGACTATGAAAACTATCTTGAATTGTGGTAAGTAGGTGAGCACTTATCTGCCCCGCTGATACAAAACAGGACTAAATTATCACATTATGAAAAGTTTAACTTGTACAGAAAACCCACACATCTACACTGAAAGATTATACTCAGCAATTCACCTGGCCATTATTGTTTCAAAATGTATAAGACAATATCATAGAGAAAAATTTACTTTTTAACAAGACCTTAGTCCTAATAAAAGGAGTATTTTTTGCTACTGACAACAAAATTTAAAGTTCACGTATAACACTAGTCCAGTCAATAAAAACTAACATTTAGAAGCTTTTCAGACACTTTCAAAATCGACTATGGCAGTAGATCCAGCTCAACAAAAGGCAAAAATAGAGCTATGAATTAGTAAAATCTGATTAATTGGCACCACAGGGAAATTCAATTCAATAAGCATTTATTAAGGCATCTAATCTAAAATAAGGCCCTGAATACTAGGGATATAAAACAAGGAGAAAAATAAATCCCTCTCTCCAAGCTTACATGCCCACATTCTACCCTGAAATACAGCATGTATATGCAATAAGCATACACAAATTACATATAAAGTAGCGGGAATGGTGACACCATGATAACTGAGGGGGAAGAGATCAGGGCCGCCCCCCTGCAAGATAGTGGACATAAGAGTCAGTCTTCTGATCCAGAAGACCTAGGTTCAAGACCCGTCTCTGACATATATATATATAGATATAGATATAGATATAGATATATATATATAAATATATATTTATATATATATATATACATATATGTATATCAGTGTAAACAGGAGCACTAGGCATATCAACCTTCAATGCTCCAGGTAAGACTAAATTATAGACTGCCTTAATATGGTTACAATGGTAGGCAGGGATGTGCTGATAAATGGTTCACAACCATTTCTCAGAAGAAAAAAAAAGTACGCACTAAATTGAATCTACATCATTAATATTTTTTCCAATTCTTTCTTAAATCCAGAAAATCAACAAAAGAAAAAAGAAAAAAAATCAAAACAAAATCAAGCCCTATTTTTCTATTGATTGCCAATTCAAGATAAAAATCCTCCCACTGAAAATTTGACAGTTAGCTCCCTAACCAGCAGGGACTGATTTGAGGTTCAGGATTCCAGAGTACTGTACTAGGAAGCACCGAGCACAAATGGGCATTCAACTGAAAGGCAAGGAAGCCAGTTTTATTGAGGGGAACTCAAAATAAGAACTGCTGGGGATGAGGTGACAAGTTGCACTTGTGGCCCAGCAAAAAGTGGCATCAAAAGTCCAGTGTTTTGTTTTGTTTATTTAATAGAGTTCTTATTTGAGTGAAGCAAACTGGGCTTAGGTTGCTGGGGAGAGACGGAGCCTGGACTTGGGGAATGATACCGATTCACTGAGTTATGCTAACATTATGTATGCCGAAGAATATCTACATATTTGATAGAATGTCAAACAAAATTCACCATAAAAGAATCATTTGGTTGTTAATTAAATGTCTGGGAATTGTCTTGGTGTTCTCTAGCTCCTGTTTCTGTCATGTGGCTAAACTGCTTTGCATCACAAATTTAAAATGCAAAAATCAGCAGGGAGAAAGAGGAACATTTTCTGACATAAAAACATAACTTCAAAAACCACAAGCAAATAAATGAGTACAGACACAACCTGAGCACCCTGGGCTTATGTGGAGGATGTTCAACTTCTGGTGCCTGAATTCCAACAGAGTACACCTAACACCAAATCTTCCAACATCTGTCAGTTTCTCATGGAAGAGAGGAATCTGAGAGTTCAGGAACTGTCTCTTACCACCTGCTCTGCTGTTTGCATGCCTGAAACTAACAAAAATAACATATGCCCCTATCCACATGACACTAAGGTGAGAAATTTAACTGGAACAGGCTAAGGTACCACGGGTAAATATTCTGGTCAAATGCAAATGTCTTTTCGGACCATGGCACTTGTCATGTTAATTTAACTCACTTGGCAATAAACACCTCAAACTTTCCGAGTGGGGCAGTGATGTTTTGGCTTTCCAATGAAACAATTATGTATAGCTATTCTGAGAAAACAACTTATTTCTAAAGAGGAACACTGACTTTTAAAGTATTAGGTTTACCTTACTTTAATCATGTATAAGAAGCATTATTTTTTTAGAGGTTAAATGGGCTATCATTTACCAGACATAGAAGTCCCTAGTTTGTAAACATAGTTACATTTTGTAGGATTAGTCTTAAGAAATAACTAGAAATAAACCAACAATTCATATGGCCAAAATTTTATTCTGTTACCATAATGCAAGGATGCAATTGACTCACTTCTTCAGGTTGAGAATAACACTGTAATATTTTGATAGATGCATGATTTCAAAGAACCAAAAAATTTAAGGAATATAAGGGACCTTAGTAGCCATTAATCCCAACTCAGAAACAAAATAATATAAAAATAACACTCTCAACCATTGATCACCCAATCTCTTCTTGAACATCTGCAAGGAGGGGAACCCACCACCTCCTGAGGAGTCCAGGACACTTCTGAATAGCTCTCATTGTTAGGAAGTTTGTCCTAAGTCAAGTCCAAATTAGCCTGCGCAATTTCCACCCATTGTTTCTGATTCTACTCCCTGCAGCCAAACAGAACAAAGTCTGATCCCTCCTCCAGTCCTTCAAATACTTGGAACAGCTCTCACATCCCCTTGTGTCATCTCAAGCTAACTAAACATTCCTAGTCCTTACAACTGATGGTCATGTGATGTAGATTCAAGGCTATTCAATGGCCTAGCTGCCCTCCTTTGAACATTCTCCAGTTTATCAATATCCTCCTTAAATTGTGGTGCTCACAACTAAACACCATACTATAGATGAGGTATGATAAGGGGAGAATGCATTTCTTACTGCAACCCAACATTGCATTAACATTTTTTAATGTCAGTCACATCATACTGCTGGCTCAGTTTGATTTTGTAGTCCTTTAAAACTCCCAGATCTTTTTTCAAACAACTGCTTCCTAATTATGTGTCATCTCTGGTACATGTGAAGTTGATTTTTTGCACCCCTATGTAAGACTGTTTTTGTCCATCAGACCTTATTAGATTCAGACGAAAGCTGAATCCTGTGTGTTCACCACCCCTCCCAGTTTTGTGCCATGTGCAAATCTATGTCTGATGGGCATGCAATCAATTTTATCCAAGGCACTGATAAAACGTTACACAGTCCAAGGCCAACAACAGAGCCTTAGGGCACTTCACTGGAGACATGTTGCCATATTGACTAGAAAACATTCATTGCTCACAGAAGTTCTGAATTTGTTCAGTTCTGAATTTATCTAACTGTATTTCTGTCTTGTCTACAATCTCTCCATCTTCTCTACAAGAATAGTAAAAAGACTATCAAAATCTTTGCTAAAATCTAGGTAAGTTAGTTACATCAACAGCATGCCCCTCATCTATGAGCTGGTAGTAATGTGGTATAATGGATACAGAGTTCGTTCCAGCTCATTCCAGGAAGATCTAAGTTCAAATCAGGCCTTAGACACTAGTAGTATGATTCTGGGTAAGATACTTAATATCAGTTTTCTTATCTGAAAAATGGGGATGATAAGAGCACCTACCTTGAAGAGTCACTGTGAAGATCAAATGAGTTATTTGTAAAGCTCTTAACATAATGCCAGGCACATAATAGGAGCTGTATAAAGGATAGCTATCATCATCATCATCATCATTAGTTTAGTAATCTTGTCCAAAAAAAGGAAATTATTTTTACCTGGAATGACCTTTTCTCAAAGTCAGTCGCATTTAAATAAGAGAACAAGGCACGAAACAAGAACTTCCCTGTCCAGCCCCCATATATACCAGGATATACTCTTCCATAGATTAACCTATCAGCAGTGACAGAAGGAACAGATAGGAAACATGTTTAGTCAGGCAACTCCTTGGGTCATTTCTCAGCTGGAAATACTCTGTAAAGCTGCCCCTGTTGATGTCACATGCAAGACTGTTGTCTGGTGGGTTAATTTCTCCAGGGTTGGAAGGTACTGGTTCCACTCTCTCTTTCTCTCCCTCCACGTACCAGACCCTAGGTTAAATGCTGGGTTACAAAACAAAAAGGAAAAAAAAAATCAGCCTCTGCCTTTGAGGAACTCACATTCTTTGAGGAACTCATGCCTGAAAATAATTTTTACTTTTTGTTATTTTGAACTTGACAGAAACCAATTATAATATTCTGTATTCAAAGAACAGAAAATGATTGTATGAAACAGTTGATCTCTAAAACAAAGAGCTTGCCTTAAAAAAAAGCATCATAAATTCAATCTGTTACTTTGAAAATTGTGTTGCTACCTGCATCTCCCTTTGAACTTTCTTTCTCTTCTCTCTTGTGCTTAAAAAGAATTTTAAAATGCCTCAATGACCCTCTTCTCTGTTTTTCTGGCATCATACTAACCTCTAAGTTTCTACCTCCTGAATTAAAACCTCCTGAAATCAAAAAATACAAACAAAACACTTTTCATATGACAAATAAGTGAAATCAATCCAAAAAAATCCACAGATAGGCCATGTCTGAAAAGGCATATCTCATTCTGCATCTCCCATTCATCACCTTTCTCTCATCATTGATATGAGCTTTCCTTGATGAAGCCATACTGGCTTTCTATTTCACTGCTTCCAGCTATTTCTATAATGGTCTCTTATAGAATCTTCCTAAGAATGGAAATCAAACTAACTGGCTTATAGTGTGGAGACTGTTCTCTTCCCTTTATGAAAAATAAGGACAGATAATCAATCATGAAAGAGTTAGCTACTCTGATCAAGGCAATGATCCAAGACAGTTTCAAAGGACTCATGAAGAAAAATGCCATTCATCTCCAGAGAGAGAACTAATGAACTCTGAGTGCAGAATAAAGCATGCTTTTTTCATTTTATTTTTCTTGCTATAATTTTTTTTTGCAACATGGTTAACATAAAATATGTTTTATATGACCTCACGTGTATAACTAATATCATATTGCTTGCTTTCTCAATGAGTGGAGGAGGGAAAGGAAGGAAGGAGAGGATTTGGAACTCAAAAATTTTTAAGTGAATTTTAAAAGTTAAATTAAATCTACAAGATAATAAAAACGAAAAGAAAAATCAGGATAACATTGCTTTTCTCTAACTTTGTAGCATCCTTTCTTATTTTCCATGTTCTTTCAAATATCACTATTAGTAGCTCAGCAATCACATCTGCCTATTCTTTCAGGACCTGAGGATATAATTCACTAGGGCCAGGTGATTTGAATTCATCAAAGGAAGCTAAGAAATGTCTATTTCCTTGCCTGGGTAATAATTTCTTCATTTCTATTCTGTCACCTTTAGTTCAAAGGTCATTTTTCTTGATACAGAAAATGAAGCAAAAATAAAAAACTGAAGCTCTACCTTCTCACTATCATAGGTTACCATCCTCCCATACATGCCATGTAATGGTTCTATCCCTTCTTTGATTCTTTTTCTCTCAAAATATCCTAAACCCAAAAAACAACAAAGCACCCAAAGACCTTTTTTTAATGTCCTTAAGTTTCCTTCAGCAGACTCTGCTCATTTTGAGATTCTGGATTCCCGACATTTTTTTTTTTTTAGTTCTGTCACAACATAGAGTTCATCCTCTATTACCAGGCCTTACTTCCACCTTTTGTATATTTCTTTTTAAATTCTGAGCTGGTTGGTGAGTTCGCTGTGTCTCCATACTGGTCTTCTTCAAACAAATTTCATTTTTATTCCTCATTGGAATTGTTTCCAATTCCAGTCTGTAGAACTTAATAATTTTAAGCACTTCCCATGCCTAATGAACTGACTTTCCGTTAATATTTTAATTAATAGAATCCTACTAATTTTTCCTCTGAATAATTCTGAAATCTACTTGCCCCATATCAAGGATCCATGTCAGACTATGCCTGGATTGGGGCAGCTAGGTGGCACAGTGAATAGAACACCGGGCCTTGAGTCAGGACGACCTGAGTTCAAATCTGGCCTCAGACACTTAACATTTACTAGTCGTATGACCTTGGGCAAGTCACTTAACCCCAATTGCCCTGCCTTTCCCCCTCCAAAAAAAGCAGACTATGCATGGATTTCTAATTCTCTTCTCTGAATAAAAGTGAGCAATCACTTTACTCTAGGATTCCCATCATCTATACTCCACTAACCAATTCTTCCCAGGGAGAGAATCAGATCCAGAAAAGAATTTCCCCTTCTCGGTTTCTCTGTCTTTTGAGGATGATATCATCACTCAGACAAGTTAAGAAGTTTTTGCTTGGAACACTAATGCATTGTTGGTGGAGTTGTGAATTGATACAACCATTCTGGAGAGCAATCTGGAACTATGCCCAAAGGGCTATAAATAATTGCATACCCTTTGACCCAGCAATACCACTGTTGGGATTATATCCCAAAGAGATTACAGAAGTGGGAAAAGGTCCCATATGTGCAAAAATATTTATTGCAGCTCTCTT
>CM053580.1:167107807-167188462 GCA_028627135.1 Pseudochirops cupreus | reverse complement strand
TCAGAGACATTGGTTGTAAATATTCTTTCCCAATTTCCCACTTCCCTCTTAATCTTGGTTACATTGGCTTTGTTTGTACAGAAACTTTTCAATTTAATGTACTCAAGGTTATCCATTTTGCATTTTATAATGCTCTCCAATTCTTCTTTGGTCATAACGTCCTTGCTATTCCATAAATCTGACAAGTAAACTATTCCTTGCTTCTCCAGATTATTTACAGTATCAGCCTTTATACCTAGGTCATGCGCCCATTTAGACTTGACTTTGGTGTATGGCGTTAGATGATGGTCTATACCCAGTTTCTGCCACACTATGTTCCAGTTTTCCCAGCAATTGAAAAAATAACTCTTCAACAGAAGAGTCACTACTTTTTTTTTTAAAGTACTGACTCAGTCAAACTGGTATAACTGGGTCCTGAGTATTCTACTAGGTGCTTTGTGAAAAAATAAAGGAAATCTTAAAAAATTACCATGGTAATGACAAGGTGAGTTTCTTGAGGGCAGGACATTATTTTTGCCTTAAATTTTTTCATTAGTTTTTAAAAAATGAAAAATGAATGAATATTTTGAAAATGTTCCCCGTGTTTGACATTGTGAGGGATCTCCAAATCTGTGTAATTTCTAATTATATATCTCAATCAACTTAATTTAGTTTTTAAAATTTTATTTTTAATTTATGGACTAAAACAAGCATTTGGTACAATAAAACAATGATTACTCACAAAACTACAAATCTGCTATGGACAACATATTTAATTTCTGAGGGTGAATTATTTCATGAGTCACCATGACCAAAGAATTCATCACTTAGTGGCTCTAAGAAGGATTCACAATCTGAAAATAACATTCACGTATTAATGATTTGAAAAATTCTTTAAACTGTAGTATTAAGGGAAAAATTCCTCAGCTAAAATTCTACTCTGATGCCCCATCATGGAATAGAGAAGGCTCCGGGTTCTTCAAGGCCAATCAAGCTAGATTGCCTTTGAGCATACTCCAGAAAGACTCTGTGTCTGTTCTCCAAAGATTAGGTTATTACTAAGTTTGGAAAAATTCAACATCCAAAGTTTGGCCACCGGGTAATAAGTTTTGGCCTTAGCAATTCACAAAGACTGTATTTAAAGTACAGAAAAATGTCATCTGGGATAAAGAAAGAAGGACTCACATTGATAAAATGATATTATATGCAGCTAAAGATAATCTCTACTCAGATTTTTCTAGAGCCCTTTGTTAAGGTCTTTTCTTTGTCCCTATACCACATTTATTTATGTATATGTCATATGCCTTTTTATCAATTTCTTGGAGACTACCGATTCCTTGAGTGTAGGAATGGTGCTTCCCACTCCCCGCCCTTTCTGTAGCACATGAATGTAGTAGGTACTTAATAAGTGCTTGTAATGGAATTGAAGAAGTTCCTTACCTCACTGCAAAATTGGCTGAGAGGAGGGGTACAGAGGAAGGCAGTGACTTTTATGTGGTCCTATTTATTATTCGATTGTTGTTGTTTGTCCTTCATTCTCAAAGAGGACCATTACATCAGGAAGGTGATGCCATGACATGCAAGTGAATTGGATTTAAGTGATAGAGGGTCATACAAAGTCACTAGCCATTTGGGTACAGTGGCAAGATATAGATCAGGACAACTGGAGATGGTCCTGGATGCAGTTGGAGACCTTGGCCTTTTAAGCCAAAGTCCAGGTCTCAGTTTGACTGAGGCAACACCCAAACAGTGATTAAGGCTAGGTAAGAAATAAGGCAGAGAATGGCTTCTTTTACCTAGTCAAAAAAAAATCAGTCTGAGGGGGAAAACTCTCAAGGTTTCTGGACAAAACAGAAACAATCGCAACTTACATTTACTCTGAGTCAATCAAGGCCCAAACAATGACCAAGCCGGGCTTGACCTGGGTCCTATTGTTGGCCAGTCAATGAGAGCTAAAATGATTTGGGTTTAAGGCACAAGTCCTTAAGAAAGAAATCTGTCATAAACCCCAACATATCTTGCTCACTTTCAGCAATCAAAATTTACATTCTTTTGAGCAGAGTACCCAAAGATAAGAGTATAAAACCCTATGTGGACAGAGGGAAGGAAAGGCAAAGAAGAAAGAAAGAAAGAAAGAGAGGAAGGAAGGGAGAGAGGGAGGAAGGAAGGAAGGAAGGAAGGAAGGAAAGGAGGGAGGGAGGAAGGAACAGAGGTAGGGAGGAAGGAAAGAAGAAAGGAAGGAAGGAAGGAAGGAAGGAAGGAAGGAAGGAAGGAAGGAAGAAAAAAAGCTGTGTTGTCCAACTGATCAGTTCCAGTTGGGTATTCTGAAGTACTTTGGCATGTATTTTCATACTTCAACATCACATCAAAATTATATTCTTTTGATATATTATTTTATGAGCATTATAAATACTCTAAGAGTATCTTACTACTTTCTATCAGCACGCTGGACAGGAGCAACAAGGAGACTGTGAAAGGTGCTGTGTTTCTGCCTATTAACATACAGTGTTAAGTGGGACAGGATCCCCCAGAGTAGTACTCAATCAACAAGAATTTACAGGTAAGTTTATTTTATGCCAAACACTATGCAAAGCACTGGGGATACAAAGAAGGGCATAAATGTAGTCATTGCTCTGAAGACTCTCACTCTAATAGGGGAGATGACATGTAAAGACTATGTGCATACAAGACATATAAATGGTCTTTGGAGATAATCTCAGAGGGAAGGCATTAACAGCCATGGAGACCAGGAAAAGCAGACTGCAGAAGATGGAATTTCAGCTGAATATTGAAGGAAACCATGGAAGCCAGGAGGGGGAGATGAAGACAAAAAGACATGGCCTTGGGTCATGGGGAAATAGCCTGCTCTGCCCAAGGAACAGCAAGAAACCCAGTGTTGCTAGATTGTAGAGTATGTAGAGGGAAGTAAAGTAAGAAGATATAAAGTAAGAAGATACTGGTGTTAGGAAGAGGCTGGTGATGAAGGATTTTAAAAGTGAAACAGAGGATTTTGTATTTGATCTTGGGTGTGATAGGAAGCCATTAAAGGTTGATGAGTAGGAGACTGACATGGTTAGACCTGAGCTTTGGAAAGATCACTTTGGCAGCTAAATAGAGGTTGTACAAGAATGTGGAGAGACTTGAGGCAGGGAGACCAGCCAGAAGGCTTTTGAAATAGTCCAGGTATGATGTGATGAGAGTCTAAACCAGAGTGGTGGCAGTGCCAAAGGAGAGGGGTGTAAATGAGAGATGTTGTGGAAGCAGAAACAACTAAACAATGGATTAGATTTATTGTGTGGAGACCTAGGAAGGAATTGAAAATGAAATATAGGCTGTGAGCTTGGATGCCTGAGGTGGTGGTCACTTACAATTTCAATTTTAATGAAAACCATTCATAGCTTTTGACCACTTGTCTATTGAAAAATGACTGTTGGGGTCATATATTTACATCAGTTCTCATGCATTTTGGGTGTCAGGCTTTTATTGGTGATATCTGATGTAAATATTTATCCTCCTCAGCAGTTCTCTTTAATTTTGTCTTTAATAATTTTTATACTGCAGATACAGTTTTCACTCCTCAGAAACTTAGAACTGCTTTCCTTCACTGAAGGAAAAGTAAACTATGAACATAGTTCTGGCAATGAAGAAAACATCTAGAAGCACTAACTTCTGCAATGATGTGAAATCATGAGAGACCAAAGTCCACTAGAAGCCAAGACAGAGTGCATCTAGGTGTCAAGATGATAACTGACATGCCTTTGATGGTCTTCAGTACTTGCATTTTCCTTAATTCTTCTGCCAGAACTACAGATGTTTGCTTTTAAATCTGCAGAGATTTCTGTGATGTTTCTGCTAAGTGGTGCAGCTATCAATGAGTCAGACTTTTAATGGCTTTTATCATATAGCAGAATGTCTGGTCTCTTAGACAGGAATTATTGGTCCTTTCTTATGGCCTTGCTTAACAATTAATTTTATATTATATTTATATATATTTATATTGATTTATATAAATTTAATATATATTTATATATTATTATATATAATATATTATATTATAATTCTATATAATATATAATTAACATATAAATTTAATAAATTTATATTTATATATATATATACACAAACATATTTATTTGTGTATGCACACATATATACATATATATATATTTATGCGAACATAGGCATATAAAAAGGGTGTCCTGTAAGTCTTAGTGCAGTTATAACTGCACTGAGACTTTGGAGACATCCTACATGTGTCCTCCGGACCTGTGATTCCACTGGTTTAAGGAATTCCTATTGAGAACCCTTTACTTGTCTGTGCAGATCAGCAACTTATAGCATCAGAGGCTTGCCCAGATTCAGTGTATGTCAGAAGTGGTATTTGAGAGCTCATATCTTCCTGATAGCAGGTCTGGTTCTCTATCTCCTAAATCAGTGGTTCTCAAACCTTTTGGTCTCTACATCCCTTTATACTCTTAAAATAAAATGTTTTTATGTGTGTTATATTTCGATATTTATTGATGTCTTGATATGTATGAAATTTACAAACTTAATGGCTAATTTTAAAATAGTTAATTCATTAAAATGTCAATGATAAACCTGTTACTGTATTAACAAAAGTAGCATTTTTGTGAAAATAATTATTTTACAAAACATAAAATAGTGAGAAGAGTAGCATTATTTTACATATTTTTGGAAATCTCTTTAAATGAAGATGAATTAATTGAAGATGAATTCTCATATCTGCTTAGCATTCAATCTGTGGCAATATGTTATTTTGGTTGAAATGTGTAAAGAAAATCCAGCCTCACACAGATAGCTGGAAAAAATGAGGAGTATTTTAATATCAAATAATGTCTTAGTAATATCATGAAAACAATTTTTTCTTTTGGAGGAGGGAGGGCAGGGCAATTGGGGTCAAGTGATTGCCCAAGGTCACACGGCTGGTAAGTGTTAAGTGTCTGAGGCCGAAGTTGAACTCAGGTCCTCCTGATTCCAGGGCGGGTGCTCTAATCACTGTGCCACCTAGTGGCCCCCATGAAAATAATTTTAACCTCATAAATCCCTAAAAGGATCCCAGGGATCCCAGGGATTTTCAGAACACACTTTGAGAACCATTGCCCTACACCATATTGCTTTTTTTCCTTTGTCGTTGTTGTTGTTCAGTTGTTTCAGTCATGTCCGACTCTCTGTGAGCCCATTTGGGATTTTCTTGGCAAAGATACTGGAGTAGTTTGCCATTTCTTCTCCAGTTTATTTTACAGATTAGGAAACTAAGGGAAACTGGGTTAAATGACTTGCCCAGGGTCGCATGGCTAGTAAATGTCTGAGGCTAGATTTGAACTCAGGAAGATGAATTCCTGACTCCAGGCCCAGCACTCTACTACATCACCTAGCTATCCTTTCTCCTTTGGTCTCTCTTACAACAAATTTAAGCCCATTACAACCTGTGAAGTAAGTAGGCCAGTTAATATTTGTTTTAAACACAGAGAACCAGAGACAGGGAGAGATAAAATGTGTTTCCCACAATCAAATAGTTATTTGGAAGAATTGAGACTAGAATTCATATCACTGTTTCCCTCCTTCCTCCTTCCCCCAGGGGAAGAGGATAAAAAAGTCCATCTTGGAGAGTTAGTGACTTCATGATATTTACAATCATGAGACCTTCAAAGTGGCTCACAAGGACTATAAAACTGGCACAAAGACAAAATCGGTAGTGATAGGGTCCTTCAGCTATCTGGGTCTCAGCCAGGAGTCTCATTTTGATAAAAGCAAAGCATAAGATAAATTCTTAAATTGTCTTCTTTACAGCCTCATCTCTCAGAAGGCAGAGGAAGTAATGAGGCTAACATACCCTGGAATAATTTGGACCAAAATGGAAAAAAGTTGGTTGGGTTGTGGAAGTGAGAGCAACCTTGGGAATGAATAACCTTGCCATCTTAGATTTCATAACAGCAAAAGAAAGGGACTCGGAGCAGAATCCTAGATTTTATGAAAGTAGATTTCATAAAATTAAAAAGATAATGTGATCCTATCCATGGTGATATTCTAAAAAGGGAATGCTCATGAGTCTCTAAGAAAAAAAAAAGAAGTTCCCATGATAATAATTACAACTATTCCCAAAGAAAGTGAGAAGATGCAGGCATCTAAAGCAATTCATCGAGCAGCATGGGGAAACTAACAATTAACCCAAAGAGCACATGGGAATGATGGAAGATAGAGTGTGTGTGTGTGTGTGTGTGTGTGTGTGTGTGTATGTCTGTGTGTGTGTGTGTGAGCGTCTGTGTGTGTGTGGGTGGGTGGGTGGTGTATTTGGGTATGCAGAAGACCAAATATAAGAATTGCACAGATTCATAATAACATAAAGACTAAAAGCCAGAATCAACTTGTAAAACATGCAAGAACAGAGAGGGCTTTCAAAGTTTTGCTTAGAGCAAGAAGACCAAAGATAGAATAGTCCCAGTGTTTTTGGGACATTGTTCCTGGGGCATTCTGCTCTGATAGGTAAGCTTTCATCTTATATTTCCCAAAAGCAGACTTCCAAGTCGCTTCCTGACAATTTCCACACCATGTTACTGCCTGCATCTCTTCTTTTCCTTCCTTTTTCCAGCTTCCCTTTATTCATTGTCTTTCCCCATTAGATTGTAAGCTCCTTGAGGGCTGGGAGTGTCTTGCTTGTTTTTGGTATCCTCAGCACTTAACACAGTTTTTGGCACATGGAAAGAGTTCAATACATGCTTTACCTTCCTATATGAACAGAGAGATTAAAGTGCAAAAGCAGACATTCAATTCCTGTTTTACTTCTGTTTTATATGTCAAGGAAAATGAACTTCAGGTTGGAAAGGGTAGAACAAACACAGATAAGATGATATAGAAGCCCAAAGCAAAAAAAAAAAAAAAAAAAAGACATCTCCCAGTGGCCCAGGGTTCAAGTTCCTAAGCCAGGTCCACATATCCCCAGGTTGTAGATAGATTTTAGCAGATCTGTGAATTTGGATGAGAAAAAAACTTACATGTTATTTTTCAATAACATCTAATGAAATTTAACATTTTTTTCAATTATGAATTTAAAAAATTATTCTGAGAAATCCATTGACTTCACCCGGTTACCAAAAGTCTCCATGACACAAAAAAGAACCCCTGCTTTAAGCACAAGAAAATTCCACTCTAGAGTACCAAAAGAACATGTAGATGTTATTGAAGAACTCCTGTCAATCATCTTCAAAAACTCACCTAGGATGGGAGAAATGACAGAAGACTAGAGAGAGGCAAATTGTTCTAATTTCTGAAACAGAGAGTTTCTGGAAATTACATGTCAGTAAGGTTGTTATTGCGTCCTATCAAAATTCTAAAATTCTTAAATATACAGAACAGAAGCAATCATATGAACCCCCATTCTGCTGTGTGAGAGCAACTCCCATGGATCTGGCAATATGCCCTCTGGCTTCATAGGGTTCTTGTATGCTCTGACCAAATGCTGAAAGACTGGTGCCTTGGGATAACACAGTAATCTTTTATTGATCCCTGTGACTGATGGCTGGATCTGAATCTGAGGGTTCTAAAGTCCTTAAATTGAGTCTTAACTCCAATGAAAGGCACTTCTTACTACAAGGGATAGTCTCCAAGGCTTCTAGGAGAAGTAGACTCCCTTGAAGTCTGAAGCAGAATGGTATTCTAAGTACTCATAGAGATCTAAAAACTAGTTCTCTTCATTATTCTTATGGAGAGGGCAATGGGGATCACAAGATATTCCACTGATCTGCTCTGGCTAAAGATTTGAGGTCCAGGCTCAGACTCATTTAGACCAGCATGTTCTTGCTGCTGTTGGTTGTTGATGTTGAATGGCAGAGGGAGTGGGGAAGAGGAGGAGGAGAAAGAGGAGAAAAGAAATACTCTTCCTTCTCTCCCATAGGAAGTTCAAGGGAGAGTTCTAAACCACATATTTAGAAAAGAGGAAGAAGAGGGCAATATTGAAAGTTGTTTTTCATTTTAAACCTACTAAGTAAGTTGCTATTCCAATACTCATTGACTCAGAGACCAAAGCACCAATGCTGAGTTCTTTGTCATGGCAGAGTATGAGTCCTTCAGCAATGAGTCATGTATGTCATTGGAAGTGGCTGGGGGAGCTCAGTTTAGCTCAATGTATGTTCCATGAGATGGATCTCTGAAGGCTGTGGTAGGAGGAATACCTTCCAAGGTTGTGGTACCATGAAGGGTGAGGCAATAGGAAGAATACTTACCACTGTTCTCTGTCATGTAGGTTTGGTAAGTTCTTTTCCATAAAAGGTTTTGAAATCATCTTTGGGATTTAATGGGCTCAGAGAACTAAAGGCTCAGGCCTTTGGTGTGGTTTCTTGGTTGCCTAAACATGAGAAAGATAGAACAAAAGGAGTTCCAGCTGGTTTCTCAAACTTGGCAAATGGATTATTATGGGTATCCCAGAGGAGAGAAGATGCACTCAACTATATCGAGACTGTATCCTTGCTGGGTATCTTTTCTCTGCTCCCTCCCTTGATTTGACTAATCAAACCTCTTTCTGTTAACTGTTTCTGTTAACTTGCTTCCCAGTGTTACATTTGGCTCCAGTCTTGTACCTGAGTATTACTGTGGTAGTTTATGCTTTGTGTGCTATAGAGAAAACAAATTATTCAGGAGCATTTTACAAATATGCTCATCTAGGGTAAGTAAATCTTAGGAATAACCACGTACGAAGAAAGCAGATAAAGATACATACTTGAATTGATACAATTCTTTGCATTTATCAATCACTCTTTCAAAAAAATGTTGATATGTCCTTTACCTGTTATTTCTGTACATCAATCCAACCAGGGAAAAGAAATCAAATCTTACCAGGCTGACTCAGGAAGTATTGTGCTTAGTTTAATTGCGGTATTGCCTACATCTTAATTCGGGTGTTGACAAACTGAAGTGTACCCAGAGAGGGATGTCCTAAAGAATGACCAAGATAGAGAAGTATCTGGAAACCATATTTTATGAACAAGAGTTGAGTAAATTGTAGATGTGTAGCTTGGTGAAGAGATGAATTAGAGGTTGGTCTAATATCTACTTTAGTACATGTGGGAGAGGCAATAAATTTATTCTTTTTAAAACTAAATTAAATTTTATTCAATTAACAAAAATCTACCTCATCTCCCTCACTCCCAGTTAAATAAGAAATTAAAAGCAAAAACTTTGGGTACATGTGTATCATGTACAGAAAAACAAATCCCCATATCGGCCATGTACAAAAAAATTATGTCTTAATGTGCATTTATCACCTCTTTCAGGAGATAGGTAACAAGTGTCATCATGACTTTTCTTGGATAATGGCTGGTCATTGTTTTGATTAAGGTTAATGCGTCTTTCAAAGTTGTTTATTTTCACAATAGTATTGCTATCATGCAAATTGTCTCCTAGTTCTGCTCACTTTAGTCTGCATCAGTTCAAACAAGTCTTCTCAGGTCCATCTCTTTCATCATTTCTTATACCACAATAGTATTTCACACTACATTTTGCTCATCCATTCCCTAATTGATGGGCACCTCCTCACTTTCCATAAACTTATGTTTTATAGTTTCAAAGGGAAGAGCTAAGATCCACTGGTAGAAGCAAAGGGGAGAACAGATTTTGTTTCCCAATTAGGCATTAACTTTAAAAAACAGGGAAGTCCTTAAGTGAAATTAGATGCCTTGCACAGACTTCCCCTCATTGGAAGTCTCCAAGCAGAGGTTGGATGATGATTGGTCAAGGAAACTGATGGAATTCTTACTTTGGGAGGAAGATTAGTTCTTATGACCTTTTTTTCTAGTAGCCTCTTAATAATTTAATGTTGGTTTAATTTAATTGTGGGGGCACATGAATCTGAGAACAGTATATAGCACACAATTAAAATGACTTCCTCCAGAAGTACTTGAATAAATAATTTAAAGCAAAAAAGGAAGCAGACAACAGAAAAGACTTAGCATCAACCATCATTATTTCATCTACAAGCTCTGCCAATTTTTTTTATTTGCCCGTCTTTCATACTTGAAGAGGACCAGTAACATCATGGTGTTGGGATCAAGGTACAATGTGTTCAACTGTGGCTTGATGAGTCTAGTATGAGAGTGGAAGGTTCTACCAACAGGATGGGTGCAGATAATCTTTTGGACATTTGCACATATCTATATTTTGCATGTCTCACACTTTCTTTGTGCTACTGCAATTTTGCTTTGCTCAGAGAGCACAGAATGTTCTTTGATGCATGCATGCCATGCTGGGTCTTCCTTTGCCAGTGTTTCCCATGTCTCCCGAGGGAAACCAATGCAAATTAATTACTTCATCAAAAGCAACAAAAGAACCTAGAAAGCCCCTTTATCAAAAACATTTAATATTCTTGCCAAAGGTAAAGAGATGATTTCTTTAAAAAAATTTTTTTTCAGAATTTATTTATTTATTTTTAGTTTTCAACATTCATTTCCACAAATTTTCTCTCTGTCTTTCCCCTACCCCCCAGCCCAAAATATTGAGCCTACTGAGTACCCCTTCCCCCAATCTGCTCTTTCTTATATCTTCTCCCACACCACCCCCCAACTTTCTAGTAGGGCAAGATGGATTTCTATACCCCAGTGCCTGTATATCTTATTTCCCAATTTTTTTTTAACATTTGTTTTTAAAACTTTGATTTCCAGATTCTTTCCCTTCTTCCCTCGTCACCCACCCCACCTGGGAAGATAAGCAATTCAATATAGGTTGTACATGTGTAGTTATGCAAAACATTTCCATAATAGTTATATTGTGAAAGATTAAGTATAATTCCCTCCATCCTATCCCACCCCCCACTTATTCTATTTTCTATTTTGACCCTGTTTCTCCCTTTTCAAAAGTGCTTGCTTCTAACTACCCTCTCCTCCAATCTGTCCTCCCTTCTATCATTCTTCCTCTTATCCCCTTCCCCCCTACTTTACTGTAGGGTAAGATACCCAATTGAGTGTGCATTTTATTCCCTCCTTAAGCCAAATTCAATGAGAGTAAGGTTGACCCATTCCCTTTCACCTTCCTGCTCTTGCCCTCTATTGTAAGTTTTCTCTTGCCTCTTTTATATGAGATAATTTACCCTATTCTATCTCTCCCTTTCCCCTTCTCTCATTATATTCCTCTCTCACCTCTTAATTTTATTTTTTAGATATCATCCCTTCCTATTCAACTGATCCTGTGCCTTCTGTCTAGGTATACATGTACACACATATACACACACTCACATATGTATTTATACACATATACACCCTCCTATACATACATATATGTATGTGTATACACACAGACATATTCCCTTCAACTATTCTCATACTGAGAAAAGTCTCACGAGTTATAATTATTGTTCTTCCATGTAGGAATGTAAATAGTTCAACTTTAATAAGTTCCTTATGATTTCTTTTTCCTGTTTACCTTCTCATGCTTCTCTTGCTTCTAGTATGTGAAAATCAAATTTTCTGTTCAGCTCTGGTTTTTTCATCAAGAAAACTTAAAAGTCCTCTATTTCATTGGATGACCATATTTTCCCCTGAAGTATTATATTCATTTTTACTTGGTAGGTGATTCTTAGTTTTAATCCTAGCTCCTTTGACCTGCAGAATATCATACTCCAAGCCCTTTGATCCCTTAATGTAACAGCTGCTAGATCTTGTGTTATTCTGATTGTGTTTCCACAATACTCAAATTGTTTCTTCCTGATAGCTTATAATATTTTCTCCTTGACCTGGTAACTCTGGAATTTGGCTATGATATTCCTAGGAATTTTCTTTTTGGGATATTTTTCAAGAGGTGATTGGGGAATTCTTTCAATTTCTGTTTTGCCCTCTGGTTCTAGAATATCAGAGCAATTTTCCTTGAGAAGTTCTTGAAAGATGATTTCTAGGCTCTTTTTTGATCATGCGTATAAGGTAGTCCAAGCTGTCTTGGATCTGTTTTTCAGGTCAGTGGTTTTTCCAATGAAATATTTCACATTGCCTTCTATATTTTCATTTGTTTGGATCTCTTTTATGGTATCTTGATTCCTTATGAAGTCATTAACTTCCATTTGCTTCAGTCTAATTTTGAAGGAATTATTCTCTTCAGTGAGTTTTTGAAATTCCTTTTCCATGTGGCCAATTCAATTTTTAAAGGCATTCTTCTCCTCATTAGCTTTTTGGATCTCTTTTGCCATTTGAGTTCTATTTTTTAAGGTATTATTTTCTTCAGTATTTTTTTGGTCTCCTTGACTTGCTTTTTGTTTGTTTTTTTGCTTTTTGGAGAGGGGAAGGTAGGGCAATTGGGGTTAAATGACTTGCCCAAGGTCACATGGCTAGTTTTTTTGTGTGTTAAGTGCCTGAAGCTGGATTTGGACTCAGGTCCTCCTGACTCCAGGGCCAGTGCTCTACTCATTGTACCACCTAGCCACCCCAGTTTACTTGCTTTTTGTTATTTTCTTGCATCATTCTCATTTCTCTTCCCAATTTTTCCTCCACTTCTCTTACTTGATTTTCAAAATCCTTCTTGAGCTCCTCTATGGCCTGTAACCAAGTCATATTTTTCATGGAAGCTTTTGATGCAGGAGTTTTGACTTTGTTGTCTTTTTCTGGTTCCATGTTTGGATCTTTTTTTGTCCCCAAAAAAGGATTCTATGGTCTGATTATGCTTCATCTGTTTGCTCATGTTGCCAGTCAATTACTTGACTTTTGAGATCTTTGTCATGGTAGAACTCTGCTTCCAGAGTGGAGAGAGCTGTGTCCCAAATTGCTGGGGCGTTTGCAGCTACCAGAGCTATGAGGAGGGTGCCTGCCCTCTCTACAGCCATCACAAGCTCTGGCACACTGGCCACACACCCCAGGACCACCACCCAAGACTACCGCCCAGATCCAAGCAGGTCAAAGCAAGAGTGATTACCCTCTGAATGGTCACTTGGTCCCCTTACAATCTGCATGCCATGAGCTCTGGAGGCAGGCACACAGCAGCAGCTATAGCCACTGCACCTTCGTCCCCTCTGTTGCCCCAGGGGCAGGGGCTGGACCATGCTCTTCTCTACCCAGTTCCAACAAAGTTCCTTGCTGACCTTTTACTTACTCTTTGGTGTTTATGGGTTGAGAATTTGGAAACCACCACAGTTGCTGGTGATTTACCCTCCCGAAATCTGCTCTGGTCAGTCTGTGCCACTGGTCAGGGGGCCCCGGGTCTGGGCCCATGAGGCTTAAGCAGGACTGTGCTTGGCTACCAGCTCAGTGTGATAGAGCCTGCCTGTTAGCCTTCTAGGCTGCCTCCAGCAAGAGATTTGTTTTTCTTTGTCACTTTTTGGGTTCTATAGCTCTAAAATTTGTTTAGAGTCATATTTTACAGGTATTGGAGGTGGTTGGTATGGAAGCTCACACAAGTTCCTGCTTTTACTCCATCATCTTGGCTCCACCCCCGATCTGATGACCTTTAAGGTACTTCCAGTTTGGGGATTTCATGAATTTACAATATCTATTTTTCAAAATTATAGAAGCAGAAGTTTTAGAATAATAATGAAAGGATATGTGGAAAGCCTTTTTTTTGAATGAATCCTTTTATTGTGTGACAAAGCTAGGGCTCTTACACAGGTTTTTTTGGTCATTTTAGGAAAAAAAGTGTATGCCTATTCATTGAGTAGAAGAATATTTCATTGAAGAATATTTACACCATCAACATCCTTGTTTAGTAGGGATATTATTAGCTTACTGGAATCTAGAATAAACTAGTGTCAAATTGATAGCCTCATTTTATTTCTAATCACTTGACAAAGTGAAATAAATCTATTAGAGGAGACTGTTACCACAGGATAATGGGCCCTTGCTTTCCAAATAAATATTGAGATGAGACAAATACCATCACTGTTTTCCTTGACATTTATCTGGCAGAGGAGAGCACAAAACTAACATAATGTTCTGTTCCATTGACTTATCTATGCTATCCTTTTTTTAGATGGCCCAATCTTTTGCAGGCTTGTTCCGTCACCATTTCCAAGTACTTACATACACAGCTTTCCTATGTCCACTATCATTAGGTGGCTGAATTCTGATTTTGTGTGTTTGCTTATTCCCAAATCCAAACACACAACGTGACCTCCTCCCACCCCAATCTAAATATTACCATACTTCATCTCATCGACAGCAAGTACCAGCTTGCAGTTTTAACTGGGTAAAGCTCATGGTTATTAATTTCAAGTAAATGAATGAACCATTCACTTGTATGTCAAAAATAAGGCTATATTAAAGGCTTTTTGGAACACTCTAAATGAAAATTTGAATATAATCAGATCCTTAAGACACTGGCAGGTTTTTTTCTTTGCTATTTTTGTCCTTTTTAATTTTTGGTTGTTGCCTATTAAAAATGGCTTAGATCTTATTAAAAGTACTAGCTAAAACACACAATTGCAAGGCAACTTGTGAGTTTCCAAAGTTCAGTAGGAACTCTGCAAGGTCAGGAGAAATTGTGACAGTCTGACAGATTTTAAAGAATTGAAAAATCAATGAACTGGATTTCTTTCTCCACATGATTTCCAGTCTGTTATGTCTTCTGACTTGACTACCTTCTGTGACAATTGTAGCACCACATACCCTTGGAAAAAAAATATAATGAATTCTACTCTGTCTCATGCATCAGCAGGAGAACTTGACAACTTGGAGCTTTACGAATATTTATCAAGAAAATAAAGCTTGATTCTTTTTTCACCATAGAAGTTAGATTCATCATGCTGAATATAAATTTTTAAAAAATCTTTCAGCTTGTAAGTATACTACATTTGACTTTGGATTATTGAGAAATAGCAAAAAAGTCTGGGATAAAATAACATTAAAGGCTATCTGCAACAAAATAGTGGTGGAAAACAGAGAGGGGAGGAGCAGGAATATTCAGGAGGTCCTTTACCCAGGTTAGACTCATATCTGGTACAATCCTGAACTCTTTCCCGGAATCTCTCACTCCTTTCAAGACTCACCTCAGTTATGAGTATTTTCTTGCCACAGAGAAATTACTGTCTTGCTTTATATTCATCTATTTGTACATACTTTATATTTATCTACTTGTGTTATTATATCTTTCAGTAGAATCTAAACTCCTTGGAGGGCAAGAATTTTTTTCCTTTGTCTGTCTAGCCCCTAATTCCATACCTTGCCCATAGCAGATGCTTAGGTAGATGTTTGTGGAATGGGACTGAATTGAATTCAAAAGAGATAGATACCATGAAATGCAATTCAGTTTCACTCAGGATTTATGTTTGGATGACTGAAATCTACACTCTGGCTCTGCCTTACCAACCTTTTCCCAGTCAGTTATTTCCTTTTGCACATCCTTACATTCTGACCACCTCACTCCTAGACTTGGAATAGCTTACCTGGTTTCTTTGCCTCTAATCACTTTAACTTCTAGGCAACCAATTTCAGTTTGGTTTGTTTTTAACATCAGGCAACTAGGACCCAATTAGTGAATCTGGTGAAGAGATCACTTGTATTTGAGTTCATAGTACTTGAAGTTATAAATATGTAAAATATGGTAATGAGTGGAATTGTGTAAATATGGAATGCAATGGAAATATGCAGTGCCAATTCAAATAATGTGACCACTTAACAGATTTCCTTATTTGCACTAACCAGGACCTAGCTATATTTCTCACATTACATCAATGCTCAAGAAGATACAATGACTCTTTTTCCATATAATTTCAGAATTTATTCATTATTTTAATTATTCATATTATTAATTATTAATAAATGCTTACATAAAATCTAAACTTTATGCTGCAACTTTTCAACTCCAAGTTTTTTTAAAAAAAATAATTTTTTATTGTTGCTTTGAATTTGACAAACACTAATTAACAGGAATATGTGTGTATACAAAGAACAGAAAAAAGAGATTTCATATAAAACAATGAATAGCATGCTTTGCTTAAGTCTTATGAAAACTAAACATTTTAATTTCAAGGCTGTCCTGCTTGTCACTCCTGGAGACCCCTCTGAACTTTCTCCTGTTTTTTTCTATGTGTTTTTAAAAAACTTCAGTCATTTTCTTTTCTTCCTTCTCCCCCTTTTTTTGATGTCACATTCAGTCCTCTTGCTCTGTCACATAAATCCTCCTCCCAAATTAAAAAAAAAAACAAACAGGAAAAAACCTCCTCTCTTGTGGCAGATACAGTCAAGCAAATCATACACATTGGCCACATCTGAAAAATGCGTATCTTATTCAGCACCTTGACTTTGCTCTTTCTGTATCAGGATATAGATGGCATGTTTTATAATGAGTTCTTTGCAGCTATGATTGTTTACTACATTATAAGAGTTCTTAAGGTTTTCAAAATAGCTTGTCTTTACAATATTGAAGAGATAGAGATAGGGACTGACTGGACCTATGATTTCATTAGTATAAAGAACTCTCACTGAAGAAACTTCTACCAGTACAGACTGAAACCTTCTCTTCATTTTATAGATTTGGAGATTTACCTAAAACACCAAGAGATTAAGGGATTTGTGCAGGATCATGGTATAAGTATATGTCAGAGGTAGGATTTGAGCCCAGGTCTTCCTGGCGCTGAGGGAGGCCCTTGTCTATCCATTATGCCACACTATCTTCTACGATGTTGTAGTGGTATATACTTGTCATGTATAAACTGTTATTCTGACTGAACTCATTTCATTCTATGACATTTTGTACAAATTTCCTTATGTTTTTCTCAATAGATCCTCTTTGTCATTTCTTATGGAGCAATACTATCCATGCCAAACTTTGTTTAGTTATTCTCCAATTAAATTTCGCAGTTCTTTGCTGTACTACGTTAAGGTTCTGAATTTCTTCTCCCTCATTAGAATGTAAGCATTTTATCAATCACTCAAGCAACAAGAATCTATTAAATGTTTATTATATTGCTGGCATGCTTATGGGGATACAATTGTAGCATGGTTAGGGAGAGTATATAGGTTCCTTAAGGTTCTGGGGTTTCCTGAGAGGTTTATGGGTATCTCTTTTCCCTACCATTCTCCAGAGCCACCAGCAGTTATGTTCCCTCTATTTTTAGGCATCCAAATGACTGGGGTTTCCCCTCCTAATAATAATACTCATAATAATAGCTAATAATTACAAAGCATTTTAAGGTCTGCAAAGTGCATTACAAATAGGATCTTATTTTATCTAGCAAGGTATCGAGTGTACAAAGTAGATTGGGTAAAGGATGATCTGTTTCCTCCTCTTACTATGAAAGAAATGCTTAGATCTCAAAAGACTCTTAAATGTGTACTGGAAAATAGTTAAAAGATGACAAAATAATGCATAGTTTCTATTATATTTTCTATGGAGTAGGATGTTTAAAATATTAAAATATGTAATACTTTATAGAACTGGTAAACAGGCTTTTCACCTTCACTGAGAAAAATGATTATTTCTTATAATTATATTATACATAATATATCAATACATAATATTAGTTATATATTATAATTATAGCCAATTATTAAAATTAGGGAGACCCAAGCTTTTTTCCCTGTCCTATTTCCTTGTCCAATCTCTCAAGGACGTGGCTGATGGGTGATAGGATTAATATTCTCTACATTGTGGATATTGCCGCTCTACCCAACTAGATCTGGCTTCTACTCTAAGGGGAAACTCCTGGCTCATTGTCTTTTGCTCAGACTTGATACTTTGTTTAGATTGACCAAGGCTGGGGGTAACACAGAAGTAAATGCATAATTCAAGTTCATTAGAATAGGTGGAGCCTTTCATTGCAATATCCATTTTTTCATTACTTGTTAACCAATCAGAGTTGACTGCCATCCCCCAGAATACCCACATTTTTAAGGCTGTATAAGCCATGTGCCTGCTGCTATAAGAGTGTCACTGACCTGTTTTATTAAAATGCTGGCATTATTAATAAAATGACTACCTAGAAATCATGTCTCTTGAACTTTTTAAATGCCACCTTCACCTTGATTTTGTACCCTCTGAACAACTAGCTCAAGGCTCATTTCTTGTGGTCAGCCAGGGCAGGACTCAGGCTCATCCTCCTATGTCATGGTGGCTCCCAGGAGATCTGCAGGCACCTGATACTGTCTGAGGAAGCCGTGTGCTTGAGATACAGTCTTAAGTTCACCTGAGCAGATACACGCTCTTGTTGTTATGTGTGAGAAGTTGGAGGGTAAGGAAGAAGAAATCCTTTCCCTCCTCATAGGAAGTCCACAGAACATTTCAGAGACAGGCAGCAAAAACAGAGGAGGAAGAGACAGAGAGTGGAAGTTTTCTGGCCTTTTAAAATCTGAGTGGGTAGCTCTTACTACTTAGTGGACAATCCCCTTTGCCAAAGTCAACCATCATGGGATATGAGGGTGGAAAAGAAACACATGGGGATCAGCCATACATGTACTGATTAGTTAATCAACTAGGCAGCTAGGTGGTTCAGTGGATGGTCTTAGACCTTGAATGAGGAAGATCTGAGTTGAAATGTTTTAGAATACTTACTAGCTGTGTGATCCTGGGTAAGTCACTTAGCCTGTGCTTGCCTTGGTTTTCTCATCTCTAAAATAGGGATAATAATAACACCTACATCCCAGGGTTCTTGAGAAGATCAAATGAGATAATATTCATAAAATGCTTAGCACAGGGCCTGGATTGTAGTAAGTGTCATATAAATGTTAGCTCTTACTGTAATTTCCAATTTACCCTACATAAAGCTTGTTTGTATGCTTCCTCCTCCATTAGATTGTGTGCTTCCTGAGCATAGGGGCTTTGATAAATGGGGTTATCAACCAATTGACTAATCAAAAGGTACCAGGACTCCTTTGCAGCTCCAAGGGACAATATCCCAAGTCACTAGATGAGGGAAATCTTCTGATTATCCCCTTCTGCTTCATGGAAAATCCAGCTCAAAAATGATCTCCAAGAAATCTCCTGGTTGATCTGACCTCATTCTGACGCCCGCTCCCTCAGCACTTAAGTATAGATGTGGGGTTTTTTGCATATCATTTTAAACTTAGTCAAATATTTCCCTGGAGAGAGCTGCCCTCCTCCCGCAGGAAGATCTGGGTTCCAGGACTGCTTCTGACACATAATGGCAGCAACCCGGAGCAGCCCTCTGACATAGTTGCAGAGCAAATGTTTATTTGGATTGATAGTTTTCTCAACAGGGAATGAAGGAAATTACAGTTCTGGTCCAAAAATCATAATTCTCTAATTGTTTTATAAGAAATGTGGTAGAATAAACACACACACACACGCGTGTGCACACACACGCGTGTGCACACACACGCACGCACACACACAAACCACTACTGAGGAGTCAAAGGGTCTAAATTCAAATCCTGCTTCTGTGACTTTAGGCACATCACTTAACCCTCTCTAGCCCTCATTTTTATAGGATCATAGTTTTAGAGTTTGAAGACAGTTGTCTTATTTTACGGATGAGGACAGTAAGGTCCAGTTAAGTAACTTGGCCCAAATCACACAGGCAGCAAGAGATAGCGCTGGGACGTGAACCCAGATTCCCTAGTTCCAAATCTCACAAAATTTTCCACTACATGCAGCTGCTTCTCTATGTGTGAAATGAGAGATGACCTCCCCCGCCCAAGGTCATTGCCAGCTTTAGATCTATGCATATTCTGTCTTTCCAGCTCAATTATACTCCATGTTATGGTCAGGAATGTATCCTGTAGATGTTGAGTGCCTTGAAAACACTTAGCATGTACTTGGTCAGTTGTTCTTAAACTTTTTTGTCTTGTTTACCCTTCTGATAAACTGGTGAAACCTACGGACCCCACTTCAGTGCAATGTTCTTAAATGTATAAAATACATCGGATTACAAAGGACACCAAGTATATTGAAATACAGATATCATGATATTTTCTTTAAAATAGTACTTAACACAATGCCTGGTGCATAGTAGGGCCTTAACAAATATTTATCGACTGATTGATTAAAAAATCCCCAAACCTAAGTTCATGGACTCAGTGTCAAGAACTTCTAAAACAGGTGCTCAATAAATACTTGAGGAAGAAAACAGAAAAGAAATGAAAAGAAAAAGGCAGGGAGAGAAGGAGGGAGGCATGAATAAACTCTTCCATCTCTTGTATCAGATTATAAATTATTACAAACATTGATTGAGAAGCATTGTGGGAAATACAAAGAAATAGAAGACATGACGCCTGCCCTGTAAAGGCTTAAAATCTAATTAGAGATAAAAGAAGACATAAAAAAGAAATAAAAATGATTTACCAGAAATATATTAAAAATTCTCAGGATACATAATGTCCAATTTCATACAGATTGCAACTGATCCAGTAATTAAACAATTGAAATATGAGCAAAAGTAATATCCCCAAGAATGTAACATTTTCAGTTCATTGTACATAAACTACATCTATTTGTGAGAGCAGATATCAAGCATTGTGCTGTATTTATTCATCCTAAATAATTTATGTACTCACTTTGGGACAACTCAGAGCATATCTTGTATAGATAATGTTTTCTGACACTAAAAGGCATGCCTTGCATGGCACAAGGAAATTTGTTTTTTTTCTTCTCCTGAGATTTAAAATTCATGTTTTATCCATAGAACTGTGTCTATGAATAAACATCTCAGTCCTCCTCATTCCCCAATTGAAATGAAACAAAAACCATGAGAGACAGCTGTGGTGTAGTGGAAAATGCTTTGGGCTACAAAGCAGGGACTGGCAAATAGTAGGCACTTAATAAATAGTAGGCACTTATTGATGGATTGACCTGGGTCTGAGTTCAAGCTCTGTATTTGATTTACTGGGTAAGCTTGGGCATTATGAAACTTCACTCCTTTGGATCTTCCTTTCTTGTTTTATAAAGTGTGAGGTTCAGCTAAATGACTTCTATAGTCGCTTTCAAACCTGTTATTCTACTTAGCCCCTCAAATCTCCCCTTTTCCCAGTTCCCTAAGTGGAATAGCAACTTCATCTCCAGAACCTGCTTCGAGTCCTTCAAGACCCTAGTCTTGCTCTTTGGTATCATGCAGATCTAAGCATCTGTCTTCTGCATAAGCTCTCTTCACATATTTTAACAGTTAATGTAAGTGGGCCAGCTAGGTGGTGCAGAAAATAGAGTAGCAGCCCTGGAGTCAGGAGGACCTGAGTTCAAACCCGGCCTCAGACACTTGACACTTACTTACTGTGTTACCTTGGATGAGTCATTTAACCCCAATTGCCCTGCCTTCCTTCCTCCAAAAAAAAAAAGGAGTTATCGTGAGCCACTATGTGCTGTGTTCCTCATGCTAATACCGCTGTTTTCTTCAGCTCATACTAAGACAGCCTCATCTCAACTATCCTCATTTCTCTCTTTCGGAACTGCTCCAGTTGGCCGATATCGTTCCTTCTCTGGCTCCCAGAATCAAATACAACCCTCCAGATTTACTTAACCTAGGACAACCTATATAGCCCAGCAGAAAAATCAATTCCCTTATTGTGGACATCATGTATCTTTTGAAATCCTTTCTAATCCTTAAAAGCCCAAGTCAAGTACTGTACTTATTTTTTGAATCCTTCCTTGATTCTTCCTTTTTCCTCAAGTCAATAAACAATATAACACAATAAACATTTATGAAACACCTACTATGTGTCAGGCCCTTTGTTAAGTGATTAGAATACAAATAAGAAAAGGGAGGACAGCCCCCACCCTCAAGAAGCTTACATCTAACAGGGGAAGACAACACACAAGAAAATTGGAATTTGGGGCAGGGGTGCTGCCAGAGGGTGCCTGGCACAGGAGGATCATGTTCTGTGGAGTTCAGATCAAGTACAGTTGCAGGTAGAAAATGGAGAATTAGTTGGAAAGTCCAGATTCCTGCCCTCTATGAAGGAAAGCTTGGAAATTTAGTATTCCATCTCCACCATCCAGCTCTCCAATCATAGCTGAGAAGAGGTTGAGGGAGTTGAGAAGGCACTGAGTGTCCAAAACTGAGTTAAGAGCATGATGATGAGATTTCATCAAATAAATAAATAACTTTGAATACAGAAATTATATAAGGACTATTGGGTTTATATTTGACAACCATACTTCAGTTTTACCTCATAAGGTAAATATAAGTCATTGACCTTTGGGGGCCTCTAATCTGACATGGGAGGAGATTTCAGAAGCCAGTAAAGAAAGTCTGAGAAGTTATAGGAAGAGATAGACAGAAGAGTAGTAGAGTAGGCTGAGCACAACAGAAGTCAAAGAGAACAGGGACAGATGACATAATAGACTTCCAGAAGAGACAACTGACTCTTCAGCTGTTTTGCTGAGAAATTTCTAATTGGAAGAAAGGCTTTGATTTTCTGTTTATCCAGATGAAGACCAGTGTTGCTTATTGGCAGAGACCTAAACATTGCCTTGGGGGAAAGAGCTACCAGAGCTTATTGCTCTCTAGTGCCACCTATAGACCTAGAGAGGGAAAAACCTCTCAGGGGTTCTTGTGTTGACTTCTACTGCTTTTTTCCCCCATTTTGAAGGGAATAAAAAGTAGGAGAGAGGCAAATGTTGCATTTGTTCTGTTGTGAGCTCTACTTTGCTGTGAGAAGAATTTTGGAGCATTTCAACAGTGCAGAAGTCCTTGTTATTGGCAGACCCGAGGAACTTTGCAATTCTCTGGCTTTAAAGAAAGGACTTGTCGTTGAAAGAGTGTAACATTACCTTTTAAGGGTGGCTGTGTGAGAAGAGAATCAGTACTTCATCTGCGAGGAGCAGAAGATGATTAGATTTGCTAAGCAGGAGAGCATTGAGGTCCAGAAAGTGAGTAACCAGCAGAGAAGAGGTTTCATGCAGTAAAGATTGTTCTTGAAGGGATCAGTGACATCAAGGCCCAAAGTCCATTTGTGAGAAATCCTAGGCACATGTTTCCCTCACTTATTTGTCTCCCTTTTAGGTTTCTCCAAACATGTTTCTGTTTTCCCCGTCAATACCGCATGCATTGATGTTGAAGAATATGACCTAAATATTTGGATGGAAAGGGGGTGTTTTGATTATTATCATTTTTACTTTATGTTGCATAAAAGTTATGATTATTTCTGCTTTCATTCTTCTGAGTAAACATTATGATTATTCTTGCTTTTGCCTTGTCATTAAATAAATGTTTTATGTCTAACACTTAATGGTTTAATGATTAATTTTATTCAAATGGAACCACATGGTTTCATTATATGCAGTGAAAAGTGTCAGGATCCCCATGCCAAGACCACCCCCTCTCTTTTAACCCCTCTTTTTTACTGTTAGGAGATCACCTGTTTTCCAGAGCTAAGGTCCAGCAAGCAAGTCATGCCCTGAGCCTGGCATAACAATAATCCTTTGTGCTCACCCTCTGGACAAACCCTGATGCAGCTAAATCACAGAACTGGCTCAAGTAAGCCCCAGGTGGTCCCTGAGCTCAGTCAAGCACCTGCAGGAATCATGTTCCATCATGTAGCCCTGCTATGAACAGACTTTTTTCACCAGGCAAACTTGCCTCATTGTTTCTGGTACCTCTCACTACTTGTCTCTTTGTCTAGCCACAGCTATATGTATCAAGACTCAACTTCACTGCCTTCGGTCTCCCCACAGAGGAGACCCTGGCATGTGTGTCTACTTTCCCTTCTCCAACAGAATAAAGTTTTTTTTTCTTATAACCACTGTTAGCTCTCTGGTTTATTTTTATTTAATTTCATTTTATTTTTCAGAGTTAAAAGTTGTGATAATCTCAGTGAGTTCTTTGGTGTTTTCAGAGTTAACAGTGGTTGCATAATCTCCATGGCTTTTTGGTCATTTATTTTCAGAGTTTTACTCTCCCTCCATATCAGTTACCTCCTAAAACTCTGAGAGTTTCAAGCTGTATCAGTGACATATCCCTGTCTAGGAACCCTAGACCTACCTGCTTGAGTGCAGGTTGAGCACGTAGAGAATCAAAGTAGGAGTCTACACCAGACATGTCATACATACTGTTCATGGGCAATATTGTGGTGAGTATAGCAGGAATCAGATTAAAATATAATTGAAAAATATTTAACACAATAAATAAAAATACAATGGAACATAGATAATGTTAATATGTGGTTTTCTAAGTCAGAATGCTGCTGCAAGGATTCTTATGTACAGGTTAGTAGCTCCTCCTTTCTGAGTTTGACACCACTGGTCTAACACTATGCCTAAAACATGTATCATGTTTCCCCACCGTGCTGCAAATTTGTGGGCATATGTCATATCCTCCTACTAGACTGTATAACTAGAAGTGTTCTGCCTGTAGTAGGGGCTGAAAAGTTTCTGTTAAAGTGACTTAATGCCTAGGAGCTTTTGACATATCCACATTACCATGCAGTTTTTCCTCTAAGACCTAATGTATAATACCATTATATTGAGCTGCTTTTGGTAATTCCTTTTACTTGAGGAAATGTTGGGAACTATATAATGTTATTTTCATTATTGTCTCTATATTGTTAGAATCCAGTACAATGCCTAGCACATAGCAGATAATTTTAATTAATTAATTATGGAATTGAACTAAAGGTAATAAGATCATAGGATCACAGATTTAGAATTAGAACAGGCTTTAGAAATCTTCTAGTCCAATATCTTCATCTTACAGATGAGAAAACTGAAGGTAACAGTGCTTGAATGATTTGTCCAGAGCTCTGTGGGATTCAGAATTGGAACTCGAATCCAAGTGTTCCGATTCCAAATCTGGTCTTCTTTCCACATTGGCAAATGTATATTGATTTTAAATTTTTCAGGGAAATGTATTCTTTGAACCAAAAGAAAATTCTTATGCTTATAGTATTTTTCATGTTAGTGTGTTACAGGCTTCATCTTCACCTTCTCCTTCAGTTATATCTTGAAGAGTCTCCATAGAATTCAATCCATTGTACTTACTAAGCACTG
Organism: Pseudochirops cupreus; assembly: GCA_028627135.1. Classification (NCBI taxonomy): domain Eukaryota; kingdom Metazoa; phylum Chordata; class Mammalia; order Diprotodontia; family Pseudocheiridae; genus Pseudochirops; species Pseudochirops cupreus. The sequence goes on along the minus strand of CM053580.1, from coordinate 167,163,628 downwards.
TCTATTAAGTACACTGGGGCCCAGGAAACAATGATAGGTACCATGCACTGTGTTAGGTACTGGGGATAAAAACAAACTTCAATATGATCAACTTTTAGGAAATATTTCAATCAACATGATTTGATAAAACGTGGCATAGCATAGGTCTTGAGAGTTGAGAATGACATAATTTTTTTGCATAATCACCTACAATTATCTGCACAGATATTCACAATTTGCATAAACAAACCCCATCTGATTTTTATTATTTTATTCCTGGACAGTTTTGCATAATTTTATTTGAGTTCCTTGATGAATCTACCAAAGTTATTTTCTGACCATAGTTTTGCATAATCTGCATAACACAACAGCTTTGGGAAAGGAATGCGGCTGAACAGCCTAGGTATGGAACCATGTGTTAAGAAACACACATCAGCAAATTCTTTTAGAAACAGCAAATGTCAAAGCAAATCTTGTGGATGAATTTTTTTTTTGGTGTAGAAAAATGGCTTGGGTTCACTATCCTGCAGTCAGGCTGCTGCACATTAGGGTTCCAGGGGTTCCCACTGAGGAGCTGGAGTGTCTTTCTCTAATGCCATCAGCTTGAACCTCCTCAATGTTGTTCCTCCCACTGTTAGTCAATAATAACTAGTGCCCTATTGCTGTTTCACTGACCATCAATTATCTTTTACAAAGAAGCATTTGCTTTGAAGGTATTGAGAACAAAAGTAAAAACATTTCTTCCCAACGCCATGGGGGCACATTCTCCCCTGTACCACCTCTATTTATGGAGAGAGGGTCTCAGACTTAGCACAATTTCTATGTAATATTGATTAGTCCCATCAAGTTCACATCCAGATGAAGCATAACTGAGATGAATCCTTGTCTCAGCTGCTGCTGTGTAGGGTCCTAAAGATCATTCCTCAGTCTTCAATGGTACTAATGCTGGGCTGGCTGAAAAACAAGTAAGGACTCAACTTCCTGACTTCTCAGACTCCCAGATGCCTGGGTTTCTGTAGGCTCATCCACCTGATCTAGCATCTAGGTGGCATACTATTAACAGCCTGATAAGGAAATTTCATCAGGTGATTTCATCAGATATTAAACTTTCCCACCTCTGACCTCACTGGGAGTCAGGAAGACCTGAGGTCAAATCTAGGCTCAGACACTTAGAAGCTGTATGGTTTTGGGTAAGTCACTTAACCTCTTAACCTGTGTCAGTTTCCTCAAGTATGAAATGGAGATAACAATAACACCTATCTCCTAGGGTTGTTGTGAGGCAAATGAGATAATATTTGATTTTTTAAATTAGTTTTTTAATTTTTAATTTTTGGTTTATTTACTTTTAGTTTACAACATTAAGTTCCACAGTCCCTTGAGTTTCAGATTTTCTCCCCCTGTGAGATAATATTTGTAAAGGGTTCAGTGCAATACCTGGCACTTTGGTGCTTAATAAATGCTTGTTACCTTCCTTCCTGACCTTTTGAAAGCACACAAAATTAGAGCCTGCCAACTAATCTCCTTCACCTAAAACAAAAGAACAAAGTCTGAGGCAAAGAACAAAATCTATTTTAACAAGGGCACATGTCAAATATTGGAGGGAGAGGGACAAAGCACTGTCTCTCACTGTACACCATGGACCATTGGAACACAGAGTCCAGTTAGGAGCAGAGATGCCCAAAGAGAGAGCCAACTGATCAAGCTGACAAACTCTTTAAAGGCACTTCCAGTTCCAACTACAGAACTGTAACCAAAATGAGGACTGTCCATCACTTAGTATGTTGGAACTGGTTGTAGAATGTCTTCACAAGCTCCAAAATGTCTTCAAGGCACTTTCATTCAATTCCATCACACCTTCCAGAATCACGGTTTGGAGCTGCTTTCACATGGGGAGGAGCACTCTGCTCATGTACAATCCCCTCTTTACACTTGGAGGAGTGTGTGTCATTGGATGTAGAATGCATGCAGAATCCTCATTACTTCCTGAGAACTTTGTTTGAGTCGTGAGAACTAGCCTCCAAATCTGAAATAGTTTCAGAAAAAAATTTATTATGTCATTTAGCAAAGAAGAGAGATAGAAATTCACTCCTAAGTTGTTGTGAGGTTACTTTATACAGAGTTCAAACAAGGGCGTTAAGACCTTTGTCTGACTGGCTGAATATAGGCAATAGGTAGTTCTTCAGAGAAGGGCAGTTGGAGATGTATATCAGTAAGTAAGTATAAGCATTCAAATTTGGGAAAACCAAAACACACACTTTGAATAGGATAAGACCTGAGTAGACTCAAAACCAGCACTGGGTGGGATCTAAGTATTCCTTCCAGCTGTTCAGCTTCTCTAGAACATCTCTGAGGTCAGTCTGATCTCTACAGTAAGCTTTTGGGTTAAAGACAGTTTCTAATCACACAAAGCTAGGTTCCAAAAATAATAGTAAAGTATAAATAAAATATTTCTTCCATAACTTTTTGATCCCTGTAGTCAGAGGAACTTTTAGGCTCTTCTACTATCCAGATTTCCTGTCCACACACCTCCTCAAATCCTTTGTGGAAGCTACTTATATCCTAAATCTGACCTTGTTACATTCCAAGGACCTTCCTTCTTCACTTGCACCAGGAATTTAAAATCTTGTTGAGCTCCAATGTCTGCATGTCTGTTGTTTTTTCCTTCAACACCACACAGAGTACATATAATCAGAGGTGCACAGATGAAAGGGACCTTTGTGCTCATCTAGTCCATTACCTTCATTTTGCAGTTGAGGGAATTGAGGCCCAGACAGTGGAAGCAATTTGTTCATGTCTGTACAAGTAGTAAGTGGCAGAGGCAGAATTTGAACCCAGGACCTCTAATACCAAACCCTTTCTACTGTCCTTTCTATAAAGTTGGAAAATAGAAGATCCATCAGCAAGCAGTTATTAAGTGCCTACCATGTTCTAGGCACTGTCCAAGATAGATGCTTTACAGAGAAAAAAAATTAAACAATCCTTAATGTCAAGGAACTAACCTTCTAATTGAAGGAGATAAAAGGACAACCTTAGAAAAGATGCAGATGGTCCAACACCCAGGATTTGGGGAGTGATATTGAATGGAATGAAACTATCTTTCTTAACAAGGTTTCTTGAACACTTCCTGTTTCAAGAGCATTGAAAATCTCTCCAGAATGCTCCGTGTATCTGTGACCTTTTTCTCCTTTCTCCTGCCCTTCCTCCACAGTCCTTTGTTCCGCTGTAGAGGGAGGAGAAATTCAATTCTAATTACTGTTTCCCCACTCTGCCTCAAATACCCACTTTATGTGATTATAGATCAAGGAAAAACCTACCATGGAAGGACACTGTGAGAGTAAGTGCACCAGGATTCATGCCAGGTGGAAGGAAGTTATGTCTCTGGCAATTGCCATAAATTGATTTCCACCTTCAGATTGTATGAAGCAAGAGCCAAACTTACACTGTTAAATCTCCATTTCTTCATTTGTTTAAAAAAAAAAAACAAAACACTGACAATTTCCAGAAATGTTATGCCATTAATCAAGACTGGACTTAGAATATATGTTGTGTGACAAGATTTGGACTCCAAACATCTGAATTCAAATCACAGCTCTGCTATTTACTTCCTGCATGAGTTGGGTAAGTAATTGAATCTTTCTGGGTCTCCTTCCTCTTGATTTAAAGGAAACTAATTAAACTAGATTACCTCTAATGTCTCCTTCAGCTTGGAATCCTATGATTTTATGATCTAAGTGTGTGCTGGAGCCAGCTCAAACTGGAGAAGGTTGATTGTTAAATTTTAATTATGGACATTTACACTCAGGAATCAGTAAATACTATAAATAGGGCTTAATTTATTTTGTTCATTGTCTAGAAAAGTGACTGAGAACATGTTAATAATGCAGATTAAATGTAAAAGTATGCCCTGCCTTATTTTTTTTTTGGAGAGACAGTTGTTAAGTGTTTACACTTCTGTTATGATCCTGTAAATAGAATAGTTTTCCCCGCCCAAAATAATTTCTTCTCCCTTTCCAAGTTGTCCACCAGCAGCAATTTCCTAAGAAAATCGTAAATCCTCACTAGCTCACTTTTTTTGGTCTTAGATTTCTCAAACTAAAAGTAAAAGAAGCACTTAGAAAGGAGTAGAGGCAGCTTAAAGAGCTCAAGGATGTTGGGTAGTATTATTGATAATAATAATAAAAATAATAAAATATAGCAGTGCTGCATTCTCTTCTGATTCCCAGATGTGTTGCTCTTAAATTGTTGATGTGGTGGTGTTTTTTTTTTTACATTGTTAAAGTCTCAAAAGTGTATGGGCTCAAAAATGAAATGAACAGCACTTTGAATTTCACCAAATCTGTGACATTACCTTCTCTTGGAAGAAGATTCATTATTTTCCACAAAACAGGAGTTAAACTACTGGGATTAGAAAAATGGAGAGAGAGCCCCAAAGGGTCCTGAAGTATCTTAGAAGTACCAAAAAAAAGTACAAAAAAGCTACCAGCTTTCTTATTGAGTATTCTCTTCACTTTTAGCAAAGGGTGCACGCCTAGATTCAACATCTCAGTATTAAGGAACTGCCACGCGCGCCCCTAGCCTCTCCAGGTGGCGTCCCTCCACTTTCAGACTGGGACAAGTGGAAGAGGAGGAGCCAGAGGCGGAGCGGGATGTGTGGCTGCGGTTTAGCAATAGGTTAAGCCAGATAACCTCTTCCCCCTTTTGTTCAGCTGGACTCTGCCTAAAGAGAGAAAAGGTGGTGAGAGCGAGTGGCTGCACAGTAGCGGCAGCGGCAGCTTTAAGCAGCAGCAGCGGCGGCGGCGTTAGCAGCAGCAGCAGCAGCAGCAGCAGCAGGCGGTCCCTTGGGGAAAGGAGGCAGCCTCTAGCAAACTGTACTGATATCGGCAAAAGGAAGCATCTTCCTGGGTACCGTGGGCTCTGCTCTCCCGCTACAACCTCCAGGGCATCAGCGGCAGCCCTGTCGGTCACCACTTCGTGACCCACTTTACCAGCCTCTGCTTGGCATTCTGTGAACCCCCTCCTCTTCTCACCTCTCTCTTTCTTTCCTTTCTTCCCCTGCTGCATCCATCTAGTTTCTTGGGAGAGCAGGGGTGTGGGTGCTCTGTGAGGTTACCTCTTCCACCAGCCCCCCGAATTTGCCCACTCCACGCCCCAGCCCACTCCGGGTTATTTTGGGGAGTGGGGTAGGGTTGGAAGAGGTGAAGAGCAAGGAGAGGGGGAGAGAGAGAGAGAGAGAAAGAGAGAGAGAGAAAGAGAGAGAAATCAAGGGGAGGTGGGACATGGAGAGCAAACGCTGCTTCGCCAACCGCTTCGATGACTACCAGGGCAGCTTGCTAGCTGGCCAGTGCAAGGAGGCGGTGGCGCCCTTGGTCACCGCCACCATCGATCGCATTCTGAAGGAGCTGCCTCAGCTTGGGAGCAGCGGGGAGTCTAAGGGGGCGGCCGCCCGGGAGAGCTGCTGCCAAGGGGGTCTGTACAGCGGCGTGGCCGGGGTGGCCTACATGCTGTACCACGTCTCCCAGTGCCCTCTTTTCGCCCAGTCCCGGGAGAGGTATCTCCGTTTGGCCAAGCGGCTCATTGACGCTTGCACCCGCGCGGAGGAGTGGGGGGAGTCCGACGCGGATACTCGCGCTGCCTTCTTGCTGGGGGGCGCCGGTGTGTACGCGGTGGCAGCTTTAGTTTACCACGCCCTGGGCCGGCCTGACTATGTGCAGCCACTGGGCAAGTTCCGAGAGCTGTGTGCCATCTGCGCCCCTGTCTCCTTCCTGGAGTGTGGCTCCGACGAGCTGTTCGTGGGCCGCGCAGGCTACCTGTGCGCCGCCCTGGTGCTCAAGCAGAAACTCTCTCTGGAGGTAAGGATTGCCCTTCTCCCTCCCTGTGTGCCTTCCCCAACTTCCTCTGCTTAGCGCTCAGTCTCTATTCCTCTTTTCCCATCTTTTCCCCTTCTCTTCTTCTATTTGCTCCAGTACCTGTCACAGCAGTGGCCTCTGCCACTCTATCATCCTCAATCTTTCCCTTTGCCTCATCTCGCTGTTTCTGCCTCTGGCTCTCTTCAGCTTCTCTTTCTTTTATTCCTTTTCCAATTAGCTTTTTTCCCTACCCCATCCGGGTCTAGGATTCTTTACAATCGGACTTCGTTAATATTTTATCCCTGGCTATGTTATTTTTTAATTAAAAATTTTGTATTAGTCTTAAGCTCTTTTCCCAACTATATTTAGTGACTGGAAGCTCTATAGTGGTTTTCCATTTCAAGTGAAAATAGAGCATAGAACTGGAAGGGACTGTCATTAAAACAAGAAAACTAAGATTCTAAGAAATTGAAATGACTTGCCCAAGGTCATATAAGCTAGATAGCAGAGCTGACTCAGGAGATGAACTTCTTTTTTACTGAATCTGATGTTCTTTCCACAGTAGCACACTGGTGTGGGAATTCCCCATCAAATATGAAAGGGGTTTCCCTTCCTATGAAACCTCTCAACGCACTACAGATATACTTTACTTTGAAATACTAAAAAATTAACGACTTTTTTTTTTGCCTGAGTTTGCCAGTTATTGTTTCTATGCAGTTATGTGAGAGTAAGTTGCTTCTTCCGACTCCTTGGAAAGAAACCAAAGACAAGAATAACTCCCTTGCCGTAGGTTTGCTATTTATTTAACACTCGGGCTAGTTTCCAGTTCATTTAATGCCTTCAAAAATACTATTGTGAAGAATGGAATGTGGCTTTATAAAGTGAATAAATCTTGCACAAAGAACATTCAGCAAACACCACTGAGGGCCTACTATGTGTCAGATACTCGAGACAGAAAGTGGACCTGTGATTTCACTGATACAGGGATCGCCTTCTGGAGGAAATTCCTACTAAAGCTGGTCGGTACATTCTTTGCAACTTGTCCTAGACAGCTGAGAAGTTAAGTGACTTGTCCAAGGTCACACAGCTAGTATGTTTCAAAGGAGGAACTTGAACTCATATTTTCCTGACTCCAAAGTCAGTCCTCTCTCTACTAGGATAAATTCTCTCTTAGTTGATGACCATAAGTTTAAAAAACAATTGCCTAAACAGTCTCTGCCCTTAGGAGATTGCATTCTATTGGACAAAAGGCAATCATGATTCTGTATGGAAATTACTATGCTGTTCTTCTAAAATTTGTGACCTAACCTTTGTTAACTTCACAGATTTTCTTTGCTGGTCATGGCATTCTGATAAACTACTTTTCAGTGCCTTTCTGAATTGGACTGAATTTAGCTACTCCAGATGTGTCGTTGTTGTTTTTTTTCCCTCTCCCTCTTCTGGTCTCACTTCTTAAAAAAATATAGTTATGGAATGGGGGGCAGGGTTAAAAGAAAATATCTTGGCTCCTACGGAATGGAATGTAGCCTCAAAAGGATCATAGTAACTAGTAATAGAATTGTCTGGGGGTCATCACATTTAAAGTTTACCAGGGCCAGAGATAGGTCTATTGAGGAAATAACACTTGAATTTTAGTTGGGTTATTTGAGTGAATGAGGTGCTTGAAGATAAGGTAGAAGTATACATAGAATCTATTTTATTTTATTTTTTGCTTTTTGGAGGGGGGAGGGCAGAGCAAATGGGGTTAAGTGACTTGCCCAAGGTCACACCAGTAAGTGTTAAGTGTCTGAGGATAGAATTGAACTCAGGTCCTTCTGACTCCAGGGCCAGTGCTCTATTCACTACACCACCTAGCCACCCCTAGAGTCTATTTTAAAAGCTGTAACTGACTTAAGCTAAATTCCCACAGTCACACTCTATATTTTCTTGATTTTCAGAAGGTGACAAATCAATTAAAGTGAGATAGGAGGCTTGTTCACAGCAAGAGAAAGGGTGACATTTCTCTGTGATAAAGGCTTCTAATGCAATAATCACTGACATAGGACTTTCTCAAGAGCTATTTCAATAATATTTAATTAGTCGAGCCACAAGTGTATTTATGTATTTTTACATCAGATTTCCTACTGCTTCCTAGATGCCACAACATTTTCAGAACATTTTCAAATTGCATTTTTAGTAGTATCCTTCACCCCATCCCCATTCTCAGGTTATGGTGCTTTGATTGTTCTTTTCCCCCATTCCATTTTTCCCATTCATTGTCATTGATCAAAGTCCCCTACACCCAAAGTATATGGCAGAGTGTGAGGAGACAGACAAAGTCATAGGCAGGAAATCTTGCCTCCAGCAGTTAGAGCCTCTGGGCCACAATTTGGGGGAGGTCACTTATCTACACAGACATTTACTGACCCATCCTTCTACCCTCTACTTTTCTACCCTTCTCCTTTACCCTTTTCTACCCTAGACCATACCTATCTTTTTGTTTTCTAATTTGCAAGTCCATTCCCTTTGTCTCTAGTTCTTAGAAGAAAGAGCAACCACTATAAGTAAGTAATATCTATGAATTTAAGCAATTCTGTCATTTCCAATGTCAACCACAGATAATTAGGGTAGAACAGCTAGAGGATGAGGTGGGGTAGGGTTGGCACAAGTAAGAAAGAGAAGTGATTCATGAAAGAAGACAATGGTTGCCATTTCTTTAGAAATTGAGCATTGTGGAGATAGGAGGGAAACTAGAGATTGTCTAGCTCTAGCATAATCACCTATTCCGTAGATTTTTATCTACTGTGGGAAATTTTGAACCAAGTCCGGTGGATTTTTTTTTTCAAAATTTCTCATATTCATCCTTTTATATCCATTGCTACTGTCACCACCCTGACTCATGCTGTTTTATCTCCTGTCCAGATTATTGCAATTATCTTCTATTTGGCTTCTCTCCTTGATTATAGTTTCTACCAGCTCCAATCTACCCTGTATAAGATAACGAAGTAATTTTAAAACACTGCTCCTCTGCCAAAAAAAAAAAGATTTCTCCTTAACCCCAATTTGCATTATACACTATTCTGTATTCCTCACAGTTCTCAGTACTGACTTAGCTTCATATATAGTGAGTACTCATCATGTTTAATTTATTGGTATTTATTGTTTTTATTAGTTAAAATGATTTTTTTTCATTTTATTTCTTTCAAGTTGCAAGTAACTCAACTTACTTGCTTATCTGGAAATCTTGCTTCAGTGCTTCATCATAGCATTGGAGGTGACCCAGGTGACTTCCAGAACACTTTCTTGAAGTCAGTGCCAGCAGAGAACAGGCTGTGCCAGGTTCTGTCAGGCTGGAAATACTTCAAGTCCAGTCCTGCTGTCAAACAGTACCTGCTGTCTGGGGACCACTCTAGCTAAGTGTGGAGAGCCTCATCACTAGAAGGTTGGCCACTGAGTGATGGTATTTTTGGGGGAATAGGAACCCATGAAACTACAGTAAGGTATAGAGACATTGCCATCAGACTATTGTCATACCAACAAAGTGATTGATCTGTTGAAGTGTTGAAAGGGCAGCGGTGCAGGGGAAGGTATTTGGATTTGGAGCCAGAGAACCTGAATTCTAGAACTTGGATCTACTCCCTGTGTAAACTCAAGCCAGTTACTTAGATTTTCTGAGCCTCAGTTTTCTAATCTATAAAATGAAGATTTTAAGCTAAATCAGAGATGTCAAACAAGAGATGGTGGGCTTCTTGTAGCCCATCACTCCTGACTATGGCCAAAATCAGATTCAAATGAAAATGGAGAATATTTAACAAAATAAGTAAAAATATAAGACATGGATAACAGTACATCTTCAAACTAAGCCCATATATGGCCAGCAAGATCCTTCTGTATGCTGTAGTGCCTCCTGTTTCTATTTGAGTTTCATACTTCTGGAGCAGATGTCCCCTAAGGGCCTTTCCTTAGCTTGAAATCTGTGAATATTAATGTCTTTGTGTTTCTGGTTGTAGTTTTGTAGAATATTGTGGACTTATGTTTAGTTGATGAAAAGAAAAAGAAAAACCAGTTAAAATAAATGTTTCATTTAGCCATTCATGTGAACTTCTCAAAACTAATTGCCTTCCCCACCCCCCACACAAAAAGCAAGCCACTTGTGTCTGAATTTTGCAATTGGGGTACCTGGACCGAAAGAGAATAAAATATAGAAATAGTTCCCCCAGTTATATTTCACTATTATACTATACTTACGACTTGGGTACTTTGCATTAAATTACTGGATACTATTCATAGCCAGTGAACACACCAACTCAACTAACCAAATCAGATGCACACATAGGCACAATCATTAAGTAAGTGGAATTTCTCTTTAGCAGGGGTCTCTACATCCCCCACCCTTTTGTTGGTGCTTCCTGACCTATCTCTGCTATCTCCCATGATGAAGATGACCATTCTCTTCTGGTAGATGAGAACTGCAAAAGTTATTGCTTTAAGTTTTCAGTATTAAAATGCTGTACATCAGGATTCTGAGAAAGGACCTCTTCCCTGTGACAAGGGAGCCATCAACCTGGAAAACGTAGGGAAGAGTGGAGCTTAGAAAGATGTAAAATGATCCCAGACAGTCTTTTAAGTTCTCTGAATGGACTGAGAGGAGTTAATTGTCACTGGGCAACTGGAACTTAGAGAAGAGTATAAGAGGTGGTTCCAGGGCTTTAGGTCAGAACTAGAACAAGCCTGGGAAGTCCTGAGCCACCCTAAAGGGTTTGTGTCTAGAATTAACCCAGACCCAGATTGCTTGATGGCAGGGCTCCTGATAGTGAAGTGCAGGGATCCTATGTGTTCTCAGCTATTCCAAGATTCTTTGGTCCTCATAAGCCAGAGCATTATAATTAACATGGTTTGGAATATTATAAATATTTCATGCCATATGGATTTATACAGAAGCAATTTTGACTGATCCTACAAGTATTTTTCTTGTCATTTATTTAAGGTTAGATATATCCTATGATTTTTATTATTTATGGTTTTTTCTAAAATGGCTTCTTTCACAGTAGCCAGGAAAGAAGCTCTTTATTCTCTCATTTATGAAAGGAAAAGATTCCTTCTTTTAGAAAGCCATAATCCCGTATATTCAAATAAAAAAAAACTGGAAAGTTTCAGTTATTCGATATAGATCAGCATCATTGGAATAAAATCATCCAATTCAGACCAACCCTTAAATTAGTTTCTTAAAAACTCAGGAGAAGATACTGTATTAACTACTTCAAAATCAGATAGAAAAAGAAAAATCTTCAACAGTTTGATTGTTATTGAAACCCCTTAGATGTTTTGAAATTCATCCAAATGAATTTTATCTTTGTGATATAGAGGAGTGTTGGCTAAAACTCAAAATGCATCAAATGAATCCCTTCTAAATGAAGGTAGTTTTGGTAATATGTGTTATTTATGGTTTTTTCCCCTATCTTTTCTTAACAAGCCAAATCAGATGTTTAACATAATCTTAGGCATAGTTTTTTTCATACCATTTCTTTCATTAAGATATTGGTGATGTGTATTTGCTAAAAAATGTTTAACTTTCCTTTGTATTATAGCTGTTACATGAAATGAACTTTATTTCATAATTTTTTGTTGACCAATTGAAGAGACTTGAAATACATATCAGTTCTGAAAGAATTAGTATGGGCATATTGATCCCATAATTTTTTTTTTCACTGCAAATAGCTTTATATCCTAAAGACCTGCCCATACACTTGTTGAAGTTGTTTTGCAATACTGTGAGTAGTAAGTGAACTTTTAAAGTAAAAATGACAGATCTTCATTTCTCATTAACTTGGTTAATTTAAGTGATGCTGCTTAGTTTGACAAATTATGCTTACTGTACAGCTGGTTCCAAAGTAATAGCCAATCAATTTCTTCCATGTGTCAGAAATATACTTTTATAATCTCCAATATAATCCAATTTTATAAACTGGCACAAGCATAGAAACTCATGACTTGTCAAGACAAATATTATTCTCTGTCATTCGATTTTTTTAAACTAGGCATCTGTATGCATTTATTAATTGGATTCAATTAATGTGTTGATACTTGCTTCATTTGTCCCATAAAGGACAATGTTGTTCTCATACATTATTTATGCTCATCATAGCACCATTTATTATTCCCCAATTATTTCTCTTTCCCTATGGGTTTAGTTACTAGGGCAACTCATGAAGCTTACAGACTATTTGACCTTGCTGTTTCTTCATAAGCATTATCTTGTTAGAACTGATTTCATCCATATATAAGTTTAGCTTTGTCATGCTGGACAAAGGGCTGTATTTTATAAGATCTGATCGCATTTTACTTAATAGATTTGACCCTCTATGGCACATTTGTATGGCTCTGACATGTTGAAATGTGACTTTGCTTTTGATCACATTTTCCCAGATTAGACTGGAAACTTGTAGGCATTACTAAGAAGACACCATACAAATGAATGGTAATAAAACAAGCAATAGCTGTAGCACTTTTTTCAGAGTAATAGTAGTGGGCCTTGGACAGAATGGATCCCACGTGCTCTAGTAGAGTGAAATGCAGTGTCCATGGCAACCATGCCATCATCAACCTCAAAGCAAGCACTGTGGGGACTCACAGAATTCCCACTAACAAAATGTCTTTGCTGGAAATCTTCTGAGCCTGTTTTCTTCCAGTACTTTTTAGCTAATAACTGATATGGAGGTAAATGGCTAATTTTAATGCCCCAAGCAAAGATCTTGTCTCTCCTAGCATTTCAAACAGTCAGTATGCTTTTTCTTATTAAAATGCCTTCACCTTTTTTTGTGTGTGTGGCAAAAGAATTACACGCATATTAGAAATGACAAACTCGCCAATATATTCGACCATGGTTCTGATTCTAGACATATAAGAGTTGGCAATTATGTAGCACTTTATGGGTACAGAGTACTACAAACAAAAGTAATGCTATCAGCTCTAATCCTCATAACAGTTCTGTGGTGTGGATAGCCCAAGTGTTATTATCTTATGCCCATTTTACAGATGAGAAGGAAATGGAAATTAAGAGAGGTTAAGTAATTTGCTTTGGCAGCTAGATGGCAAAGTGGATAGAGCACTGGGCTCTGAATCAGGAAAATTCACGAATTCATATCCAGCCTCAGGCACTTACTAGCTGTGCTGGGCAAATCACTTAATCCTGTTTGCCTAAATTCCTCTTGTATAAAATGAACTAGAGAAAGGCATGGCAAACCACTCCAGTATCTTTGCCAAGAAAACCCCAAATGGGGTCACAGAGACAGACCTGCCTGAAGAACAACAAAAGCAATATGCCAAGTACATTAGTATAAGTACAAGAGGTAGCTGAACCAGAATTTGAACCCAGGTCACTGCTTTTCTATACCACAGTGCCCATCTGTGAAAAACTGCCTTTGGTAAAATAACAAACCCCCATCCTACCCCCTTTTTCCTTATTTAATTTCTTTCCATCCAAAGAAAACCTTCAACCACATTGCCCATTACTCGTGGAATGGTATTCAGACCTGTGTCCCTAATCAAAACATTGATACTTGGAGATTGGCATCATCAGTGCTTAAGGAGCAGAGCTCTTCTTATTTCATAGGTAGAAAAACTGATCTGCCCAGGGAGATTATGTGTCAAAGCAGATAAAGAAATTAGGCATCATCTCTGACTTAATCCCTTTGAATTATACCTTTCACTCTCCGTGGATCAGACTTATTTTCCTTTTTAAAGCTTCAGGCGCTCTGCAGAATTCTCTTAGGTATGGACTTTCTTGTGACTTGGTTTCGGACATCTCTAAAGTAATTCATCTGACCGCCTTGATTATTAAGGTTGTGGTAGAAGATCCTCTTCTTGTCCCCACCCATTCCTCCTTCCTTACTCCCTAGGTTCTGATGGACTGATTCGAGATATAGTCAATCATCACTTACGATCTCTGCATTTCAGTGAAACGAGCATCATATTTGGAGCCATAAGAGGAACTAGGTTAAAGTTCCAAGTCTGAGACTACTTAATCTGTGTAACCTTGGGCAAATTAATTATTTTCCTCACATGTAAAATGAGGGGTTTGGGCTAAATGATGTCTGAAATCCCTTGTATCTCTAAACCATGATCCCCTATCCTACAGAAAGGGTAAGGATTAGGTAGGTACAGCAAAGCTGTATTAATTTGGATGTCAGTGAATCAGAATTTGTGAGAATGAAAGCTTAGTACTTGCTGATTTTTACTGAAAACAAGTTCAAAGTGATTTTCCTCTGTAGGAAGATATGTCGCATTTTGCTGTTAATCAGAGGAAATATGTCCTGAATTCAATAATTTATTCAAGTCAAGCAGTCAGGAGATTTCTTCAAAAGATTGTTAGCTTTTGAGTCCTTTAATTAATTTTTATAGGTCAAAAATATTTTTCTTGTACATTCTTATGCTTATAGCTCTTGCATGAAGTATAATTTTCATTAATTCATTTTACCTATTAATAAAGGGATTAGTCAGTATAAGCCCATATAGACATAAACATTTATTTAGATGTCTATACTATATGTATATAAATCTAATGTATACTATACTTAAAAGAAATAAATTATCATGTTTAAAATATCCTATAATTCAGACTTTTTTCCTGAATCAAAATGTCTCATCATTCTCTTCTCTCCATTATTTGCAATCAGTGAGATTCCATGAGCTAAGTCAGATGGCTGTCTGCTATAGAATAACCCATTTAGGACCCTGATGAGATAAAACTCCTCTCATGAATTTTATTGTTTCAGGTTTAGCTTTGTTTTATCACACTGACACAGACTGCACCCTTAAGTCTCCTAAATCATCTCTAAATATGTACTGTGAGTCAGAAGGAGGATTGGGTGGGAGAGTATGGAGAATTCAACATAAAACTCACCCCGACCCCTTACTAGAAAAAATAAATCCATATACATGCCCCACCAATTCAAGGACTTCCCTTTTCCAAATGAAGGACAACACTAAGTGCTAAGTGCTATTGTAAAGAATTACAACGGAAAGACCAGATTTCTAGAGATCTCTGCAGAAGAAATGAAATGTTTCTATTGTGTGAGGAAAGAGGGTTTTGGTATTCAAACTAGGAATTACTCGAGTATTTAGTGATACAAGGCTTTAAAAATTAAAAATTTCAAAAAAGATTCAAAGGAAATTATTGATTTTGTCATAAATTGTATCAGACGAGGCTCTTTTGCTAAACTGACATCTCTGTCCTTGTGCCCTCCATCCACCCTTGTATATATATATCTATGACTTCTCCATGTAAGGCAAGTAGGTAGTGCAAGTGGATAGAGCTCAGAGTTTGGATTCAAATTCAAATCTGGTTTAGATATTTACTAGCTACGTGACTCTGGGGCAAGTCTTTGTGCCTCAGTTTCCTCATCTGTAAAATGGAAATAAAAATAACATGTATCGCTCAAGATTGTTGTGAGGATCAAATGAGATAGTGTTTACAAAACACTTAGGATAGTGCTTAGCACATAGTAAGGCACCGTATAAATGTTAACTCTTATTATTATAATGATTCTTTTCCCACAATATTTCTACTTCACATTTGGGCTGGGCCTGACTCAGGCTAGTTGCATGGTAGTTTAGGCTCCATATTGGAATAAAATGAGATACTAATAGGTCATTTGAATTTTTTTTAAAAAAAAGGAAATTTAGCCCTAGCAGCAGAAGGATTCTCAACAAAGCTAGGCATTAATAACTCTATTGAGCTGATTCAGCTGATGGAAGCTCCCATCATGATCTACCAGGCAAGCATCTGAGCCCCCTTTGGGGCCTTTTTCTGCTTTGGACTCATGCAATGTGACATCAGCAGTCTGAGCCCTTAATCTTAACACTGAGCCAACTAAGTCTAGAGGAATATCATAATACCTTTCAAGGAAAAAATAAACCTGACCTCAGTGGAAGAAGGTATTAAGATATTGCTCCTATGACATTCTAGTCACCCCTCTCCTACCCACATATTTAATTAAGTTTTGTGTAGTCTTCTAAGAAAGCATTTATGCAACACATGAATTATTAATTCTATCAATAGTATTATTTATGGACTTTAGCTATAGAAAGGCAATGTGATATAATGGGCTAGAGAGTAGCACTCACAGTCTTTTGACTCATACTGCCCATGTGACATCTGGTAAATCACTTAGTGCAGCTCTCTATAAAACTATTACTTGCAGAATAATTGCAGAGTTGCATTGATAAAGGGCATTTTCTCACTGTGAGTTCCGTACACTAATGAAATCACAGTCCCTGCCTTTCCCACTCCCCAAAGATTTTGGAAAACAAATGTATTCCTTACCAATCACCATCGAAATACTGGGCATGGTATTTTCTCCCTTAAAGTGGCTACAAGTCATAGACAGATGGGCCCCAATGAATATGAACAGTGAATCCCCTGAAGTGGTCACATCATTTGAATTTGTGCTACATATTTCCATTGGACTGGAACCAATCACCATATTTTACATAATTATAATTTTGAATGGTTTAAATTCCACTATATGTGACCACTTTAGGGGATTCTATATCTGCATTAATTAAGACCTACCTGTATTTATATTAGTTTAGCCATCTGTTATATACATATTTATATTAGTATGAAATATTTGAATCAGACAGTGATGTTTTGTTAGTCATGATGGTAGAACAGAAATAGGTCTTTCTTTTGTTTTAGTTAAGTAACTAAATAGAAATCTAGAGGAAAACATTCAGAGTCAACTTATCGATTTAGTTTCCAGCCCCAAAATAATGTTCTGGCAAGTAATAGCAGACTGGGATATCTGTAAAACCGAGGAACCAGATAAAAAGCTAATTTCATTTAATAAAATAAATAAAATTTAGCCCTAGAAGTGGAAGAATTCTCTGCTTAATAAATAAATACATTTATTTATTTTAATAAAATAATAAAATGAATAAAAATACAGTACAACATAGATAATGTTCATTCATGGTTTTTAAAGTCATTATGTAGCCTGCATCCCTTTCTAGCTGAGTTTGGCACCAACACTCTACAGTGATTAAACTTGGACAAGACGGTATTTTCACTTAAAGAACTTGCATGCATCAGTTTGTAACAATCTACTACATTTCTGTATTTTTAAAAAATCAATATCTTCTAATCATATCCATATGCCAGACACAACCCTAGGTACTTAATCAATGCAATTCATGCTTTCTTGAAGTTTATGTTATCAAATTTCCATGTAAATAAGCTCATACCATATTCGAGTGATGCTAGAGCACCAATTTGGAACAGGAAGTGACCTTGGAGATCATTTATTCCAAATTCCTTCTTTTATAGAGAAAGAACCTGATGGTCAGAGAGGTTAAGATCATTGCCTAAGGACATAGCTATTAAGTGATGGCCATATTTGACTATTAAGGAGGATTCTGTCCAGTTAGAAGTTAAGGATAAAAATCTAAATGCATTTGATATATGGAAAGGTTAGCTTGTTGGTCACTCTATCATCATTAACTGGCACATCTACATATTCATAGTGTATTGGCACCTGATACATGTAGTGATGAATGAGGGCCTCTAAAATACTGCCTTGTGAATCAATGAAAAATTAAAGATCGCTCACAATAGTTTGATATCAACAGTATTTTATTGTATCTTACTTCTCTGAAAGATAATCATCTGTGTGGTGCATATGATGTTTGTTAACCAGAATATTTGATTAACCAGAAAATTACATTTTCTAACTATGTCGGATAAGAGCACTTAGTCCATCACACATGGAAATCTGTCTTGTATGGGAGGTGTTGGAGGTGTTGGAGCTCCTGATGAATGGAGAAGCAAGGAGGAATGCCAGTAGGTTGAGTAAGAAAAGTGAGAAGGAGGCAAACTGTTTATGAGAAGACCTAGATTCTAGGCCTGACTTTTGTCACGTACTAATTGGGTGACATAAGGCAAATCACTAAACTTTTCTGAGTCTCAGTTTCTTCATCTGTAAAATGGAGATATGCTCTACCTCTCTCATAGATTTGTGAGAATCTGACGGGATGATGTATATGAAAGCACCGTAAAGTGTTATATAAATGTAAAGTATATGGATTATTCTAGAGAGGTATGATCACCCACTTCTTTTATTCCCCTCTCTTTTCTCTTTCTCTATCCTGACTCATCCAGGTTATTGCTCAGGATTGGGAGTGGTAATAATTGCCATTGGGGGAGGCAATTAGTTATTAATAAAAGTGGCAGGGTTAGGCAGTAAGGGAAACTGCAACAGGGTGGATACCAAACTCATCCCTTTTCCTGCTGACGTCAAGCACATCCATCATAACTTGGGACAGCTGAGTAAATCCATGCTGGCCCAAAGGGACCACTGTGAGAATCCAATAACTGCTAGTCAGTCACCTACATGGCAGCTCACAACAGAAATGCGGCACACTGCGGCTGCTTTTTTATTGCAACCTAAATCCTCATCTCAAGTGAGTTCTGGATTCTAGTCCAGTCACTACTTCGTATAGATTTTGACTGAATCTGCTGTAGGTCTGAGGGACCCTTTCCAGGCTTGAGTCACTTTGGAAAAATTCAAACTACTTCTCAGGAAGTGGCTAAGTTCTAGACACCCCCAGAGGCTCCCAAAGCAGTCTAGAAAGTTGTTCGGTAATCTGGACAGAACCTTCCCTAAGTACCCCATCAATCATTTGAAATATTAAGGCATAGGGGGTCCAGAAATAAGACTATAAAGAAGATAGTTCATAATGCTACATTTAAATAAGTATAAAAATTCATTGGAGAAACTTACCTAGGATGTGACTTCTCACATCTACCTCTTGAAATCCTTGGCTTCTCTCAAGACTCAAATCAAGTTGTATCTTCTGTAGGAGGTCTCGTCAGCTGTTAGTGCCTTCCCTTCTCAGCTTACCTTGCATTATTTTGTATCTTGTATGTACATATATGTATTTGGTTGTATGTATATATATATATATATATATATATATATATATATATATATACATATATACACACTCACACATAAATACCATACATACCTCTCTGTGTATACATATTCACACATACACTCATCTCTCTTATTAGAATGTAAGTTCTTTGAGGGCAGAGACTATTTCTGTTTTTTCTTTGTTTTCCCAGGGCTTAGCACAGGGCCTGGTGTATAGTTAAGGCTTGCTGATTGATCTCCTGATCAATTGTGGCTAGGGTGGTGGGTGGAAAGATTCCCACTCCATACATAAATCATTTCCAGGGTTTCATCTGCTATTTTGCCTTAAAGCTTTTTATTTCTCCCCTTCCTTTCACCCAGAATATAATCTTCTTCTTTTTATTGCATCCTGCCCTGCAAATAACATTTGGAGTTTCTTTACATACATTTCTGGATGCTGCCTCCCTCAAATGTTCTTGGTACAAACAGTAGCTCTTTGAAATATGTATGCACAATAACCTATTTATTATGGATATAAATAAGCAAGTTGAAATGTTCATGATTTCATGAAACAAAAAGAAACTCTCACATCATTTGGGTTTGATGTTGATCATTCGCAAAAGGACAACCTACAATTTAAAAATCAGGCTCTTGAGAGTAGATTGACTTCATCACTTGCAAAAACTTCTCAGCATTCATGGATCTGCCAGTGACACCCTTAGAATTAGTCCCCTGATTGACAGGAAGATGGGTTAGTTATGGATCTGGTCATCTCTCCATTTATAGCATGGAGATGGCAGGAGGCGATTCCTTTCATAGTATAAATTGGGAAACTTGCCTAGTTCTTGACATACTAAAGTAATTCACTTGAATGATTTCATGTAGGCAAATTGAAATCTTCTAATTGTTAAGCTGAAAGCTAGCTCTTAGAACATGTCATTTTAGAGATACACAATGTCTAATTTACACATAAAGAGATTCTTTGTTTAAAATTCCCAAGGTTTTTAATCACCATTCAGTGTTAAAAGTTCTTTCCCTGTCCCTCTTTCCCTTTTCTTCTTCTGATTTCAAACCTCTCTCTGTTAAGGTTTTGCATTTACACATCAGCTACCAGGATTGATTTTATTGATTACAAAAGATTTTTCCTCCAGAATTTGTCCTCTCTTGTTTTATTCTCCTACACACAAGGTCGAGGAAGCAAAAACCCAAATTCAAGAATTCCAAATTGTGTATAGTAATATTCAAAGGGATCAGCAATCTCATTAATATAGATATTCCCTCCAATGATGCATCTGGTAACCCATTTATTCCTATTCATTGTCAACAAAAAGAGCTGTATAAGCTTTTCTGGATAGTTTCTAGATCGATCATGTTCTAGAAGAAAGAGTACTGGGCCAGGTGTCAGAAGGGCTGGGTTCTGGTCTTAGTTCTACCACTTGCTCTATGTGTGACCTTGGGCAACTGATTTCATCTTGCTGAACCTTAGTTTTCTAATTTGAAAAACGAGGATGAAAACCTACTCCCCTGGGTAAGGCTCAGAGAGCCTCCATAGTATTGAGAAAGTAGTTCTAGACTTGGAACTAAGAGACTTGGGTGTGAATTCTGGTATCCACACTTGTCAGCTGTGTGACCACAGACAAATCCCTTAACCTCTCTGAACCTCACTTTTCTCATCTGTGAGACAGAGATAACAATAGTTACAGTACTTAACAGGGTTGATGTGAGGGAAGCATCTTGTAATTCTTAAGAGGTTATGAAAGTCTGAGTTATGAATATCAGATGAAATCATGAATGTGAAAGCACTTTGCAAATTGTTTAGCACTATACATATGGGTGTGACACTTTAGTCACTCCTAGGAGATATGTTTACTTAATTGTTAAATGGGTCAACTGTTAATGTGACTCTGGAACAGCTCAAAGGGAAGCTTAGCTCTGAATTGTGATAGATTCAATACAATCTTCAGACTTTAAAATTTAGGGCTGCCTTTTTAGATGCATGTGTGGCTCTACTGCAGTGCAGTTATTTAGTAGAATGAATTCAAATTCAATTTGATAAACATTTGCCAAGCATCTATAATGTTCATAATGCTAAGACACAAGGATAAAAAGAACAAATGAAGAAACAAACAAATGACATAATCTGTGCCCTCAACTGGCTTGTTCTACATAGAGATGATGTGGCACATACACAGAAAAATGCGTTACGAGATAGAGTGTGATGGGGACTGACTGTTCTTAGGAAGATTAGAGGAGGCAGAGAATACGGTCTAGAAAAGGAGACAGATTCAGAAAACCTTTCACAGAGAGGTAGTACCATAACTGGCGCTGTGAAATGAGACTATACAGGTATTTTGGATGCAGATTGTGGAAGACCTTCAATACTAATCTAAGGAGTTTGCATTTTTTCATCCAATAGTAGTTCCTAACCTCTTCAAGCTTGAAGACCCCCTTTTTAAGGTATCTAAAAATTCCATGAACACTTCCAGGAGAGGATTTATACTATTAACATCAGTTGGTTGAGAGTAAATTATGACATAAACTTACTCTGAATTCAGTAATGCTTTTAAGTTACTTTGTGTCATGTGGTATAGGAGAAAAAGCACTGATTCTGAAGTCAGAGGACCTGGATTCCAATCTTGCCTCTAATGCTTACTTCCTGTCATGGAAAGACACTTAAACTTCATGAGCCTCAGTCTCCTCATCTGAATAACAAAGGTGTTGGAAAGGATGACTTCTCAGTCCTCTTCAATTTCTAGACTGATGATCTGAATTACCTAGCATCTCTATGTATTTGAAAAATATTAATACCTGTGTGTACTTTAGTCAATCTATAGGGGGTATGTTTACTTAATTGTTATATTGGGCCAAATTGCATGTTTTCTTGGAGCAAAATCAAAATGACCTTTCTCGGTCCCCATGGTCATTCTCTGATTCCTTGCAAAAATATCATACCTAAAGGGTCAGGGACCACTAACCTAGAGGCAATAAAGACCCACCAGAGAGTTTTGAGCAGTGGAATGACATTGTCAGACCTGCAGATTAGGAAGATAAATTTAGTAACAGGGCGGAGGCTGTATTATCAGGATGCTATTAAAGTAGCTGAAGTAATAGGGGTGGGATCTATATTATTAGAGTATTGGAGTATGAATGGAGAAACAAAACAGGTGCAAGGGACAAAAGAATGAAAAAAGTCAGCTACTGAAAAGGTGGTAAAGCTCTATGGTAGCATTTTTTTCACATTAAATTTATTTATTTGGGTGGGTAGGTGGTGCAGTGAATAGAGCACTGGCCCTGGAATCAGGAAGACCTGAGTTCAAATCCAACCTCAAACACTTAGCACTTACTAGGCATGTGACTTTGGGCAAGTCACTTAACCCCGATTGCCCTGTCTTCTCCCCTCCTAAAAGAAAAAAAAATTATTTACTTTTAGTTTACAACATTCAGTTCCACACTCCCATGAATTCTAAATTTTCTCCCCCTCCTTCTTCTCCCTCCTCCCACCATTGCAGCATGGTTCTACAAATATATGGTGGCAATCATTGACATGTTATTTTAAGTGTGGGTTCCTGATTAGAAGCTATTCCTGAATTATCACTGCAAAGATGCTATGTCAACATTATGAATAAGGATAGGGCCCAAGCCCTTCAAAGAAGAAGATTCAGCTTAGAATCAATCTGTTGTCTCCTTAAATATTTTTTTCCAGTGATGTGGTTGTGCTTTTGTTTGCTGGTTTTCGGTTTAGCTGGTTGTCCTTAATCTCTTGCACACTGTTGAAGCTGGACATCTGCATACCGTGTCATGTAGCGTCATGAAAATCACCAGCTTCCCTCAGGTGCTAAGTCTTTCTTTTTGAAGTTGAAGGAGTGTGTGTGTGTGTGTGTGTGTGTGTGTGTGTGTGTGTGTGAGAGTGTGTGTGTGTGTGTGTGTGTGTGTGTGTGTGTGTGTGGTATAGAGGTAAAGGATGTGCTAGGTGGGAAGTTATGTTTCTTTTCCTTTTAACTGCTGCTGAATAATGTTCATAATCCAGCTTCAGCTTTTCAGTGTGTCTTTGTAAACTTTTGAAGGCAATTGTCCCACCTAATCATCCAACATTGATCTAACTCTTGTCTTTCATCTGTGGGAAGAATCGTTATTGGATTAAGGGCTATGATGAATTCTGAGTTTATTGAATTCTTTTTAGTTTAGTTTTGGATCTACACGAGAAAAGGAATTTTAAAGGTGACTTGTCTCAGTTTTTTAAATGATCAAGTATTTGTGTCTAGTAGATTGATATGAAACTTTGAAAGAAGACAGTAAGTATGACAAGATGTACTTTCTTTATTCCCATGAATCAGATGATTCCTGTCTGATAGGTCTTTTTCTGTTTTCAAAAGAAAATATAAAATAGCTTGATTCTCCAGTTTTTCGAAGAGCTTATGAGCTTGGGGAAATAGGGCCGTGTATAACACAGCAAGCATAAACTAGAATTTAGGTGGAGATTTTTTTTGTACATAAGGTTTCTTGTTGAAATATACATATCTGGATTTCTGTGCCCTTCAAAAATTAAGCAGAAGGTGTGGCATTCAACAAGCATTTATAATGAATTTCAAAAAATAAAATAACTCATGTCTTCAGGCAGCTTTTAACAACCACTGGACCAGGTAACGCCTGATTTATAATGAGATTCTGTGTACTGGAATTAAACCAATAGTAACTTAACTTGTTCTCAGTAATAATGCTAAGCAATCTTGACTTTGAATTTGCTGTGAATTCTTGATCTCCCTCTTTTTTCAATTACCAGTTTTTCATTAACTTCAGGTCATTCCATAAATCATTGTTAATGGGGCCTTTGTTTGTCTTGCCCTGGGTTCTTGAAAACTATGTCAGTGGAATACAGGCTGTTGCAGGTTTTACCAAACTGGACACTCTTTCAAGAACCCAGGGCTATCCCCATGCTATGCTGAGACACTACACATACTGAGTAGTATTACTATAGGATTTTAGCAGAGTAATATGTATACAGATACCTATATATATGTATAATTCTTAAAAAAATTTTTTTTGGAGGCAATTGGAGCTAAGTGACTAACCCAGGGTCACACAGCTAGCAAATGTCTGAGGTCGGATTTGAACTTTGTCCTGACTCCAGGGCTGGTGCTCTATCTACTGTGCCACCTATGTATAATTCTGCTCCTATGTATAATTCTAATATCAACAATTACACTTTCTAAAATTCCTTGTGGCAGTTACTCTCTCTGGGCCTCAATTTCCTTATATTTAAAATTAGAGAATTGAACTATAGATTGTGTATCAATCTTCTACAGACCAACCTAGCTACATTTGGAGAGACTCATTGCCAGAACACTGATGATTTTGGGAGGGTGAGTGGGGGTGAGAGAGAGAGTGAGGGAGAGTCATGGTAATTTCTGAAGACCATTAACCAAGTTGTAGACATGACAATGGTATGAGTACTCATACCAGTTCATTAGTAGATTCTCGAAGTATTAATTTAGATACACACCTACTCATAATGATGTGTTTATGTTTCTATATACATAAATAGAAAGTCTGTGGGTGATTTATGATACTGAATGAGTAGACAAAGCAAGTTCATCAATACAGAATAACGAGTGGATAGTAGATGTGATTCTATGAAGGAAAGTAATACGTGATGAAGTTGCACATTTAGGGTAGGAAGAGGTTAAAAGGAATTCATGTTGTGATAGAATTGACCTGCCTAGCGACCATGGGGGATCATTTTCCTCTGAGAGATGTCTATGTTGAAATGCTAACATGGACATTCAATGTGTCATATGATGAGACCTTTGGAAAGTTCTTAAAAAGAGCCAAATTATTACATAATGTGAGAGGCATAAAGCACAATCAAGTGGAGGTCCGAAGACCTGAATTCTGGTCCTTCTAGGCCAGCAGTTCTCAACCTGTGGGTTATGTTCAATTTGTAACAATGAAAATACATCCTGCATATCAGATAGATTCATAATAGTAGCAAAATTACAGTCATGAAGTAGCAACGAAAATAATTTTGTGGTTGGGGGTCACCACAACATGAGGAACTGTATTAAAGGGTCACGGCATTAGGAAGGTTGAGAACCATTGTTCTAGGGAGTTAACTGTGTGACCTTGGGCAAGTCTCTTCCATTGTCTGGGGCTCCGTGTTCTCATTTGCGAAATAAAGGTGTTGGAAAAGTTGATTTCTAAATTGATTTCCCCTCCAACTTTAATAGGTTGTGATTCTATGAATTAAGTGGAAAGTAATATACCTGTTATTGATGATAATAACAGAAATAGTTCATATCTTGATAATACTTTATTATTTACAGAGTAATTTCATATACACAATCTCATTAGTTTTATGGTCCTATAATTTCATGTTAGTTTTTTTTTTCTGTACAATAACATTTTTCTGGATGGTGCAGAAATTCCCTAGGGAAATAAGTTGTATATTCCTTGGCCAGCCACATTGGGAAGATCTTATTCCCCAGAAAAGGGAAATTAAAGCAACCTCTTTCTGAATACTTTTGTAGGTTGCCTTGCTTCCCTTTTTCACAGTCTCTCTGTTCTTCAGTCTCATCATCTTGGTCATGTGTGATTTGGGGTTAAAATGTTTTTTAATTAAAATTTTTTAATCAACAAAAATCTTTCTTCTTCACCACTCCCCAAAGACCTGCCCCGCCCCAGTTAAGAACAATGACAAAATCCTCCCAAACCTCTGTTACAAACATATATAGTTAAATAAAACAAATGTCTACATTGACCATAACTTAAAATGTCTCCTTCTGCAAGCTGAATCCTTCACCTCTCTATCAGGAGATAGGTAGCATGTTTCATCTTCAGTCATCTGGAATCATAGTTGCTAAACACACTAATCAGAATTGCCATTTCTTTCAAAGCTGTCTTTATCATATTAAAGCCATTGTATAAATTGTTCCCCTGATTCTGGTCACTTCATTCTGGATCAGTTCATACAAGTTTTCCCAGTTTTCTCTGATACCAATCCTTTCATCATTTCTTAAAGCACAATATATTACACCGTGTTTAGATATCATAATTTGTTTAGGCATTTCCTAATTTATGGGCACCTCCTCAGATGCCTATTTTTTTTTTACCACTTCAAGAAGAACTATAAATATTTTTGTACATCTCTAGTTACAGTTTGTTTTTCTTAGGTCTAATCTGTCCCTTAATTTGCAGTCCCTCCAATTCTGCCTTCTCTTTCTTCTCCTTTCCTTCCTATTTCCATGTTGATTGAAAGTATTTCTGTATCTGACTGCACATATACAGTCAGTGTGTGTGGGTGTGTATGTGGGTGTGTATTCTTCCATGCTTTGACAGCTAATTCAGATAAGAGTGAGTTTCAAATGTTGGCTGCACCCACTGACCTTCTCCTTGTTTATATAGATGTCTACTTTAGAACCCTAATTGTGTGAGATAATTTTCCCTATCTTCCCTCTGCCCAATGTATTCCTCTTCCCCATTCTTCTCAAAAATGATATTTTTCAAAGATCCTTATCCTTCCCTTTGCTGTGAGACAAATCCTACTACCACTGAAGAAAAATGCCCCTGCATATATTTTCCCCCAGAAAAATTTAAGTGTTATTAGGACAGAGCCTTACACAGAGTAGGTGCCCTATTAGTTAGTTGAATAATTGAATAAATGAAAGAAAGAAAGAAAGAAAGAAAGGAAAGAAGGAAGGAAGGAAGAAAGA
The DNA here is from genome assembly GCA_028627135.1 of Pseudochirops cupreus. Taxonomy (NCBI): domain Eukaryota; kingdom Metazoa; phylum Chordata; class Mammalia; order Diprotodontia; family Pseudocheiridae; genus Pseudochirops; species Pseudochirops cupreus. The sequence continues at coordinate 167,137,204 of CM053580.1, read as the reverse complement.
AAGAATGAATGAATTGGTGACAGCAAGCTAATGGTAGATTTCACTTCAATGAGTATATGCTCCTGTCTCTACTTGATGATGTAGATCTAACTCCAGATACCATATTGGGGAGGTACATGGCAATCTTTTTGCCAGTTCTACAGGAGGCGCTCGAGTGGCATAGAAAGAGCCTTGATGTTGGAGTTAGAAGCTAGAGGTTCAGATCTAGCCTCAGTCATTCATTCCCTCTGTGACACTGAGCAGATCTTTTGACCCCTAGGCCTCAGTTTCTCCTTATGTACAATAAGGTGATTGGATCAGATGGCTGCTAAAGTCTTTCCTAGCTTTAAATCTAGGATGCTATGAGATTACTATCTTTTGGGTTTAATTGATATAAATATGAATGCTTTATGGGAAAATCCTTTAATTTAGCTGTTGAAGAGTATTAAAGAAACACTTTGGGACAAATAGCCATGACTGAATTAAATGTTGACTGACTAAGCAAAACTTCTTCCAATTCCACTGAGATATGAAATTAGCTCTTGCTTCCCTGAACTGCAAGTACTTCTGAAAGTTAATATTAAGACCTTACTTTCCTTTACACTTCTATAACTTTTTGTGAGCTAATGCTTGAGTTGGCATAAAAGGGCAGTGGAAGTACCTTGACCTATTTTTTTTAGGACAAAGAGAACCTTTTAGTGATACTTCATGCAGGAGTAAAGTCGAAAATAAATGAAGAACCCTTTCCCTGAAATGTCAAGGTTGACATCTCCAGATTTTAAATTAACTTTCAACTTTACTGTCCAAGTTCTACACCCATATGTGGCTGGCTAAGCTATTCTCTGGGGCATGAAATATCTTATCAACTCCAGAAAATGAGACTATACCATTGACAAAATGCCAGAGTCTCTGTTGGGAAGCTTGCCGACATTTCACCCGGGCCGTTGAGTTCTTCCTCAGCTGTTCTGACATCTGCACCTGTCCTGCTGTTCTTTGACTCTGCCAAATTGCTCTCCTTCCCTGAACCATGTGAGAATCTGTCCTTTGTGGGAATTGAGAATAGGATCCTTTCAAGATGTAAAAAGCCTCATTCCTGATAAGGCAGAAGCAACTCCAGTGTGATAACTATAGAACACTCTAGCACAAAGTAACTGGTCCTTCTGATGTTGCATCCTGCTTGTCTTGGCAGCATGCCTTAACACATCTTTCAAGAGGTACTTAGTCCTGCCTTTGTGCTAAAAGAGATATTGGGATAGCCTGTGTTTCAATTTTATCTTTGGGGGTAGTGCTAAGTGACATCTTGAGAACTCTTTTAGAGACGATTGTCCTTTGGAATGTCATGTTGGAGCCAGGATATAGAAGTGTTAGGTAGAGGGTGGTGTGTGTGTGTGTGTGTGTGTGTGTGTGTGTGTGTGTGTGTTCTGAATGAATGATGGTGGCAAGATGGAAGATTATGTTTGGTGGGGGCTGCTATTGTTCATACACAGTACAACAATGAAGCACCTTCTCCCTCTCCCTATTCTTTGGCGGTTGGATTGAAGAGGAGAGAGACTTGAAGAAAAGAGACCAGTTAGGGGGCTGTTGTAACAGTACAGAAAAGAGGGCAGGAGAACTTATGTTCCAATGTGAAAGAAAAAAATGGAAAGAAAGCGATGTATGACAGAAAAGTTGTGAGAGTAAAAGGTAGACTTTACATTAACTTCTGTATGCTGTCCATCATTCTGACAGTGAAGTGCAGACTGATGCTTCTTTTTTTAATGTGGCCAGTGCAGTAATTTGTTTTGTTTGATGATATATATTTGTAACAGAGATTTTGTTTCTCTTGCTTTCTTAATGGGGGAAGGGGAAGGAGAGATGGGAGGAAGAAAACTTCAATCTTTGAAAATAAAGTTACATAAAAGTCGTTGTCGGTCTTCCACGGGGGCCTCCCAAACTATAGTTTTTTTCTTCCCACCAAGTGGGGGATCTTAGATATTTACTCTTTGTATGATGAAGAATGCAGTATTAAAAGAGCTGGGTGGGGGGAGAAAAAAAGGAGGAAAAGTTACATGATAACTTTATTATATATTTAAAAGGAATAGCAAGTCGTACATAAGAGATTTGCAGGTTCATGTGCAATCATCTTTTTTCTATTCTATTATGTTATGGAAATGCTTACTTTATTTCTTAATTACTTCTTAATGCTTGTTTTATTTCGGAATATAATGAAGTTTTTTTTTTAAGCCACATGTTGATGGAATGTTGTTGTTCTGGATGTTCTTGATGTTCTAGAATGTCCCTGAGCCTTACCCTTGCTATGTGCTCTTTCGAAAAGGGTGATGAGAGTCCAGCTGTTAATCTTAATGTTGCTGCTTTTGATGCATTTTCTGTGGCAAGAGGGAAATGATCACTGATCAAAACCTGGGTTCTCCTGCTGAATAACAGTATCTTCCATGTGTTGTTGTCGATCCTTCATTCTTGAAGAGGACAAATGACATTGTGAGAGTGATGTCTTTATTTCAAAGTTTAAATGGAAACTAAGAATAGGTTAGTGGTTGTGTGGTGTAGTGGATAGAGAGCCTGCCTTAGACTCTGGAAGGGCTGCACTGAAATCTGATACAAAGCATTTCACTCAGATTAGTCTGCTTCTCCCCACTCACACAGCCACCCTCCGGGGCGGCTCATCACCTCTCTTCTGGGCTATTGCAATAGCCTGCTAATTGATTTTGATGGCCAAGGTCTCTTCCTACTCAAATCCATGCTTTCCTCACAGGTCAAAGTGATTTTCATTAAGTGCAGGTCTGAGCATATCACCCCATGACTGAGACAGCCATGGGGGCCCACAGAGTCAATCAGACCTGAGATAAAATGTGGCCTCAGACCCTTATTAGCTATGTGACTTTAGGTAAGTCACTTAACTTCTTTTTGCCTTATTTAATAATCTCCATTTTACAGCTGGGGATAATAACAGCATCTCTCAACCAGAGTTGTTGTGAGGATCAAATAAGAAAATTTTTGTAAAGTGCCTGGCACATAGTAGGTCCTGTATAAATGCTCATTACCTTTCTTTCCCTGATCAGTAAAATTCTGTGGCTTCTTCTTACCTCCAGGATCAAATTTAAGGTCTTTTTAAATGTCATTTAAAGCACTGTGCCATCTTCCTGTCCTCTCAGTATTCTTACCATTACACACACATACATACTCACACATGTATATGTGCCCATACATATTGTTTAAACTTGTATATGTATATATGTGCATGTTCTCATTGGAAGTATATATTCATACACTTCATGACCCAACTACATTGGCCTATTTACTTACTCCTAAGGTATAAGATGGAACTCTCCCACCTTTTTGCCTTTGCACTGGCTCTCACTTGCTCCTGGAACCCTTTCCATCCTCACCTCTAACTCATAGCTGCCCTGGCTTCTTTGAAGACTTAGCTCAAATTCCGCCTTCTGCTGAAGACATTTGCTGGACTTCCTTGACTTCTAGTGGCTTCCCTGTGAGACTACCATCCATTCTTATTATATCTTGTTATACACAGGTCGTCTCCATTCGAATGTGAGCTCCTTTAGGCTAGAGAAGTGTTTTCATCTCCCATGTTTAGTACGGTGCCCAGTAAATAGTAAACACTTAAATGCTTGCTGTCTGACTTCTTACTGACTGCTGGCCTAAGGTGTCAATACTTTGTTTAGTGGGCAGTGGGGAGATATTGAAGGTTTCAGGCAATGGAGCGACACAATCAAGACAGGGCTTTATTAGATGAATTTTGCAGCGATGTGCAAGATAGTTTGGATGAGGAATAACACTGGAGGCAGGGAGAACAATTTGTAGGCTATTGCTGACATCTAAGTGTGGGGAAATAAAGGTGTGACCTAGGATAGTTAGCATTTCTCTCAATCAGTATCTCAACCTGGGGAGGGAGGAAACAGGCAGAGCTTTGAAGCTCCTTTGAACTGTCAGGTGGGGTTTGTACAAGGAGAATAACTAGCCCTGGAGCTTTACCAGTAAGGGGAAGGTCAAGCTGAGCATTTAGTTTATGGTGCAGACTTGTTGTGTGCAGCCCTTTGTGACCTGATTTGGGGTTTTCCTGGCAAGGATGCTGGAGTGGTTTCCCATTTCCTTTTCCAGTAGATCCATTTTGTTAGGCAATCAGAAGTTAAGTGACTTGCCCAATACACACAATTAAGAAGTGTCTGAGGTTGGATTTGAACTCAGGTCTTCTTGATTCCAGGCCCTGCTCTCTATCCACTGGGCTACCAGCTGCCTTGTGAGCATTTAGTATAGACTTCTTAACAGGAGGTAGGAGAGCAAGGGAAAGTGGGTGAGCAATTAGTACAGGTGACTGAGGCCAAGGGGCAATTAAAATAGGCCATGAATGGACAGCTATTTTCCAAAACTAGCTATGATAACTGAAGACTTTGGCAAATTCACCTCCAGCTGTTGGAGATGCCTTTATATGGAAGTAGGCATGCCAGACAATTCCTTGCAGCAAACATTTATGAAGTACCTTTTATGCACAAGGCATCTTTCTAGGCATTTGGTGTGCAAATATGAACACAGTGGCTGCACTTTAGGAGTTTACACTGTAGGCTGTACCCCTGTCCGCATGGTCTCTTGAACCACTCATTCTGCCATAAGATCTAACCCCAGTCACAGGTAAGAATGGGGCAGAAGGGACAGATGAGAGACCTTTCAGGGGGAAAATGAACAAGATTTGGCAATTGGTCAGGCATGAGGGGGAGAGTCAAGGAAGATTACTGATTTGAGCTTCAGTGATGGGAAGAATGGTGGCACCTTTAATAGAAGAGGGGAAATCAAGAGGAGTTTTGCTATCCCTTTACATATTTTGACATTAAATGAGAGGAATATGACAAGAAGGACAGAATGTTTGACCTAGAGTCAGTAATACCTAAGTCTCGCCTCAGACACGTAGTAAATACATTACCCCGGGCAAGTCACTTAACCCTTCTGGAACTCAGTTCCCACATCTTTGAAACAGGGATAATAAAAGCAGTTACCTCACAGGTTTAGGGGTAAGATGTGAAAATGTGTATATATATATAAAGTACTTTGCACCCTGTAATGCACTATATGTGTGTGACACATACATATATAATACACATATGCACACATAACATGGTGAGCTAAGCAGCTAGCTAGGTGGCACAATGGATAGAGTGCCAGACCTAGGGTCAGGAAGACTCATCTTCTTGAGTTCAAATATGGCTTCAGACACTTACTAGATGTGTGACCATGGAAGAATCAATTAACCCTATTTGCCTCAGTTTCCTCATCCATAAAATGAGCTGAAGAAACAAATGGCAAACCACTCCAGTGTCTTTGCCAAGAAAACCCCAAATGGGGTCACAAAGAGACAAACACAGCTGAAAACAATAAGTAGCTAGTTGGCACAAAGCATGGAACTGACTTAGAGTCAGGAAAATCTGAGTTCAAGTTCTATCTCAGACACCTACTAGTTGTGTGACCCTGGGAAAGTCACTTATCTCTGTCAGTCTCAGTTTCCTTAAGTGGAAAATGCAGATAATAAATAATAGCACCTCTGCTAACAAGGATGTTGTGAGGATCAGATCAAATGGGATAACATGTGAAGTGCTTTGTAAGCCTTAAAGTGCCGTATAAATGCTAACAAGACATATACCCACACATAGGGAGAGAGGGAAGGATGGAGTCGGAAGAGAAAGAGAAGAAAGGTAAGAGAGAAGAGAGAGAGAGAGATAGACAGAGAGAGACAGAGAGAGAGAGAAAACGATTATATGTAGCATTTTTTATGTCTCAGAGTATTTTCTAATTGTTTCATGAGTGTGTCTCATCTGCTTCTATGTCCAGACCAGATCTAAGGTCATAAATGTTTTAGAGATGGAGTGAATCTTAGAAATCATCTAGTTCCCAATCCTTGTTTTTGCAGATAAGGAAAACAGAGGTTCCTTGAGATCCTATAGTTAATGACTCAACTCCTGATCTCAAAAATGTCCACCCCACAGCGTTTCTTTTGTGGCTCCTGTGCTATGCTAAGTTTATACTGTGTCTTCCAGAAATATTTGTTGGCTGAACTGAATTCAAAAGAATTGTCTCATTCCACATAGTTTCTTTATGGTCTTGTTCTTAAATTGTTATTACATTATTACTGTCTGAGTCTTAAACTTTAACTTGCTAATGTGCCTCCTGTTTTTCCCCCCTCTTTCTCTCTGTTTCTGAATCCTAAAGCACTTTTTTCCGGGAGTACTTAAATTCATCATTTTGTCTATTGGCTATTCCTGCACAGGTAGAACCTAATCTTTTAAATACTCATTCCCTCCATAGGGGCAAAGATTAAACCAGTTTCCAAACTACTTCTGTCAGGATTTTAGCACATCAGGCAAGTCTGTTTCCGTCTTTTCAGGGTATCTATTGGTCCCATTTTGAAGTTTTACTTCAAATGGATAGGATTTTGTGGGATGTCACAGTCTCTTGAAATGAAATGAAGAGCAGCAGACATCTTTAGATGTGAATTCTCTCTCTCTTGTGGAAGATTATTTGCAGCTGACAAATGCTATATTGAATTTTCTCCTGCAGGTAGAAAAAGTGAATTCTGTTGAAATGAGAATTGCAGAACATCATGGAACATAATTCTTTAAAGCATTTCTCATGAAAATTAAATATATTTGGTATTATCGTTAGGATATTCTGAAATATTCTCCTTCCCAATAGGAGAATATGACAGAATGGTATCTCTCTAGCAGTGCAAGTGAATGCCTTGTCGTTTTGTGTAGGAACACTCTTTGTGAATGAGAATAGAGGCATGAATCTGTTTCAATAGCGAATAAACATAATGGCCTAACAGGATTCCTAGACTGACCAGAGAAATTAATACCTCTTGCAAAGGAATGGTATACTGCAACTGAGTTTAACTGAACATCAAACAGTATTCACCAATCACTTTAAAAATGACTTAGCATTGAAAGAAATATTCAAATACAGTTTCTAGCTATCTTAAATCTTAAATCTCAAGTATTTAACAGTTTTGGCATGATCAGTTATATCTTCCTTGAAAACTTTTTTAATCCATGATAGAAACCTTGCTACCACACAGAGCAAGATATTATAATCCTGGGCTCATGATTTGAAGATCAGAGATTATATCCAATTGTAATCTTCTAAGGGATGTGCTGGGATAGAGGAGGAAAAAAAGCAAACACACACACACATATACACATACATACACACATATATTCAGGTCTCAGCAGAAAAAATGGAAAGGAGATAAACTTTGTGCTCGAGGAACAGAAGTACATATCAGTGATTTCATTCTTTGTGACAGTGCTAAGTTATCACCAGAAGATCTCCTGTCTGCCTTTTTTTTTTTTTTTTGCAATTGGGGTTAAGTGATTTGCCCAAGGTCACATGGCTAGGTTTTTGTGTTAAGTATCTGAGGTCGCATTTGAACTCAGGTCCTACTGACTCCAGGGCCAGTGCTCTATTCACTGAGCCATTTAGCCACCCCTCCTGCCTGACTTTTAATTGTGGGGCATTCGAACATTGAAAAATGAGGAGAATATATAGTTTATTAAAGCCATTGCTTTAAATTATTGTTTCAGAAATGTTTTGAGGTAGAAGGAATACTAGTTAATTATTTGAAAATTACTTGAGAATTAGAAACCCCACAGGAAAATCTATAAAGTGTCTTTCAACTAGAAGTAGGTCAGTTTGTTTGCTTGGCTTCCTCCTTGAAATTTTTACCTACTGTTCTTAGCAATAGAAGATAGAGAAAGAATTAAAAATCATGACTGAAAGAAGAAACTAGGATGAGTTAGAATTGAACTAGAGAACTGAGCTGAAACAGTCTGGCTCTGCCCCACCCTCCTCTTTTCTTTGCCATAATTATCTGATGTATTTATTGCCATAGTAGGTCTTAAATTTTTGTTATTTTAAATGAAGCAACGTGGACAAAGGAATTCCCAAGCTTTAAAGTAGTATATACATTCTAGCTATTACCATTAGTCTCACTATTACTCCAGGGCTTCTGAAATTCTCTAATTTTGTCATTGTGAGTGCACTTCCATTGAAGCAGGTCTTTGAAGTGCTAGTCTGCATCTTTGGGGTAACTTACCTTCATGAATGAATGAATGCAATATTAATTGCCTAATGCCCTGCTTTCTCATAGTGATCTCTGGCAGAGAACTTTCCTGGTTCTCAGATGACTGACAAACAACCATTTCTTTGCCCCTTCTTAAAGCTTTTCCAGCATAGTAGTCAAGTCAAGTCAACAAGCATTTATTAAGTACCTACTGTATGCCAGACACTGTGCTTAGCAATGAGAATATAAAGAGAGGCCAAAACAAACCAATAACCAAGCAAAATCCAACTAGCCTCTGCTCCAGGAGGTCACAACGTGATGGGGGAGACAATTTGTATACAACTCTATACAAGCAACATACAGACAGGATAAAATGGAGATAATCAATAGAGGGAAGGAACTAGCATTGAGAAGGTTGAGGAAAGACCTGTAAACCTGGTAGAAGGTGGGACTTCAGTCAGAGGATGCAGGCTTCTTGCAGAAGATGGGATTTTAGTGGAAACTTGGAGGAAGCCAAGGATGCCCAGGGGTGGAGATGAGGAAGGAGAGAATTTCAAGCATGGGAGACCTGTAAGAACTTGAGGTCCTGTGGTATATAGCCTTGGAGAATATAGAGTCATTTTATGCCACAATAAAAAATCAGAATAGACATTTAGCAGAGGAAATTGCAGCAGATGGTACAAAGAGAGATTTCTTGATATTAATGCAACCTGTGACTCATAGACCAAGTCTTGTCCTGGGGACTTGACTCAAAGGGTCAACTTCTTTTCCTTTGTCTTTTTTCCTCCGCCAGATTGAAAACAGGATAATCTCCTAAATAAAACTTCTGTTGCTTATGTTTAGGGTATATCAGATAGAAGAGGCAAGGCTCCCAAATCCTACACAAGCAACACGTAATAAGGTTATTGGGGCTGGTATCTTTATTTCATCCTCAAGTTATAATAGTAACTCACATTAATGTAGCACTTTAAGGTTTGCAAAGGTACTTTTGAAATATCTCCTTTGATCCTCACAACAGCCCCTGGTTGGTAGGTGCTATTATTATGCTCATTTTACAGATGGGGAAATTGAGGCAGACAGACGTTAAGTGACATGTCCCAGGTTACACAGTTAGTAATCGTCTGAGGCTGAATTTGAACTCAGGTCTTCCTTACTTCACGCCTAGTGCTCTATAACACTAATAATATCTAGCATTTACAAGTATTTTACAAGTAAAATACTTTACAAGTATTATCTCATTTTATTCTTATAACAACCCCCGAGAGGTAGATGCTATTGTTAACCCCATTTTACAGAGGAAGAAACTGACGCAAACAAAGGTTAAGTGACTTGCCCAGGCAGGGTCACACAGCAGGTAAGTGTCTGAGACTGAATCTGAACTCAGGTCTTCTTAACTCTATGACCAGCATCCCATTCATTGTGCTATGCTACCTAGTTACCTCTGCAGAAGAAAAGGACTAAGATCTTATGAAGGACACCATGGAGAACATGGAGAAACACTGGTGAGTCCTTCAGCCCCATGCCCCCTTCCCCACATTCTTGAAGGGAATTGTACTTGAGGTAAATGATGTTAGGGTAACCCTCTGTCATGCTGGTAAGCCACTCTTTAAAAAAATTTTATTAATTTATTTTATTTTTAATGTATGGAAAAAACATAGTATAACCAAAAAGATGATTGAAATTGTAAATTGTAAATTGAGATTTGCTATTCCTTTTATTTTATTTTTTGCTTTTGGGAGGGCAATTGGGGTTAAGTGACTTGTCCAAGGTCACACAGCTAGTAAGTGTTAAGTGTTTGAAGCTGGATTTGAACTCGGATCCTCCTGACTCCAGGGCCATTGCTCTATTCGCTGTGCCACCTAGCTGCCCCATATTCCTTTTAAATGTATAATAAAGTTATCATGTACATTTTTATCCCTTTTTTTCTTCCCTCCCTCTCCTCCCTCCCCACTAGAGATGACTACCATTAGACACAAATAGGTATATGTGTGTGTGTTTATGTAAAATTATTCTATACATACATCTATTTATCAATTCTTTCTCTGGAAGCAAATAACATCTTTCTTCACGTCTTTTATAGTTAAACAAGTTGTGTTTATGAGTGTGATGGAATACTACTGTGCTATAAGAAATGATGAGTTCAATGATCTTAGAAAAACATGGAAAGTTATTCTTTCACACAGAATTCTACGCAGTATTCCTAAGATTTAAAGCATCATCCTGTGGTTTAGATCCCCTCAAAAGATAAACATGCTTCAGAGTTTGATGAACAAATGAATTGGATCTGCATTGTCTGAGTAAACTCTGGCTTTGTTCTCCAAGTAGGATGAAGTGCAGGATCTTTGCAGATTTCTTCTTCCTTCTCCATGTGATAGGAAGAGCGAGGAAATCTCATTGTCCAGAGTGCAAATTCAGAACATATACATTCATAAGCCACCTCTTGAAGCTAGTGTTAAATAGGAATATTTTCTTTTTTGCTAGAAGGCCAGATTATGACATTACAATGCCTAGGAAATTCAACTTTTCCTTCCTTTCTAAGCTTGGCCTTGAGGAAGTGTCCTGGGGCTTCCTTCTCAGCCATATGCAAGCCCTTATATGTCTGCTGTAAGTCACCATTGCAACTCCTGATGGGAATGAGAGAGAGAAATCTCCTTTCCTTTGCTGCACTTTGGAATATGGTACAAGGGGGAAGGTTAAAGAGCAGCCTGGAGAGTAGGGTTAGCTGCTTTTATAGGCCCAAAGGGGTTCTGGCTGACCCTCAGTCAAAATGATTGATCATAAAAACTTTTCAGTGTCCTTCAATTTCCTTCACAGAGTCCAAAGGGCCGCATAATCTATTCTGGTTTGCTTGAGAAAGTTCTTAAATTTGATCAGGGTCTAGAAATCACCCTATAATCTTATCAAGTTGATTGGAGAAATCTTCATTTTGATCAGGGACTCTTCTGATTCGCTTCATTTATAGTAAAAGGCAATATTTGCTCAGGGATACCACATCTGTGCCCATGTAACATCAGAAGAGTAGAGGACTGCCTTCCCCCACTCCCATCCTGCCATGTTGGTTGACCTCTTGGTGGAAGGTTTCTGTACAAAAGTAATTCAGGATGAGAAGGCATGAGTGGCTTGTAATCTGCATGGTTGGAGAATATACCTACACTGAAGAGATCACTGATTCAGTAAAGTATAACCCTTGTTTTAGATGACTCTCATATAGATACCATGGCCATTCTTACTGTCTCTTTGAGAGGTAGAGAAACTTGGAGAGTGATAATTTAAACTGTCATCACTATGGAGTTAGGTTAAATATGAGTTTACCTTTGGTCTATGAGGCCCTATAAATAGGTTGTGGAGGAGAAAGAAGAGGAATGAAAACTTCCTTCTTGGGAGAATTCTTAACTACTATTTTATGAAGAAGCTTTATAAAGAGAATTTTGTGAGGAGGAAGTCTGGAAAGAGACTATTTAGAGTGATGTCTAGAGAGAAAGAAAAGGTTGTTTCCCTGTCATGGTTGGCTAGAGATAAGCAAAGGAAAACAGAAAGAAAAAAGATGGAAGGATTGCCTTTATGAAACAATTGTAATCATCTTGTAAAGAGAATGAAGAAAATTTCTTGCAAAGAGACTTTTTTTGGTGTCTTAAATAAACTGGGTGGTGTAGGATTTTGCTTTCAGAAGTGAAGAGAAACCATCTGCAGTTATAGTGATGGTTGGAAGTGACTCTGGGTATGATATTTCTCGCACATAAATAATTGAAAATAATTTTCTATATCTTTACTATTGATTTTATTTTTAACAAATTGCATTTTCAATAACTTTAATATTTATTTAATTCTAGAATTTTAAAAGGTTTCAATATAGAGGGATATGAGCAACTATTGGGAATGGAAGTTTTTCTAGTTTTAAAATAAATAGCATTTGATTAACTGGGCTGGGAGTTCTAAGCTTAATTGATTGAGAGATGTTGAAATTTTAGTAATTACTGAAGAAATGTCCAAATATAACTTTTGAACCCTCAGGACACTGAAATTAAATATAAGAACAAATGAAACAGCAGACTTGCAATTTGTAAGCACCCCTCCAGGATGACCTATAAGTGAGTGAGTACAGTAGACCCAATAACCTTGCTACAAAGTTATTGAAGATGAAATATTTTTTAAAAACTCAACATACTTATCTATGCATCAAGTATATCTTCTCATTACCAACCATCTCATCTTGAATTTTTCTTCCTTGCTTTGGTTTTTTTGTTGTTGAGTCACTTTTTAGTTGAGTCCAACTCTTCATGACCCCATTTGGTATTTTCTTGGCAGAGATACTGGAGTGATTTGTCCCTTCTTTCTCCAGCTCATTTTACAGATACAGAAACTGAGAAAAAAGTGACAGGTTCACACAGCTAGTAAGGGTCTGAGGCCAGATTCGAAATTAAGAAGATGAGTTGTCCTGACTCCAGGCCTGGCATTCTATCCACTGTACCACCTTAGTCTTTTAGTATTTATTAAGTATCCATGGAAGGGCAAACCCTTACAAGGTATCAAAGACATGGTCCCAGTTCTTAGAGTTTGCATGTAATCAGATATCAAATAGATTAAAAGAAACCTTGGAAACAAATGAAATTTTCCAATGGATAGAGAGAAGAAAAGTGCCAAGAATTCAATTGATTAATAAAATGATGAAATTTTAAGTAAGATAAGGAATCACTAATAAAACTACAATAGAAGCAATCAGAGAGTCAGGGATATGGAACACTGAGTTAGAAAGCGAGGCAGGAGACCACCAAATCTTTCTCATAATAAAAGAAACATCAGCTAAATTCTGAGTCATCTTTCCCGACTCAGTAAATGAGGAAGTCAGGAAACAACTTTGTATAATTGCAGATGACACCTAAAGCGTGCCTGAGGGCTTATGGCTTATTCTGAGATCTTAGCCTTGTTCCTTTTCTTTCTAGTATCTCAATTTAGTAAATATCTGGCTCCTGAGCTGACTATCAATGTGCATTTACCCAAAGTAATGCATTTGTCAACCATGTCCTTATACAGAGGCAGATGCTAAAAAATGTTTTATTCACTCATTCATTTATCTGTCTATCTGTCTATCTATCTATCTATCTATCTCTATCTATTCACTTATTCATTTATGATGATGGTTTCAGGGCAATGGAGTCATTATAAACAGAAATGTTCCTTTTATTCTTCTGATTGCCTAAAGGTGCATGTCCTCAAAGACTCTGTATTTGGTGCTCTTGCCTTCTTTTTCTAGCCCCTCTCCCTTGTCATCTTATCCAAGCCCAGATGACCCCTTAATCTATATCTCCAGCCTCATCCCTTAAGACCCAGAGCTCCAGTCCTGTGTTTCTTACCTGGGTATCTCCACTTGAATATCTCACTGGCACCTATCACTGTACATATGCAAAAAATTCCTCTTCACCCCAAAATGTGCACCCTCAAACCCAGCTTCTCTATTTCTGTTGAAACCTTGGTTTCTTCTCTCTCTCAAACATTCCCTCCTTCATTCTTTTTAGGAAGGGAATTATTTTTTTTTTATTTTATTTATTTTTGTCTTTTTAGAGTGGAGAAGGCAGGGCAATTGGGGTTAAGTGACTTGCCCAAGGTCACACAGCTAGTGTTAAGTGTCTGAGGTCAAATTTGAACTCATGTCCTCCTCATTCCAGGGCCAGTGTTTTATTCACTGCACCACCTAGCTGTCCCCCCCTCCTCCATTCTTTTGCTAAATGTTGTTAATATCTCCAAAATACGTAAGGTCTGTTCCTTCCTTCCTATTTCTATTGCCACTTCCCTGATTCAGTCCCTCATTACTTATGTTACTTCAAAAACCTTCTAACTAATCTCCTTGCCTCTATTTCTTCCTGTCCTATCCAATCTTCATGTCCCTGTCCCTGATTATTTCACTTCCCCTAATGCTTAGGTCTGATGAAAGCATTTCTTTGTTTATAACAAAGGTTCCCAAACTTATTTGGCCTAAAAAAAATTACTCAGCTTCTCCCCTCCCCACCTTCAAAATCGACTTTCTTTAACCCTTTAATGGTTTATTTGAACTTTGAATCATTTATATATATATATATATATATATATATATATATATATATATATATATATATATATACACACACACACATATATATTTAAAATGACACATCTTAAATTGTAAATTTGTGGCCATTGGGGGTGGGGTAAAAAGGGCAGCTGACTTTTTTTCCCAAACCTGGCCAACATAGCACTGTTGCTTAGGTGAACCTGAGACTGGATTTCAGAACCTTAGTTGCCTCTTCTCTTTTATCTTTCTTTCTTGAGTATAGGTGACTGAATAATGACCTCAAGTTGGATGTCCAGGCTCGGATGTGTTATGGGAATCTGAAGATCTTCCCTGCCCCCAGGCCCTTTGCTAAAGTAGCTTAAGTGGCTCTGAGAACCTTCCCAGATTTGAAAATATACTCTGCCCCCTAATAGGCTGAATGTGGTCACATGGAAGCTTGTTTTTTGGGAATGCCCAGGCCTTGTTGCTTTGTGATTGGGCAGTGGGTCAAGAGGTCTGTGACATTCTCCGATCCAGGAGGAGGCTATATATACCCCCTGATGTGAGGTTTTGCTTTGGGGCTCACTTTGAGAAGGAAGAGTTGTGTGATTTGGCCAGACAAGACTCTGGGAAGCCATTGAGCCCTCTGGCTTTGAAAAACCCAGATATTGGTGCTTCCCTCTCTGGTAACTGAATAGGCATGGATGTGATGGTCAGATGGTTGGAAGCCCGTCTGCTGATCTGTTTCTTTGTCTGCTTATGACTTCGGCTTGTTAACTTGTGTTTGCATTCTGTTTGCATTCTCTGAAGTTCAAGGTGCTGACTTTTTCCCCTGAACTAGGTAAATGATATACATTCGATTAAAGTGAGACTGTTAACCCATTTTGAGTTGCTTTCCTTTAGAAAAGCAGATCTAAGAACCTGTGCTAGCAGCCACCCTTGGTATGCTAGGGTGCTTGCTTGATACAGGAGGTAACTTTGTGACTTGGTGAGGTTGGGAGGTTCTTGGAGAATCCAGTGGGTGGAATTGAATAGTGGTAGGACAAGTTTCTGCATAGAAGAGGGCCTCTTATAAGAAGAGGTGCCCACAGTAGACATGGACATTGAAGAGACAGTATAAAACCAAGATAAAATGTTACTATTCAACAGTCCCCCAAAATGTTTTGTGTTCTGATGAGGTTTAAGTCTCAAACTTCTGAGAGTAACCATAGTTATAAATTAAATTACTGAGTCCTATTTTAAGTCTTTTAGCTAATTCACGCTTGTGACTATTTTGTGCTAGCATTTCTTTTGTGTGTAGAAAATAGATAACTTTCCCATACTTGAATAATATCGTACACTGAGTACCTTTCTACTCCCTAGTTTGGAAAAGAATGTAATATATGTATCAAAGTCTAAGCTTTAAATAAATCATCCTTGGGGTGCTAGAGTAGTGTTACAATCAGCTGCAGAGTGAGAGAAAAGAGAGCCTAACCTTGTTCATTAGAGTTAGGCTCCTCTAGGACCAAAATCAGTGCAGATCTAGAATGGATAGGGGGCCTTAGTGGAGAGGGAGTAGACTCCATGCTCCAATTTTCTGCAGGCCCAGAAGTTTTCAAAACCTGATGTATGCCCTAGAAAAGAGACAATCTGCTCTTCCCTTGTCTTGAAGGATGGCAGAAACATAATGAGGAAAAATGAGAAATGTGCTTGGAGACATGAGAGTGAGGAGAGTGAATGACAGACCAAAGTGGACTGATCTGAGATTCAAGTGAGTATAAGTTGAGACAATGGGAGGAGACGGACATTGAAGAAATGAGACTAATGCCAGATCTCTGGTAATTAGCCTTGAGCAGAGGGCAGAAAGGAAGACATATACCAAGGGAAAGTCATACCCATAGGTACAGCTTGTGATTTTGCAAGAGCAGCATGTTTGTAACAATTTTACAACAAGAACCATTAAATTCCAGCTAAGCCTTTAGACTTTGAAGATTCTTTGATTACATTCAAATCATGAACTTCTTCTCTAGATAGGTGCTCACATCTTGTTATGATACCATGTGAACCACCTATTCAGCAGAGGCTCTGCAAAACTTATCAATGGAAAGCACAGGGCCATGTTTCTCTAGCCAACCTAACACCATCATTAGTCTTCCTTCATATTCTTCCAGGATCAAAGCATGTAGACATTGGACTCTAGTTTTCAGTCTTCTGATAATATCTTGACAAGACTAGAAATGGTTACAATGAGTGCTGATACTTCATTGATAGATTGTAGATTTGGATACCAGAGCTGCTTTGTTGACACCAGTCATTTCCACGGGAAATTTCTTGGTAATTTCCACAAATATAGGTAGTTTTTGTCATTCAGCCCACTAGGGTGAATTCATCAAAGAGGTTCTAAAGATATTTTTTAATCAAATGTCTATCATGAAGTGCATGGAACATAATGGTTACTTGTGCTTCATCGTCCATGGCAGCATTGCAATCCATACCCTCAATCTTTATCAGAGGAAGTCTTCTAGAGGTGGCTAAGTAGTGCAGTGGATAGAGTGCTGGACTTGGAGTCAGAGAGACCCAAGGTCAAACCGAGTCTCAGATACCTGCTAGCTGTGTAACCCCACTCAAGTCACTTTAACCTGTTTGCCTCGGTTTCCTCAACTGTTAAATGGGAATAATAACAACATTTACCTTGCAGAGTTGTTGTGAGGTTCAAGTGAGATAATTTGCCTGGCACAAAAGAGGAACAATATAAATGCATTTTCCTTCCCTCCTTCCTTCATCAGTACTTCTAAACACCTGATGCTCCTGATTTCGTCTTCTTATGTACCATCTCTGCTTCCTCTTGTGGCAAATCCAAGATGTCAGTCTCAGCATCCATGTGTGATGTGGTAGTTCCAGTCACTGATGATGAAAAAAGATCATTATAGAAATAACAAGAAATCTGGGGCATTTCGTGTACATTTATTGTCCTCTTACTGGTTTCCGTTTCAAATGTCCTTGAGGCGACGTAGTTCAACTAGGTCATTTGCTAAGTTTGCTGCAGTCTGTTTTCACTTCTGTGCCTTTTGCTGTTTTCTGTTTTCTGTTTTTTTCCTTTTGCCATCCTCCTCTGTAATATTTCACAAATTACCTTGCTTGTTAAACCAGTGTTGCCCTTGGCTGCCATGTCTGTTTACTTGGCTAAGGAGATTGTGTTTCCTGGCTAATGTGGTGTCTAGGTGGCTTCCTTGTCACGGCGATCTCTTGGCACAGGTTACATTTTTGCAGACAATGGCAATAGTCACTGTAAATGGCATTGCCTTTTCTCATTGCTGATTTTTCAGCATTAAGTTAGTCTGAGTAGGTCGGATCAAAGCTCCTGCAATGAAATGTGGCATCTTCTTGTCATCTTTATATTAATAGATCTAATTTGATGTTGATTTTGACCTTTGCTCTACAATAACTAATCTCTAATACAACAGTATAAACAAATAAGTCTATTGACACCCACATTAGCATCCAATAATTATGTTTATTCACATGTAGTTAATTTCACTTTTATAACGTTGTTAATTACTTGGTTGACACGTAAGTTATGTTGTTATCTATATTCATCTAGTGATGAACGATTAGGTGGTATAGTGGGTAGAGTACAGTGCCTAGAATCAGGAGAGCTCATCTTCCTGAGTTCAAATCTGGCCTCAGACACTCACTAGCTCTGTGACCCTGGGCAAGTCACTTAACCCTGTTTGCCTTAGTTTCCTCATCTGTAAAATGAACTGGAGAAGGAAATGGCAAACCACTCCAGTATCTTTTCCAGAAAAACCCCAAATGGGATCGCAAAGAGTTGGAAATGACTAAAAAACAATTGAACAACAACAGTGCACATCATGAGCTCTATTAGATTGGATACTTCCTGAGCAAAGGGACAAGATCCTGGCCTCAGCACCTAACAGTGCATTGCATAGAGTAAGTTCTAGATAAGTATTTGTTGAATTGAACTAAAGACATTTAATCAGCAGATACAGATAGTTTGATCTAAGGGGCTTGGGAAATGAAAGGGATAATATATAATACATGCAGGGAATGAAATATGATTATAGAGACATGATTGATTAACATAGTAATTTCTCATTACTTGGCATACCCAAGAAATTCATTTATTCATAGGTACTAAATCTACTTAACTCTTCCAGGTTACCACTGTTAGCATCAAAATTTTATTTTATTTCAACTATTTGTGATGAAAGTCTTTCCAAAATGTATAACATAGTTGATTTGCTTCTTAAATGGAGCACAGTGAACAGAATTTAACCTTTTCTTGGCACCTCAGAACCATTACTATGAATTTTTCCTTGAGCTCCCTAAGGACGTGTGTAACTCTCAGCCCACTGAGTTCTTGTAGTAGCATTTTAGAGAGGGTTTTTTTTGCTGATTTTTTTGACTGTTATTTTTTGCTACTTTGAATGTGCCTGTATGCTTTTAGCTGCCTTTCTCCTTTTTAAAAAAATTTTTTTTAATGTTCTATCTCTCAGGAAACCAGATTACCAAAAATAAATCATTCATTCATTCATTCATTCGAGCCTCAACAAGCATTTTCAATGAAGTCATATGGTGGTCCTATAGTGATGAGAGCACTGGACAGTCAGGAATTCAGGAAGGCTTGAGTTAAAATCTGACCTCAGACATACTAACTAGGAAAGTCATTTGACCTCTGTTTGCCTGAGATTCTTCAACTCTAAAATGGAGGTAATAACAGAATGTACCTTGAAAGCTTGTTGTAAGGATCAAATGAGATATTATTTATAGAATAGAATATAGATAGTAGAATAGAATAGAACATAGAGATAATATTTGTAGCACTTTTAGCACAGTGTCTGACAACAGGCATTATATAAATGCTTATTCCTTTCTTTATTAAGTACCTACTATGTGAAAGGAATACTGCCAGACACTAGGAATTCAAAGACAAAAATGAAATGCTTCTTGCCTTCAAGGATATTACATTCTATTGGTGAGAACATAGACAAGCAAACACAAACATTTATTAAACCTGGGCTTCAGGGTTATCAATATTCTGAGGTCACACGACCCAGGTCCTAGGGACTAATTCCAAGAGCAGCATTTTCTCTCTTAGGCTCATTGTCCTCATTTAGAGTTAGTCTAGGAGCAATTGTAATTGTCATGTATAAATGTAACTGGTTCATGTCTAGGTTTTCCCTAAAGCAGGTTACAGGGTCCCAACTCCTGTACAGGTACTCACGACAGCAATGCAAATGAGTTAAAACCTTTATTTTACCCCACGGAAATGCAGATGATGCAGAAGGACTCCCAGGAGCTTAGACACCAGTACAGAAATGAATAAAGTCCTCAACTAGCACATTTACATGTATGTCTATGTATATGTGACCAGAAAGGCTCTCATGCACATTCGTATACAGACATATGCACATGTACGTATATTTGACATGAGGGCAGAAAGGAAAAAGAATTGCTATTTTTTGAAGTTGTCTCTTCATTGTTCTTTTTCAATTTAATCTCATTTACGTCTATAGCCCCAAGCTACCTCAAACATTTGTCTATTCTGATTTATAAAATTTTATAGTTTCATCTGAGCCTTGTTTGCCATTGAGCTAAATAAATTTTGTTCCACGTAACTTGTCATGTGGAGTGCTTTTGAATAATCTGCTTTATAAATCCCATATGAGAACTGACTGAAATCAGAGTATGGCTTATTCTCCTACTGCATTAGTTACTCAGTGGTGTCTAGAACCATTTTCTTTTCAGCCTGAGACCATAAATTATACTTTTATTCACGGTATAAATTCCAAGTAGTGGCAATAACCTCTTTGGTATCCAGCATTAATGGCACGAGATACTTTGCTACTTGGAATGAGATTTCATTTCATCAATATGGGTACTCCCTCCACTGATGCTGATTGCACTTCTTCTCCCTCCCTGGAGTTGCTGGGACCAATCACATTCATCACCTAATGGTTGACCTTTTGGTGCTAAGCCTCATCACAATTATCTAGGCTGGCTCTTGGACAGCAGAAATATGCCTATATTCAAAGCTCTTCTAGCTCGGTGTAACTTGCCAAAGTGTGTTCCCTTGGCATTGCCTTTGAAAACCCAGCTTCGTCTCCATGCCAAGACAAAGAGTGGGCACTGTAATTTTATGGAGGAATGCCATGGGAGAACCACTGTGCAGTCCTTTTTGTGTGGTTGTGTATAATTTTCTACTCTTGCTGATAATGTATAGTCTGAGCTGGGCAGTGACTGGGGCAAAAGAATCACCCACTGACTTTGTAGTTAAAGGCTGGAATATAATCCCTATGACCTGAGGGGATCTATGACAGATCCAGTGTCAGCCATTATGTTCTCTCATCTTTCTTTTCATAGCCTAAGCAAATCATTCCACCTTTGCTGTTGGCAAAGCACAAATGGGAAACAGCTCAGCAAAGTTTTTGTTTGGGGTTTTGTGTGTATTTGTTAAGCACTGGGTTTGTTTTTCTAAAAAAGCAGCCCAAAACTAGTCCTTTGCTGATGCAAGTATTTTGTTTAATAACTTGGAATGATGGAATCAGTAGATTTAAAGAGCTGAAAGTGCTGGCAAATTACTATGTTAAATGCTCAGAATATACTTGTTAACAAACTCATTATTTTTTTCCAGTTTTTTTTTCTTCTTTCTGTTAAAGCGAGGGGACTATACAGTTCCTGGCACAGTATCTTGCACATAGTCAATATTCAATAAATTGGTCAATGACTGTTGTATGAATATTCTTGTAGGTTGTATCAGGCATCAGACTCGGTAATAGTAGAGGATCATAGCTTTAAAACTGCAGGGGAACTTTGAAGGTCATCTTGCTCAACCCCCTCATCTTGTAGGTAAAGAATACAAGACCCCAGGCAGCTAGGTTGAGCAGTGAATAGAGCACCAGTCCTGGGGTCAGGAGGACCTAAGTTGAAATCTGGCCTCAGACCCGTGACACATTTACTGCCTGTGTGACCTTGGACAAGTCACTTAACCCCAATTGCCTTATCTTCCACTTTCCAAAAAAAAAAAAGGAATAAAAGTCCCAGAGAAGTTAAGTGTCATATGTAAAGCTGTGTGCAAACCTTAAAGTGCTGTATAAATGTTGTTCAGTCATTTCAGTTGTGCCAACTCTGTGACCCTAATTGCGAGTTTCTTGGCAAAGATACTGGAAGGGTTTGCTGTTTCCTTCTCCAACTCATTTTACAGATGAGGAAACTGACATAAGCAGGGTTAAGTGACTTGTCCAGGATCACATAGCTAGTAAGTATCTGAGGTTAGATTTGAACTCAGGTCTGCCTGATTCCAGGCCTGTCACTCTGTTCACTGAACCATGTAGCTGCTATATAAATGTTAACTTTTATTATTAACCATCCAAGGTCATACAGGAATTAAGTGTCATTGTTGGAATTTACACCCATGCCTTCCTGACTCTAAGTTTAGCTCTTTGGCCACTCTATACCATGCTGCCGGATTCTGCAGTTCAAGCTCCTTATTTGAAAGATAAAGAGGCCAAAAAAAGGTGAACTGGTTTGAGGTCACACAGGTGGTAAGGAGCCAAGTCAGGATGTCTGATATGATGCTTTACTTTCATCCCTTCCCACTGTTGTCTGGCCCCATAGGCTTGAAACGTGAAACTTCCTGTGCATTAGATACAATGTTTGTCCTTGATCTTGAATATAAGTAAGTCTCATGCATTATGTTCCGAAATTAGTGGGGGCGGAGAAAAGGAAAGGAGAGAAGGGGGGGGAACAAAAGGGAGAGAAAGGGAGGAGAGGGACAGAAGGAAAGAGAGGGAGGGAAGGAGAGAGACAGAAACAGAAAGAGAAACAGAGAGACAGAGACAGAATGAGACAGGCAGAGAGAAACACAGAGAGAGAGAGAGAGAGAGAGAGAGAAACAGAGACAGAATGAGACAGAGAGAGAGAGAGAGAAAGAAAGAGAGACAGAGAGAGAGACAGAGAGAGAGAGAGAAAGAAAGAGAAACACAGAATGAGACAGAGGCAGAGAGAGAAATAGGGACACAGAGACAGAGACAGACAGATACACACACACACACACACACACACAGAAAGAATATCTTTTTGAAAAATGTGAGATAGTTGCGAACATCTTCAAAAGCTTTGATTCCCAGTTTGGCAGTCCACAGTGAAATGCATACAGATAAGCATCACTGTGAAATTCAGTATGTAACGGTCACATCAAAGTTCAACTTTGTACCTGCTAAAACCCAATCAAATTAATATTTTTCTTAAGAGATTATAACTTTTTTTCAGAGTAACAAATTTTGAAAGTACAAGAGTCTTTTTCCCTGCTTTCTTCTTCTTTCCTTTTCCCATCTCCTTCCTGGTTGACCAGATCAAGAGGGAAAAGAAAAAAACCCACACTTAAGTAAGCCTCCAATTCCAAGCACATACTTTAGGGGAAACCCCAATAGTGCAAAGTTACATTTATCTTTAATTGAATCTAATTTTATTAGGGGAAAGATTCATACCATTTTAAAAGACTCATGGAAAGGTAAAGAAAAGCAAACATTTATTGTATCACACACAGATTCAAAACAATAGTTAATCAACTTTTCTAGGATCTCCACTACGTCTTATAAATTTTTTTGCTCCATAAGAGGGAGAAAAAAAGAGATTGTCTTATTTGCGAGTTTTCTTTTTTTTTTCCATTCCAAGTTCTCCACACTAAATTGAGCACTATTTGAGCTATTTCTGTCAGTTAAATTCCATTTTAAATAGACAGAAACAAGTTTCTTTCTCCAAGTGCTTTGCAAGTAGCTTGGTCCTGTTGTTTGACATTTTTTCCTCTCACTGTGCAAAGCTGAGAAAAGGAAACACTGCCAGTCTTATATGGGGAAGAAGTAGACTTTACCTCCACTCCTATTCCCACCCCTCTTTATTTTCTGAATATTTGTCAATGATGTTCAAGAGCAATTTGCTATTAAATGCCTAGTAGCCTATCTTGGCCTTGCCCTGATGCTATAATTACAGATCACATACTGAGCACCCTTTCTCTGGTTTGCTCTGATCAATGCCTAATTTCCTTTCCTGTCCAACTCAGGTGCTATTGTTGAAGATGTGAACACATCAGTCACTCCAAACTGTATTTCCATTGACTCTTGTTTTGCATTAAGTTCTGGCCAACAAAGCTCCTTTCCTTATTCTTTTATGTGATCATGATTTCTAGCTGCACTGCCCTAGAACTTTTCAAGGAAAGTTCCAGGAGTGGACCAAGGATATCTGACCATGCAGAGAGAATGTTAATCTAAAAGGTCTACCTACTTGGAGATCTAATAAGACTCACATAGGGGTGAACACAAATATCATTCTATTATAGGATATTTAGCCTAAGTTCTCAAGGTTCCCTCACTCTTTTATAAGTTAGTTATGGAGTTTATGGTCTGTTCCTGATAAGGAAAGCTGAATATTCTTTAGCAGAAACAACTTTCAGAATAAAAATCACTCAAAAAACTTGGTAGGAAGAAGGTAGATTCTTGACCTCCACTGTAGCTTTTACTTCTAAGAATTATGGTTTCCGTCTTTGATTTTTACTGGATCATGTGAGAGTCATCTCCCAGAAATCTATTTCTGTTCATACCACATTTTCGAGAATAATATATAACTTGGGATGAGACCCATGGAAATAAAAAATGCCAACTCACTGCACAGTTGACTTTGGGTCCATTCTCATAGAGATGGGAGCTTCTTCTTATGGCCTTGCCTGGGTGGGATCTGACTTTCACAGCCTGGGAGTTCACTCCTCTGCTTAGGGGATCATGAGCTCATAAAGGGCAAGATGGTAAAACAAAGAAGATGCCAAATTTTGCTTATGGCCTGAATTCCAGATTTAATTTTTTACCATCTGGAACTTTGGACTCTAAAGCATGTTCTAGAAGCAGTGAAAATACTCATTTTTGTAAAGGGCTCCTTGTTCAGCACTTTATACATGTAGTAGTCTTGCATCTACATGATACGTTGGCAGGTGATCACTAATGTCTGCATGTGTATGCTTGCATACTTTTTTTTTAACAAGCAATGACATTTTGTTTACATTCACAAAGGAAAGTTAACCCTTGTAGTTACCAAATTCTATATTACGAACATTCTGAAAGGAATCAGGGTAGTCATAGATTAGATGCTAATGACATATCCATCGTTATAATCTCCAAAGGCTGCCTCTTACTGCCAAACTTAATTCCTGACCCTGAAGAGCTTAGTTATAGGAAGATAAAATATGTTTTCCCCAGCAGAGTGCAAGCTACTTAAGGGCAGTCCATGTTTTTCTTTTTGTCTTTTTATCTCTGTTGCAGCCAGGTGCTAACAACTGGCTTGTGAGCCTATTGCTAATTTTCGGTGTGAGCATTTGTACCTTGGAAACTGCCAAATACTACAAACCAAGGCTTAGTTTACTGGTTTTGTTTGTTTGTTTTGTTTTTTGGCAAGGTAATCAGGGTTAACTGACTTGCCCAGGGTCACACAACTACTTAAGTGTCAAAGTATCTGAGGCTGGATTTGAACTCAGGTCCTCCTGATTCCAGAGTCAGTACTCTCTCCATTGCTCCACCTAGCTACCCCTGGTTTGTTGTTCTGTTGATTGTCTAGACCAGACCTGCACAACATATGGCCTGTGGGCCACTTGTGGCCTGCCAAAGGATTTTCAGTGGCTGGAGTAAAATATAGGGTTGCCTCTGTACACGCTCCTGTTTGTCACGTGACTGGGGGCAACCAACCATCCTCAGTATATCTGCAGCCTGAAGAAGCTTAACCTATTTTAATTTTGGCCCCAGAGTTGTGTAGGTCTGGTCTAGACCTAAGAAAGCTATGGAGAAATTGTTAATGAAGATTAAACTTAAAAGTATGTTACATATTTTCAGAGAGCCAGTTGTTAAACATTTACCAGCCTACCCTTGCTGTAATGCCTAAGAATGTCAGACACATTATAGTAATTGTGCTTAATAAATACTTATTTAATTGAGTTAAAAGTTCAGAAACAAAAAAGTGAGTCCTTTTCAGAATCAATAGCAATGAGGGTGGCAACGGAATAGCTAGTAATTCAGGAGGTATGCTGTGATTATCCACCTTCCACCCCAAACCTATCACTGTGCAACTACCCTCCATACCCTTGCTGTTACTCAAGCACTGCATCTTTAAGCTGTGATGCTGCCTCTTCTTCCAATGACCTTATTCCAGTTGTAAGACGAGAGAAATTGTAGCGAAGTAGCTTAGTTCCCAGAGTGATCTGATGCTGAATGTGTGAAAATGCACAGAACATATCACCTTTACTGATCTATTTTAAAGAGCAAACCATAAGGAACAGACTATGAAAAGAAAAGGTTTGCAGGGAACATTAGGATCCAAGTATTTCCTCTATTCACGCTAGTAGAAAATATGTAAGAAGCTCCAAATTTGGACTGAAAAATAGCCAAATTAAGAAATTGGAATTAAAAATAGTCAATTCCTAGAAAGGAAAGTGTTACATTTACAAATTATATGGATCAAAGAACCCCCTTTGAGAATATTTCCTGATTAGAGTGTTCTACTGAAAGTCTTCTACTTAGGAATGTAACTTGAATTTTCCTAAAGTTAGAAGAATTCATGTGATGGTGAGTTAAAAATCAAGGAAGGATAAGAAGGATAGAGATGTTCTATAAAGTGCTACAGATTTAGAATATATCTAGCTAGCTATCTGCATGCATATACTATATACATACATGTTTATGTATATCTTACATACACATATGCATATGATAGCTATATAATGCTTTAAAGGTTGCAATGTGCTTTACAAGTATTATCTCATTTTATCATCACAGCAACCATGGGAGGTAGGTACTATTCTTATCCTCCTCTTACAGATGAGGAAACTGAGGCACAGCGAGCTTAAGTCTATTGCCTAGAGTTACACTGCTAGTGAGTGTCTGAGACCAGATTTGAACTCAGATCTTATTGACTCCAAGTCCAACATCTATTCTACTGTGCCACCTACCTACTCACAAGATAGATAGATAGATAGATAGATGATAGATGGATAGATAGATAGATAGATGAATAGACAGATGCATGGATGGATGGATGGATGGATGGATGGATAGATGGATGGATGGATGGATGGATGGATGGATGGATAGATGAGTAGATAGGTAAATAGATAGACAGGTGATAGAAATGATTGGTAATAGAGAAAGTTAGAGAGATGATAAGTAGGTGATAGAGAGATGCTAGATGGGTGATAGATATAAAAATAGAGAGATACAGAGGTAATGGGTGATAGATATACATACACACATAAATCTCACAATAAGGTTAACAAAAGAATTGATTTTTGTAGTTATTTGGAAAAAAAAAAGAAAGATCAGAGAAAGGAGAGAACCTTTTCATGGGATGGATGGTACTATGATAACTGACAAGAGAGAAGTAGCAAAGCTGCTCAATTCTTTTTATTTTCTCGAGAACAATCTTTACACTGGAAATAACAGATAAGAAGCCACTAATAGGGAGCTGATTTCCAAGACAAGTAAGGAGACAGTAAGAGAGCACCTGGTTACCCATGATGAATTCAAGTTGCTCAGACCAGATTTTAATAGAAATGTGATTGAAAAAGTTTTTTATGTATCTGTTGATGTAATTAAGTTTTTATTATTTTTTATGAATATGGCCTATCCTATTTATGGTTTTTCTAATGCTGAAGCCACCTACCCTCTACATATACACCCAGTCTAGTCAGAGTACAATGTTTTAAATAAGTTTCTGTAACCTCTATGCTAATACTTTACGCAACAACTTTTCATTCATATTGGTTAAGGATATTAGTCTATAGATTTCTTTATTTGATTTATGTTTTTGGTTTGGGTATTAATGCCATATTTATATCATAGAAGGGAGAGTCTCTTGTAGTATTTCTAGTCTAGAAACAGTTTATATAATATTGGAATTTATTGTTTTTTGAATGTTTGATGGAATTCCTTGGTAAATCTTTCTGACTGTGGAATTTTTTTCCCTTGGGAGTTCATTTATGACTTGTTCCATTTCTTTTTCTGAAACTGAGTCATTAAATTCTTCCTTGTTTGACTAATTTTATTTTCTTAAGTACGTACATTTCATTTAAATTATCGGGTTTGCCAGCATGTGACTGAAAAAAATAATTTCTAATAATTTGCTTTATTTTCCTTTCCATTTATTGTGAGCTACTTTATCATTTTTATATGGTTTTTCTTTTTTATGTCAAATTAATTGATGGGTTACCTATTTCATTAGTTCTTTTGAAATATAGTTTTATTTACAAATTCCATGGCTTTTTAGTTCTACATTTTATTAACCTCTTCTTTGAATTTCAGAATTTCTATTTTATGTTTAATTGGGAGTTTTGATTTATTGCTTTTTAAATTTCTTTAGTTGCATGCTTAGTTCATCAATCTGGTCTTTATTTTGTTGATCAAAGTATCTAGAAGACATAATATTTCCTTTCCTGCTTTCCATGTGTTCCAAAAGTTTTGGTATATTATCTCAACGGAAGAAGTGCATTTGGGAGTCTAGGAGAATAGGTCAGAAGTGTAGACGATCCAAAGGGAAAATTATATATGGTCCTAAGTCAGGAAAGAATGCAAATAATTTGGTGTCCAAACAGGTTTGAGACCACAGAATTTAGATACCGTTTGATATGCTTGGTATGGTGAGTTCATTGACATTTTTATATGTCCTGGTACATGATATCCCTGTCCTCTTTGTTGCACTGAACACACTGGCTATGGACGACTACCACTTACTGTTAAAATTTTTGGCAGGAGACATCTCTGTATCTGAACTAAGGAGAATGCACTTTTGCAACACATAACTAAATCCCTGCATGCTTTCTTTGTATTCAGTGCAATAGTGGTTTTATCTTAAGTACATAATCGATGACTTCTGTTTTTTTTTTTAGTGTGGGATAACTGACAACTTTGACACTTCAAGATGTTAGAATGTGTGAGGAACCCCACTCTTCTCATTGATCATTTGTGCTGTGGCATAATCTCTTGTTCTTTACTATGTTATCTTGGAGTATAAGACACAAAATGAATACTTCATTTTATGTGAAGACTGGCAAAGAACTCCCAGATAGCCTTCCACTACCTTATGAGTTAAATAATGTGTGTACGTATGTGTGTTTTTCTCTATATGTGTGTGTGTATGTATGTATGTAAATGTGTGTGTATGTGTGTATCCTGCCATTAATTAACTCTGGAAGTTATTATCAGTCTAAAGAATGGAATCCAATAGTCCTCAGAGGCTCAGCATCCCTTAATCTAACAATGACACCAGGGGGTAAGAGCCTTGTCTCTTTGAAGAGATTATCTACAGTAAATGATGAAAAGCCATGGAGTTATGGAAAGGGCAGAGCAAGGGAGCATCAGGACACTTGGCTTCAGCTTCCATCTCCACTGCTTAGTAGCCATGTGACTTTGAACAATCGACTTAACCTTTCTGTGCCTTAATTTACCCAACTGTAAGATGAGGAGCTAGATCTAAATCTCTAAATCTACTCCCAGTTCTAACATTTATGATTCTGGGTTAAGAGCAGGCATAGAGATTATACTTTGAGGTAGGCCAAAGATTTATTTTCTCATTTTCATAAGTATCCTTATGCTGCACAGTCTGCCTTCCAGCATTTTTATTAAGATATTATTATTACTGTTCTTCAGGTTGTAATTTCTCTCAACCAGTCAGCAAATGTTTAATGTTCGCTGCATTCATGGCGTGCTAGGCTGACATCCTTTACTTTGTTTTCTCTCCTGTCACCAGTTATTACCATTCTTGATTTCCTGGACCTGAAGAGAGCCAGGCATGAGGGAGGAGAACACTTTTATTTTTTTAGATTTTTCTTTATGTTTTTTGGAGCGGGGAGGGCAGGGCAATTGGAGTTAAGTGACTTGCCCAAGGTCACATGGCTAGTTTTGTGTTAAGTGTCTGAGGTTGGATTTGAACTCAGGTCCTCCTGGCTCCAGGGCCGGTGCTCTATTCACTGCACCACCTAGCCACCCCTATTTCTTTTTTTTTTTTAATTTTTTTTTTTTAGGAGAACACATATTTGATGAGGATGCAGGAAGAATACAAGCGTCATTCCAAATCTTTTCTGGGTTCTGGTAGCTCTGAGACCGAAACTTGGGTCAAACTTCAGTGTGTATGGGAAATGGGCATAATTTTGTTGAGGGGATTTATCTTACTGTTGTTTTGTTGTAGTCATTGTTGCTCAGTCGTGTTTGACTCTTCACGACCCCATTTAGGATTTTCTTGGCAAAAATACTGGAGCGATTTGCCATTTCCTTCTCCAGCTCATTTTACAAAGGAGGAAACC
>CM053580.1:167072495-167107307 GCA_028627135.1 Pseudochirops cupreus | reverse complement strand
TATTGACTACATCCAACTGGAACTTGAGATACACAGGCACTGCAGTTGGGAGATCCATCCTGCCCTACCAAAAAGAGACATAGGAGAGAATGGACTGGGGGAGGGGGGAAATACTGGGATGGCTGTTTTGGGGTGGTGGGCGGGGGAAAGACGGGGAGAAAAGATGTAACTCAAAAAAATTTAATAAAGAATTTAATTTAAAAAAAAAAAAAACCTTAGCTTAAAAAGGCCGAGGTCTCCCATTACATCCAGAGCCATCTTGTCCTGTTCTGTATCTTGCCACTGGACCCAGATGTCTTTGGAGGAGAAAGTGAGGCTGGTGACTTTGCACAGCCTTCCTTCACTTAAATCCAATTCACTTACATGTCATGGCATCACTTCCCTGATGTCGTGGTCCTCTTCAAGAATGAAGGACAAACACCACCACCTAGCCCATAATCACTGAATGGTCATTGCCTCAGACAAACTGAGACCTAGGAAAGACCTCAGCTTAAAAAGGCCCAGGTCTCCCACTGCATCCTGGGTTATCACCAGTCATCTTGACTCACATTTTGCCACTGGAGTGAGGCTATTGACTCGGTGAAGCTTTGCCTCACTTAAATCCAATGAACTTGTTCAGTCAAGATATCACCCTAGTGACATTATTGGCCCTTTTCAAGAATGAAGGATGAACAATACCAAGAGGAAACATAAAAACTAGACATAATAGCTCAAAAAAGCACAGTACTCTGGGACCATTTGGTAAGTAGTCCTAGACTTCTATAGGTCCTGCGAACAGTAGTGTAAGATGGTTCAGTAATAGATGTTCATGAGAATGATCCTGAGTCATCCTGAAAGGTTGAAATTGTGTTCAAAATCAGCTCTAAGTCAGGGAAGTACACACACACACACACACACACACACACACACACACACACCTCAAATAGCGAAAAGAAAGAAACCCCAACAGTAACAAAAATACTTCTTGGTGTATAATATCCCTCAGTTATTGAGAACAGTGTACAAACTCAGAAATTTGGGCCCCTAAATCATAGATAAAGATCCCAGCAGGCTGCATATTGATTTGGAAAATCTTATGTTCAGTCATTTTTCAGTCTTGTCCAACTCTTTGTAACCCTACTTGGGGTTTTCTTGGCAAAGATACTGATTTTCCATTTCTTTCTCTAGCTCATTTTACAAATTGGGAAAATGAGACAAATAAGGTTAAATGACTTGCCCAGGGTCACATAGTTAGTGGCTAAGGTCAGATTTGAACTCAGGTCTTCTGGACCACAGCCCAGGCGCTCTATAAATTGCAGCACTTAGATGGCCTAATCACATATATGTTATTAATAGATCAATACATTAAAATCAGATGAGAACTACATTTTAATGCAATTTAGGTCACACTCAGGAGTGTTGTAGTTGATATAGTTGATACCTTGGATCTACAAAGTTCAACTCCTTGGAATTATGTCTCCCTCCCCCAAAGAGTGTCAAATAACCAAGGTTTTACTGCATTAGGCATCCCTGGGGTTTATGGCACTTGTTTGATGGGAACCTTTCATTTAGGCTGAAAAATTAGCTCTGTCTCATATTCATTTAGCAACTAATATCCGTGAAGACACTGTCAGGAAAGCTTCCCATCACAGCAGTCAGATTTTGTCCTTTGGGTCCACACGAACAGCTTCCCTGTGGTTACTATTTCATGTTGGTCAATCAAATGTTGTCTGTCCATAGTACAATAGTAGGTGGCACACAGAAATAAATTAAAGTGATAAGACCCTTTCTCATCTAAAGGTCACCCAGATAGGAAGAGACCTCAAAAAAGACCTTATGTCCAGAGCTGGAGTGTGGAGAAGGCGTGTTTCATTGTAAGGAAAGTGGAAAAGAAGAACAAATGGAGAGGGATTTCTGTTTTGCTGGTTTTTTTTAAACATATAATTGTGCCGTTGGATTCTTATGATTAGTAGGCACAGTTAGTTAAAAGAAGAAAGATATTTGAGAATAAGTGTTTCAGAAATCAAAGTAAAGCAGACATTGCCATGGGCAGCATTTGTCTGTCTGTCAGTGTTCTTTTAGATAGAAGCTGAAAGGTCACAGGAGTGATCCAGGGGCTCTTTCTCCACTGTTTTAATGATATAGCTCCAAGATTTGCCCAGTTTCTTCTCAAGGTTTTCCTAATCTGCATTCAAGATTTTTCCCTCCACAGTGGCAGAAGGCCTTCTCTACCACAGAGCTCCAGATGTCTTTACCGGGTGTTAAAATCAAAATCACCACCCAAATCCCCTATTTGTTTATTAATCCTGTCAGCTTCCCCTCTACTCAAATGCCTTAATGGTACATAAGGGAACAACTTGCTGTTTGTGCATTTTCTCCCTCTGCCAATTCACCTGGTTTATGGAAACGTAACTTTTAAAAGAGTTTTACCACATATGCAAAGACTTACACACACACACACACACACACACACACACACACACACACACACACGGAAAGAATACTATATGATTACAATGAACACACCTAATCCCAAAGAATTGGAAAAATGAACCTCCTCTTCATTGCTGCATGTACTGGCTGTTTCACCTGCTTTTTTTTTCTCTTACTAAATCTGTGTCACAAGGAATGTCTCAGTAGGTAGGACATAGGAGAGGTATATATTTAGAAACAAATGTGATAAAGAATATAAAATGTATTGATAAAAATAACTAAAATTTTTTTGCCTTTTTTTTTTGGAGGACAACTGGGATTAAGTGACTTGCCCAAGGTCACTCGGCTGGTTTGTGTGTGTGTGTGTGTGTGTGTGTGTGTGTGTGTGTGTGTGTGTGTGCCAAGTGTTTGAGGCCAGATTTGAACTCAGGTCCTCCTGACTCCAGGGCCGGTGCTTTATTCACTGTGCTACCTAACTGCTCCTAAAATTTTTAAAATAAGAAAAGAAAGACCAAAAAGAAAAAAAGAAAAAAGAAAAAAGAAAACCTCTCCCAACCTGAGACTAAGCTTCTCTCTAATAATCAACCAAGAAAACACATACCGTACAGTGACTGAATCTGATCATATTTACAGTGCTCTTTCTTAATAGTTTCCCTCCTTGCAATAAGAAGGGAAGTTTATTTCATTATTTGCTCTCTGGATCAGAGGCATAACTGTAACTTTTTAAAAAAATTGTCTGAGTCATGGAACTCTATCTTGTGTTTACTTTTTTCACATATGTCTTATCAACAACTTTTTGGTTTTACATTAACTACTGTTCATACTCTTCTTACCTTTCATCCCAAAGAGTAATCCCTCCTTATAATAAGGAATTTAAAAAAAATAAAAAAGGAAGGTAAAAAACATTCGGCAGAGCCAGGGCCACACATGATGAAGAAATGATGGAATCTCATTTGGAGAATCAAGTAGAAAAATGACTGATACAGCCCATTAGGAGGATTTTAATAGTGGAGGGTGGAAAGCCTGAAGATCAATATGTAAAGAGTTTTTTTGAAGTGGACAATTCCTGTTCTATGTCTATTTGTAAAGAAAAGCATAATGTCTTTGAATCATTCTTCTGTAAATGGAGATTACCTTTTTGCAGTGTTTTCCCCTCACTTGTAGTATCCGGTATATTTACTTATGTTCCAATCAGCGCATTGACTTTGGGGGTCATTTTTGTGATTTTTTTTAAAGCAACTTATGTGTGACTTTGGAACCCTAACCTTCCAGACCACCCCGGCGTGGCCTTGTTACGTTGTACCGGCCGTCACGGGCCTTGTATTTTAATGATGTGTTTCTCCTTATATTTTCCCAGTGATGTTTAAAATCTTTACGAAAATGTTGAGCTCTTCAGACGGACCCCGTGACAGAATCTGTACATGACTACGTTTGCGCCAGCCAGCAGGAGAGAGCACATTTCCATTTTAAAAAGTATTCTGCCACATTGTGAAAAAAAAACCAAAACATTCAGCAGAAATAATTTTTAAAAATTTGAACAATTCCGACTTGATACGTCACGCTTCATACCCATGGATCCCTCTCTCTGCAAGAAATCAGAGGAAAACGTCTTTTCATATCTTTTCTTTGGGGTCAGATCGGATCATAGCCGTTTCGTAACTTCAGTGTAGTATTTTTCGGTTGTTATTTATTCCATTTACATCATTATAGTCATTGTGTATGATGTTTTCGTGGCTCTACTTGCTTTACTCAATATCGGGTCACTTGAGTCTTTCGAGGCATTCATCCAATGCTTTCATCATATTCATTGTTTCTTACAGTACATTTCATCCTATTCATGCATTTTTTATTCCCACCAAAATACCCAAATTTTTCCCTCACATTATGGTTACCCAAGATTCAAAATTCTTTGACTTTTCATCTTAGCCATGAGAACAATGGCACTAAGTGTTCCTTTTTTCCTTTTTCTGTTCTTTGGTTGAGAAAATAGCATTGGAATCAGTAATGATGGAGTTTCATTTCAAATCTCATTCATTCAGCTTAGGATTTGTATCTTAATTTTTCTCGATTTCCTTGAATTCTGCTTAATTGGGTTCCCCAAAGAAGTTGTATGATGGTAGGTTAAGGCAATATTGATTGACTTGGAAAGGCACTCATGTACAGTGATGGTTGGAATGAAGAGTCTTATCTTATCTGGTAGTGAATTATGTGTGTTTTAGACATTGTCCTTACTTTCATTTCATTTTGTCTCCGAGCTGCCTAGTGAGCAACAGAACTGGGAAATGCAGTAAAGTAACCCAAACTTTAGCGTCTCTGTCCCAAATTCTGCCCGTGAGCCACACCATCCCTCTTATTCTCTAGAGTCAAGCTCTAGATTCTTCTATCCTACAAGCTAAAAGAGGTCTCTTTACTATGGGACAGAATAATTTATCTCATTTGTTTACTTTCTCTTTCTCAATCATTGATCACAACAATTAGTTAGTAAGTATAGTTTACATAATATCTATAACGTAGCCAAGAACAGAACAAATCTCGCCTATCAGATACATACATGCAATACAGTTACATACATAGTTTGCACATATATGATCTCTCCTGCTAGATTGTATGTATGTGTATATACATACAAACACACACACACACATATTGCTGTTTGTTGTTTAGTCGTTTTCAGTCATGTCTGACTCTTTGTAACCCCATTTGGGGTTTTCTTGGCAAAAATACTAAAATAGTTTGCCATTTCCTTCTCCAGCTCATTTTACAAGTGGGGAAACTGAGGCAAACAGGGTAAGTGATTTTCCCAAGGTCACACGGCTAGTAAATGTCTGAGGCTGGATTTGAACTCAAGTCTTCCTCCTTCTAGGATCAACACTCTATTTACTGGGCCACCTAGATGTCCCTATGTAAAAATAATTGCTAGCTTTTATATGATATTTTAAAGTTTGAAAAGCTCTTTTCAAAATATTATCTTATTTGATCCTCACAACACCTGTAGGAGATAGTTGCTAATATTTCCACATTTTATAGATGAAGTAACTGAGGCAAACAGAAGTTAAGTTGTCTAAAAATCACAAAACTAGTAAATGTTTGAAGCTGGAGTTGAGCTTGACTTCCTGACTTCAGGTCCAGTGTGTATGAGTATAAATGTATATACATATGTATATAGAATATATGTATATCCATTCATATGTGATTGCATATACACTCATGAATATGTATCCATATATATGTATATACATATAGGCTCATATATATGTGAATGTACATGCATGGAGAGAAATACAAACAGGGAATATATGCAACCACAATGCATGGATAGAGGTACACAGTGTAGGGATCACATGTGACCAGGCCACACACAAATCTGTGAAGTAGTAACTCAAGCCCCTATATCTGTAGACCCACCAAGGTCTTCTGGTAATGTTTTATGGGATGTTCAGGAGGACGAGCACCTCTGGTGTTATGGGTGTTCAGGGCTGCTCATCCATCTTTGGTGTCTACCTGCCACCCAACCCTCACCTGTAGCTCCAAGATGTAGTAACATCCCTGTAAAATCATCTCAGCAGATGGGCTAAACCAGGCTGAGGATAACTGACAAGCCTCAGACCCATTGGTGAGTTAGGGGTTGTCTACCCCAAGCATGTGAAGATTTCCCCCTAGCAGAATAGACAGGTGAGAACAATTTGCTCTCAGCGGTCATGAAAGCCTCTGAAACAGGTGCTATGGAGCTCCTACAGCTTGGTCAGGTATCTAATTCACCAAGATCATCCGCTGCATCCTGGGCCATCACCAATTGTCCTACCATTGGACTTGGATGGCTCAGGAGGTGAGTGTGAGGCTGATGACTTTGCACAAGTCTGCCTCACTTAAATCCAATTCATGTGCAGGTCAAGACATCACCCCTGATGTTACTGGTATTCTTTGAAATGAAGGACAAACAAGAACTTGCTTCTCCTGCTCTTATTTTTTGCTGACCTCCTATCAGGCCTGCTTTCTACTCGTCTCACATCACGTGCTATCTGCTGATAAGGAGTCTTTGATAAGTATTGCTTCATGCTAGGCTTGTGCCCCCTGCTTGGCATTGTTCTGCTAGTCCTGGGGTGCTTTCAGGACCAGTCTACTGAACCGATGGTTGTACTATAGAGACTTGCTCTACTTCCAGTTTCTTCCTTCAGTTAAATTCCCCAGGAGAGATTATCTTTTCCTTAAACAAGGAATGGACTTTGCTGTTGTTCTTTTAGCTTCAAACCCAGAGGATTTTCTGCCATCCCTTCCTTTAGAAACCTTCCTTTAGAAATTCTTCACAATTTGTCATTGAACTAGGAAAAAGTTCTCAGTGGCTTCTCTCTTCTCTCTCATAAGGGTCTGTTTATTTCTCTGAACCTTGACCGAAATGAATGTCTTCTTTCCAAGAGAAAGTCCCTTGCTTCAGGTGACATACTCTGTGGAACAGAGCCAGGACCATTGTAGGTAACTAGCAACTACAGGCTTAAGTGTTGTTGTCCAGTCATTTTTTCAGTCACAGCCAACTCTTCATGATCCCTTTTGGGGTTTTCTTGACAAAGAGATTGAAGTGGTTTGCCATTTCCTTCTCCAACTCATTTTACAGATAAGGAAACTGAGGCAAACAGGGGTATCTGACCTGCCAGGGTCACACAGATAGTAAATGTCTGAGGCCAGACTTGAACTCAGGAAGATGTGTCTTCCTGACTCCAGCTCCAGCACTCTAGCCACTTCACCATTTAGCTGCTGTATTGAAATCTTTTTACTGGTCACCAACAGGAGGCCATGTCTTACTTAGAATCAGAAAGTCTTTTTCATTCCCTATATAACTTTTCAATTGCTAACTGTTCCCAGTCAACGTCTATTTAGTGCTACTTTTACCAAGATAAAAAAGGGAAGGGCAGAGTTTAGGGCTGTCCAGTGGTTTCTTCACTCCAAATTTTTTTTTCTTTCCTATCCAAATGTTTGGAAAAGGAAAAGGCACCTGAATAGACTAAGTACATAGGGCAAAGACATTGTCTGCCCCTGACTTTGCTGCATTCTGGTCTTTCACGTGTATATTTCACATGTATATTGAGTTGTAAGCAGAGGGGAAGGAGTCAGAGAAATTGAAGATGCCAGAGAGGTGAAGACTAATTCATGGTGCAAAGCCCTTATGAAAATAAAAGAGAAAAACATCAAGTCCACAGGCGTGGGAATTAGCCTTGCAAATGAGGAAGGGCTCCCTCTTTTTCTGAGTCAGAACAGACCCAAGAGATGAAGATAAATTCTGTACCTACATACAGTATTTCCTGATACATAAAATATATTTGCCTAATGGACTCACTGGTATAAATAATGATCTAAGTTGACATGGATTTTTGTCCTGGTTCCATTTCACGTGAGCCCCTCTTCTGTGCTTTTGGTCTTTCGTCAGAAAAATGGAAACACTGCTTATCTTGATTTGTTACATCTATTCTCAAGATTGTCACATATATGAAGGAAAAAATATCTATGATCTTTTTCTTTTATCCTTCTAGGATGAAAATTCTTCCCTTAAAAACAAAGCATTAATATGAAACTTAATAATCCAGCTAAACATTTACATGTTGTGGCACATGCAAAAAAAAACCAAATGATATGAAATGGATTCAAACAGAATCCTATTTTGTCTTCTGAAATTACTGGAAAGGTCTTGCCTTTACTTACGTTAAGTAGTCTTCATGAAAGCCCAAATGCTTCAACAAGATAAAATAGCTGATGAATTTCATATAACCCCTTATGAAGTTGTTAAACAACATGACATTTGAGCAGCTGCTGTTTAAATGGAAAAGAGTTCCTGTAATGTCTTAGCATCTAATATATTGATTGCCTTTTTTTTTAATAGAGAGCAAAGTGGTTCAGGCAATGGTAAAAAAATTAAATTACTGAATTAATTGATCGTGATTATGTCTCCATCATGAAACATTTTCATACTGATGGGTTTTATTTTTCTTTTAAAAAATCAAAATCTGGTTTGTCTGGCTTTGGGGTTGGTGTTTGATGCCATAAAGGGCAGTGAGGTGGCACAGTGGATAGAGTGCCAGACCTGGAATCAGGAAGACCTGAGTTCAAATCCTTCCTCAGACACTTACTAGCTGAGTCAATCCTGTTTGCCTCAATTTCTTCATCTGTAAAATGAGCTGGAGAAGGAAATGGCAAACATTCGAGTATCTTTGCTAAGAAAATCCCAAATGGAGTCATGAAGCATCAGATATAACTGAAATGACTCAACAACAAAATTCGATGCCATAGGTAAGCTACGAACAACACTTACTGTCTTTTAAAGGGCACGCGCCCCTATATTGAAGGAAGTCTAGGCCAGTGAAACTGTCCCCAGAAGAACATAACCAACTTCTTTTTAAGGAATCATTTATAATATCCACTTATTTCTACCTGGGGTGAACAAATTATGGCTGTTGATTTTCTTTTTTGTTACAATTGAGAGTGGAAGAGTCCTCATGGAATGTCAAACTGCTTTGTAAGCACTGAAATTACTTAGATTTGCTTGACAAAATGATAGTTTGGCACAAAACATATCAACAGTTATTTAATTATTCTGTAGTGGAATGAGTGCTAGATTTCAAGACATAGGACCTTGGTCCATATCCCAGTGCTACCACTTATTCCCTGTGTAACTTTGGGTAAGTCACTTCTCTGAGCCTCAGTTTCCTAAAAGTAAAATAAAAGGAATTGGATTTGATGATCTCTGGGTTCCCTTCTGCCTCTAAATCTATAGTATTGGGATGGCTAGGTGGTACAGTGAACAGAGCACTGGCCCTGGAGTCAGGAGGACCTGAGCTCAAATCCAGCCTCAGACACTTAACACTCAGTAGCCGTGTGACTTTGGGCAAGTCACTTAACCCAATTGACCAGCCTTCCCTCCTCTAAAAGCAAAAAAATAAAAAAATAAAAATAAAAAATAAACCTACAGTATGATTTTTTGAACTGGAACTTCTTTTTTTTTAAATAAAATTTTCTTGGTATGTTTTGTTTCTACGTTGCCTTGTATCCTTTGTCTTCCTCTCTCCCAGAATGAAAGAGGAACAACAAATAAGTGTAATGGTAATGGGAATTTGAAGATCTTTCCTGCTTTAGAAGATCTTCTTTGCCCCCAATAGGCCAAAAGTAATCACATGAAACCTGTGGTAGAAGGAGTTTGCTGAAGAGTGGATCAGAGCCCACAGGAAGCTGAGAGTCAGAGCAGTTAGAGATGGAGGGAGGAGAGGACACATCCAAGGAGAGAGCTAGGCTTGTGAGTGTTGGTTTGTGGGAAGGCTAAAGTATAGTATGGCTCGCTGCTGTGCTATGGTGTATTAACTTCTTTGTTGCTATAATGAGTTTGGTTTCCTGGTGTTGGGATTTGGGTTTTTGTGTGTCTGAATAAATGTTTTGCTTCTGTCTTATATATGGAGAGTCTGTTATATTTTTTAATTGAGAACCATGCTGGCATATTTATGGTCGCCTTCAGCATTGTGAATATTGTGTTGTCCCTACAATAAGACAAATGTATTTTTGAGGAAAAGGAAGAGAACAAAAGTCAACAAAATCAGTGCATTGAAATAAATCTGACAATATATAATATGTCCCACACTTGTGGACTCCCAGCTTCTGCAGACAAGTAGGGGGAGGGGTCTTCTCATGTCTCTTCTTTGGAGCCATACTTCTTCTCCACGACATTCATTTCCAATTTTTGGTAGTAGTTGGTTATTCATCTCATTTACATTGTTATGGTCATTGTGCATATTGTTTTCTCGACTCTGCTTATTCCACATTTCATCAGTTCATGTGATACTTCCTATGCTTCTCTGTATTCATATTTGTACAGTAAAATTCCATTATTCTCACATATCCCAGTTTGTTCAGCCATTTCCCCAAAACAATGGACGTCTGCTTTGTTTCCATTTCTTTGCTAATTAAAAAAATGCTGCTGTAAATATTTTGGCATATATAGGACTTTTCTTTTTTATCAATGACCTCCTTAAGGTATGTGTCTAAGCAGTGGAATCTCTTGGTCAAAAGGTATAGTAACATCATCATTAGGATCATCAATAACAGTTCGCAAACGGGCAAAATCTTGGTTGTCCTAAGGCTTCTGCCCTCACTTGTTATTTTATTGAATGTTTGCGCAGAGCCTGTATTTATACTATTGTTTTGGGCACTTCGAAGACATGATTTCACAATTAAGTTTAAACTGAGAAATATTAAGTTCCCTTTGACCTCATAGTACCTTGTTCCCTGATCCCTTTCCCTAACATGATGATAATAGCTAGCATTTATGTAGTACTTTAAGATTTGCAAAGTGTTAGGGTGGCTAGGTGACGCAGTGAATAGAGCACCGGCCCTGGAGTCAGGAGGACCTGAGTTCAAATCCAACCTCAGACACTTAACACTTATTAGCCAAGTGACCTTGGGCAAGTCACTTAACCCCAATTGCCCTCCAAAAAAGCAAAAAAAAAGATTTGCAAAGTGTTTTACAAATAATCTTATTTGATACTCACAACAACCCCAAGAGGTAGATGTTATTTTTACCCCCGCATTACAGATGAGGAGCTTGGGGCTATGAGAGGGTAGATCAATTGCCCAGCATTATACAGCTAATAAGTATCTGAAATTGGATTTGAACTCAGGTCTTCCAGACTTCAAGTCAGCACTATATCCATTGAATCAACTGGCTATTGTAGTCCCTTTATTTGTACAATTCCAATTCTGTTTTCTCTAAGTGGAAACAAAGGTAATGGGGCAAAACTCTTATTTCACAAGAGAAACAATTTCTTCCTTATCTTTGAGGAAAGGAAATAGTCAAACTTGGGTTTCCTGGATGTTACACAACCCAGGTTGAAGAAACAAATAACTCAAAGACTTAGAATGTGGAAATTCTCACTAGCAAACTAGTGATGCTTTCTTATTTGCTTTCTCTCTCAGGTTTGCAGAGTTCTTGTTTACAGAGGAATTCAAAGCTGGTTCCCGGGTACTGGAGAGTATTTACAGTCTGTATGAAGGCTTCTCCGGAACTGTATGCTTCCTGATTGACTTGCTGCAACCTGGCCAGGCTGAATTCCCACTCTTCAGCGTCTTTGTTTAGAAGATGACAATCACCAGTGTGGTCATGCAAAGGCATCTGGGATTTTCCTTTAGCATACAAAGAAGGCAATTTATACCTAAGCCAGACAGCGGTATCACTACCACTAGCCTTAACATTGCTGGGGTATGGGGTGGGGGAAGAGGTGGGAAGGAGAGAAGCATGTTGGGGGTTCAAGTGATGGCAAATGATACTAGAAACTTGCATTTTTTTTTAAAAAGTTACATTCCTTTAAAGCTTAGAAGTCTCTCCATTTTGAGGAAAAACAAACATGAGACCAGAGACAAAGAAAACAGAAATAAACATGAGTTACCTTTCAGTGAGTAGCATAGAAAAACAAATGAATATAGAATATGAAAATATTAAAACATGGATGCCCTGGGAACTGGAATGAGAACTAAATAGTTGTGGGAGCTCCTCACCCTTAAATCCAAGAACAAAGACAATCAGAGTCTTCTAGAGCTGAAAACTTTGAAAAAGGGTAAAGCTTTCCTATTAATGAAAAGACAAAATCTTGTTGTTTTAAGTCTTGTGATCTATACTTATGGAAATGTTATTTTTACTGCCCAGAGACTATATTTTACCATTGTTTTGGGCACTTTGAAGAAACGCTTTCACAATTAGTTCTAAACCCTGACATGTTAAGTTCCCTTTACCGTCATAGTGTATCTCTCCCTGATCCCTTTCCCTTTCACTAAAATAAATAGAAACGCACATAAGATGCTTTAGCCTAGCAAATGTAGTAAGTGTCACTGTCAAGTACTTTTCTCTGTTTTGATGTGTCAACAGTATTGACTAGTAATTGAATTTTAATTCAACAAACATTCGTGAAGCTTCTACTCCGTGCAAGTCACCATACTAGGTGTTAGTATGCAAAGAAAAACCTGTCCCCGTCGTCAGGAGTTCACGGTCTAGTACAGGGGATGCAAACTGTACACAGTAACTATAATACACATTACACTATCAGTAAGTACTTTGAAGAGATCCAGCAGAATGAGGAGAGATTAGAGGAAGCAGGGATTATTTCTAGCTCAGAGAATCAGGAACAAGGTGGCATCTGAGGTGGACCTTGAAAGAGAAGGATTCTGGGAGCAAAGATGTGGAGCAATTTTAGGCATGAGGCATAGGAATAGTTTTTAAAATAATGTTTTAAAGTATGTAATATCTTTTAGGGTATTAGTTGAATTTTAAAACTATTGGTCAGTCCCCCTACTTCAATTCTGGGCTAATCAACTAAAGAATCATATTTTCTGGTAGGATACTGCTGACCCAGTATCTTGGTCAGAGACCAAAAGAGACTTCATATGGTGAACCTGGGTAAAACATTGCTCTCAGTAAAATGAATAGTTTAGACTGCTTCACTTGTTTCCCCAGGCATCTATTCAAGAGGTGAATTGCTCCAGAGCTTTAAAGACAAGCTGTCAGAGAAGTTTAAACCCTGCTGTGAATGGATAAAAATCTTAAAACAGTTCTAGTACAGACTTAGTTGTAAAACAGTGTAGAATTTCAAATGCACCCTCATACTTTGTCATTTATTTTTTTTAATCAACAAAAATCTATTTTCTCTCCTTCCTACCTCCCCCTGCCATTAGCAGGGAAAAAGTTAAAAAAAAAAAGTTCTTGTATCAAATATGAATAATCAAGCAAAAAAAATATTCTGTATTGACCATGTCCAATAAATGTCTCATTTTGCACCCTGAGTTTACCACCTCTCTGTAGGGGAGTGGCTACTGTACTTTATTGTAGGTCCCTTGGAATTGTGGTTGGTCATTGCATTGATCAGAAATCTTAGATCCTTCAAAGCTGTCAATTGTATAAATTGTTTTCCTTTGCTTTTCTGTACCCTTCTGTGATGATCAATTTTCTTCTGTAGGGTGGTGAGAAAACCAAAAAAAAAAAAAAAACCACCTATATTTTCAAGATCCAGTACAGCAGACATTTATAACTGAGAGCCTACTAAGTTTAAGTTTTGATGTTATAGCACTAAGGTGATATGAAAATGAATAAGATACTGAAATTGTTCAAAGGAGTTTTTTAAGATGCAGCATATGAAAGAAGGTCATTTATACAACCATTTGTCCCTAGTTAATAAGTTAGCCTGAACTTGGGGCCATACATTTAGTACTGGGAAGAGACTTGAGAAGTAGTCCCTATCCTTCCTTTTACAGAAGATAAAACTGAGCCCCAGAAAGTTAAATGATTTGCGTGAAGCCATACAGGTACTAAGAATGAGAGATGAGATTCAAACCTATGTGATCTGATGCCACAACCAGGGGTCTTTCCAATGGACCATGTTCTTTCCCTAAGAAATAGATGACTTTTGTCTTTACATCAAAGTCATGACTAAATACACCCCCAGCTAAACAATTGAGTAAAACCAGTTAATAGAATGACCCCTTCCAAAAGGATATGCAGCATTCTGTACCCACAGGGCTCCTTGCCTTTGCACTTGGAGGTGTATTTCATTATCTAATCTCTTAGGTCAAAACAGATTATTACATTTCTTCAGAACTGGTTTCTCTAAGTGTTCTTTAATTTATGTTACTGTACTTGTTGTGTATTTCATTCCCTTGACAACTACTTAATTTTTAATAGAAAATACTGTTTCTAAGTAAGTCTCACATCTAAAAACTTGCTCTCCGTTGTATTTTCATTATTAATTGCTCATTAATCATTATTTATTACTCATTACAAACAAAGCTGAAATTTTTAATGTCATGCTTTTGTCTATAATTGAATATTCATATTTATAAACAGAGCTATATGTATTACTTCAAGCAGAGGTTTCGATTCTGGGGAGTTAGGAAACAGTAATTCTTGAGCAGAACCTAAAACTTGTTACGCAGAAGGCTCTAGAACATTCAAATAGCACTCAATCAAAGCAAACTCTTTCTATAGCTACTTTAAAATTTAAAAGAAAAAAAAATTAATGAATAAGCTACCAGCTTGTAATTCTCCATTATTTCATTCTATATCTGGTTGACTACTCTTCTTCAAGATAAGGAACTGAGAAAATGAGACAAAGTTACAAAATAACTTATCTTACTACCTTTACTTCTATTCCAAGAATAACAATGACAGAAAAAATAATCCCTAATACTGTTATTTATTTTCATGTAAATGGAATTTTCTGACGGGGGGAGGGGGGAATAAAAATATGACCTTAGTGGGCCACTTCCATAGGAAATAAGATCCAAATGAATTACATTATTGTTCTTTGAACAATTTCACTCTTCTAGGATAGAAACATGGGTTAACTTTATCAGAATCTACATTTACAAAGATTAAATTATCTGAAGTAAGTGTAAACACACAGGTGTTTGGGGAGTTCTCTCCTCTTTTCAGGGAATAAACTCTTACTTGGTGTTGTGGCAAGAGCTGACCTTGGAGTTAGATGACTAGGATTTTATCAATTACCTGACATATGTGAGCTTGGGCAGATCACTTAACCACTTTGGGTTTTCTTCATCTGTTAAATAGAGTGTTTTGTTGCATGGTTTGTTTTTTGTTATTGTAGGAGTAGGAGATGTTGGTCTAGATAAAGCACATTCCAGCTTTAAATAAATGCACAATCCCATGATGCTCTTACTATCCTTCCACCCATGAATATAAAAACATCCTGTTTTAGAAAGTATAGAATAGATGATTTAACATTGAACAGTTCAGACAAGGGGTGTGAACAAGAACGCAAGCAGGATACAGGATCTAGGGAAGGGAGAACTGAGGACAGTGGTTGGTCCGCTTTTCCTTTAATATAGAGGATATGAAAGAAAAACACTGAAAGAAAAGACTTGAAGGAAGGTTGGTGCCATATTGTTTAAGTCCTTAAATGCCAATAGAAGGAATTTAAATTTC
This sequence comes from Pseudochirops cupreus, assembly GCA_028627135.1. NCBI lineage: Eukaryota > Metazoa > Chordata > Mammalia > Diprotodontia > Pseudocheiridae > Pseudochirops > Pseudochirops cupreus. The sequence goes on along the minus strand of CM053580.1, from coordinate 167,091,937 downwards.
CTTTGTTTGTTGGCAATGGGTCAAGAAAGAATGGGCTTTCTTGGCAAAGAAAGTTTCTGAGGAGAGGAGTGATGTAATCAGAGCAGTGCACTGGAAAATGATGAAAATGTCCACTATAGGAAGGCTTTACTGGGGAGACCTCAACTAACCTGGAAGCAGGAAAGTCAGTAAGGAGGTTATTGCAACGATCCAGGTGAGATGGTAACAAAGGAGAGAATTAAGGACTTTACAGTGGGAGTAGAAAGGTGGGTACAATGGAAAGAAAGGATCTGATGTTGAATGAATATGGAAGGTGAAGGAGAGAGGAGAGTCAGAGACATCTCTGAGGTTGAAAACCTGTGTGATTCAGGGGATGGTAACAAAATAAGAAAATAAGGAAGATGGGAGGAGAGTCAAGACTTATTTGGTTTTGCCTTTGCAAAGGAATCCTAGGAACCTATGATAAGTTAAGCTTGGAAAATATTGCAATTTGATCAATCTTGTTTTAATAACCAAAGACTTGTCTTTTGTGTAACAGTATGTCTTCTGGAACTCTAGGATGTTGTCTTTAGAAGCTTTTAAATGCAGGTAAAACAGCATTTCATTTTAATAATTAGAGGTAGAAGTCTCATATTGGGTTCAACTGACGTAGCCATGAAAGATTTTTAAAGCTGATCTGTGAGGAACCATAACAAAAAAGAATGAAATGGTATTTTATATTCCATTTAGAGCAGGGCAGTTAGAAAGCCCATCCTACTGTTATATTTCTTTTCCCAGAATAAAACTGTAAATCATCCGTACCCCCATTTCCATTTTATCCAGCATGTACTGTTCACTGTTTGGTGCTGGGAAAGTTTGATTTATTTATTTCTGATCTAGGTGGTTTAGTTCTGATATTGGAAGTGGTTCTGTTTGAATCCTATTAACTGGGACACTTTAGTGATCTCTATTAGGACAATTTCTTAATCAAGTAAGTGAGAGATTAAGGTAATAATATCCCGTCCTGATTTTCCCATAATGCAGTGTAGTTATTGACTCAATGCCATTTCTTAGTGCTGCCTGAATCTGAGCCCTTTCCTTGACTTACCTCTTAATGTTACCTTCCCCAAGAACCCCCAGACTTCCATCAGGTGCATTCCTTGTCATTTTGGTTTCTTTACACTGTAGTGGGGAGCCTGCTGTCTCAAGGCTAGATATGACCTTCTAGGTCTTTGGGTGTGGCCTTTTGACTGAGTCCAAGTTTTACAGAACAAATCCTTTTATTAAAGGACCAAGAGAGCCACATGTGGCCTCAAAGCCACAGATTCCCCATTCCTGCTTTAGACAATAAATCACAATGGCTTTGAATGAGCTTGATAGTAGCCAAGTAAACTATGCTTATCGTTTGTGGTTGAAACTAAGCAAATGAACTGTTGCAAAAGAAAAAAAATCCATCTAATTTTTGCTGTGTGTGTCTACTAGGTATGGGAAAAGAGCCATGTTCATTTAAGCTCTCAGATATGTTTCCCACAAAATGTCAGCCTCCTTAGTGTGTATGCATGCTGTGACGCTGCTCTTGGGATTTTAAAAAAATGTCCAAAAGTATGATGAGATCTCCCTTTCTACACCGTGCATGCCCATCATCATAAGCTTTTTAACTTTGTTTTGTCACTCCTGCTTTGCTTCCATAGAGGTTCTGTTTATGCATAGTATACACACTTTCCTTACCCTCACAGAGGATATTTGCATTAGGCAGAAATCATTCCTGCATAGATGGAGATCTGTTAAAATGCAAATATTTCTTTCCCTGGGAGCAAAGGATTCAGTCTGCACCAGAACCTACCAGAAGGCAGCTCGTCAATTCTGCAGTCATTCAATTCTGTTCAGTTCAACAAGCCTTTATTAAGCGAGGCCCTGTACTGGACAGAGCTATCTCTTCTCCTACTGCCCCAGTGAAAGGGGATAACAAAACAGTTCTATTCATTGAGCTTGGCTGCTGAGGCTAATTCAGGCCAAAGAGCTGTCTGTTGGGTAATTAAATTCTTTACTCTGTCCAAGTATGGAGACCTGGATTAGTTCTCCAATTGTAGGTCTGTCCTACCCCTAAATAATTCGCTTGCTGTTCAGATCTCTGCTTCATCCTGATTGCCTGATCCAAATGAGTTAGTAAGTTTTAAAGGGACAAAGAGGCATAAAAACAGAGAAAAGAAAAGGAGTCTTGGAAAATATCGGCTCACAGTGTTGCCTGACAGAAGTTCTAGGCTGCTCCTGTCAGTGACTTACTTACATTTAATCATTTTACTGCCCATCTGTTTGCAAAGAATTTGAGATAGGAGAGCAAGAAGGAATCAGGACAATTCAAACAAAACAATCGACAGAATTCAAAACCATCAATAAAAAAAAGTAGAGGGGTGGCTAGGTGGTGTAGTGAATAGAGAGCACTAGCCCTGGAGTCAAGAGGACCTGAGTTTAAATCCAGCCGCAGATACTTAACACTTACTAGCCATGTAACCTTGGGCAAGTCATTTAACCCCAAGTGCCCTGTCTTCCCCCCCCTGCAAAAAGTAAAATTAGATTAAAATTAAAATTAAAAAAATAAAAAGTAGAGAAAAAGATACCTTGGGCAATTGGAAAGAGATGGTTTCTCCGGTGGAATGGTGACATTAATTCTGACTTTCCTCATAGTTTAGGCAAATAGGGAAAGTTCTCATTGTCAGATTAATGAAATCCCATACCTTTTCAGTTGTTAGGATCAGAGTTAGAATCAACAGTGAATGTGTGTGTGTGTGTGTATACATATATATATATATATATATATATATATATATATATATATATATATATATATATAGGGAGAGAGAGAGAGAGAGAGAGAGACACACACACACACAGAGACACAGAGAGAGAGAGAGAGACAGAGAGACAGAGAGATATACAGATATATATATATATATAGATAGATAGATAGATAGATAGATAGATAGATATACCCATGTTTCCTGACCATCTTTAATGCCAGCAGTAATTTCAATTCATTTGTGTGCATCCTTCTTATTTCTGCAGTGGATAACTTTTGTAGTTAAGTAGCTCTTTGCCAATAGAATATAAACACTTTGAGGATAAGGAATGCTTTCGTTTTTTTGGTCATTCTCTTTCTCATACCTTGTATACAACAGGTGGCTAGAGTTAGGCACCCCTGTGTTAGGGGCTGGGGAATCTGCAGCCTGGTGGCCACATGTGGCCCTCTAAGCCCTCAAGTGTGGTCCTTTGACTGAATCCCAACTTCACAGAACCAATTCCATTAATAAAAAGATTTGTTCTGTAAAATTTGGACTCAGTCAAAAGGCTGCACCCCAAGGACTTAGAAGGCCACATGTGGCCTCAAGGCTGCAGGTTCTCTCCCCCTGGTCTAATACATGGAGTATGTTATTGCTCCTCTAGAAATCTTTGGTTCTCATATTTGATATGGATCATTTGCAGTGCTGGTTAATCATGTCTTCTTTCTGTTGAAATATAATTTCCTCTCATTAATCACTACACATCAGTCTTTTAGTAGCTATGGTGCTCCCTGAAGCTGGATAGAGTTTTGCATTCCCTTAGGGCACCTAGGTGGTGCAGTGGATAGAGTGCCAGCCTGGAGTCAGGAAGACTCATCTTCCTGAGTTCAATTCTGGCCTCAGACACTTCCTAGCTGTGTGACCCTGAGCAAGTTACATTAACCCCCTCAGTTTCCTCATCTGTTGAATGATCTAGAGAAGGAAATGGCAAATCACTCCAGTACCTTTGCCAAGAAAACCCTGAAATGGGGTCATGAAGAGTCAGACATGACTGAACAGCAAGGCAAGAAATAAAGAAGTAGGACAGAGACAGATTTTATTTTAGGAGTTGCCTTACATAAAAGACTTCATTTTGCTGAGGCAGCTAGGTAGCACAGTTGGGCTTGGAGTTCAAATCCAGCCTCAGATACTAACTGTGTGACTCTGTACAAGTCACTTAACTCTGCTTCAGTTTCCTCAACTGTAAAATGGGACTAATAATAAGCACCTGCCTAATAGGGTTGTCATGAGGATCAAATGAGTTAGCATTTATAAAAACACTTAGCACAGCACCTGGGGCACAGGAGATATTTAACAAATGATTGCTCCCTTCCCCATGAGGTCTTGTGTTGAAAGACGACTTTAAGCCCTGCTAAGGCCTGAATTCATGCCTGCTCATTTCATCAATAAAGAAAACTTGACATCTTACTATAATACATAGTTCTAATTTTTTTAATGGGTTAGATTAAATGTCTAAGTCCTGGTATCATATATCAATCTATCTCCTTGAAGGAGACTAAAAATCATGAGAGCTCATGTTTTTTGGCCCTCGACAGTTTATGAGGCGCTTTCATGTATGTTAACAAATTTGGTCATCATAACCCTGGGAGGAAAGTAGGGCACATATTGCCACCCATATTTTACAGATGAAAAGACTGAGGCCCAGAGAGGTTAAGTACTTTCCCCAAAGGCACACAGTTAATAACTGATTCTGAGGTCTTTGTATCTGTTAGACTCTTTGGGGGGAATATTTTCTGTAGAAATCTTGACTAACCAGTCCAGTGAAGTGAGGGTAGATCTACTCCAGTAAGGTTTACTCAAGTAGAGGAAGAAGATGCCCCAGGGGAACAGAATGGGGACCATGCTGAAACTTTCCAGTTACAGTCTTTCCTAATGTATAGTTTCAGTTTAGACTTCTCAGCTATATGTGAAGTACTTTTGAGATGTTACATTTTTTTGAACGTACTATTATCTTTCTCTTCCTTTCTTTATTAACAAGGAAAGTCTGGCACTTTACTTTTGTAATTCCTTCTAGAGGGATTCATTTCCCTTTAAAATGGAAGGATATTGTGGTTTTAAAGGCATCACTATGAATTATTTTATAGCTGTACGACATTTTAGAACACAAGTTGGGTTTCCATTGTATGTTGTAATAAAATGCTTGAATTCAGATCTCTATTCATTCCTTTCCTTCCCTCTCCTTTTTTCTTCTGCTCCTTGAAATTTCTCTCCCATAAATAGACTGTGTCGGCTTTCACAGCAATAATTTTGCCTAATTTCTGGAAAAGGTACCCTGAAAGCTGCTGTTCTAAATGGGTTGCTGAAAGAAAGGTATTGAGTTCTCCTCTTGTACCCCTCAATTTCCCCAGAGGCCAAAGCATCATTTCTTGTTACTCTCAGTCAAACTAGAAACTCTTTTAAACCTTTTTTTTTTGGTTTGTTTCAGATCTGACAACCACAGCTTTATACACATGACTGAATCATCTGAATGTTTGTAATAGATGTATGGGCATGAGCCTTTATTAATTTCCAAAATAACCACATTTTTCTGTGTCTCCTTCTTTGCAATATCAATATCCTAAAGAGAGGAGGTGGTAGGGGGAGGAAGACAACTTCTTATGGATATTAAACGTGAAGCATCTTAATGTGTATTGATATAAACATGAGACATATAGGAAACTGGTAGAGAAATGCAGCTGTGGCAGATGTTTTGCTATGTGTTGTCTGTGATGTTAATTTATGGTGTTTATCTTTATGCACTGTCATTATGTGTATTATATGGAGTAGAAAATGCAATAGACATAAGTCTAAACATACTATATACTTACTACTCATGCCTGTTGGCAATCATCAGCAAGTTACTTTGGTTATAATTTGGTCTTAACAGAGGCTGTAGTGATGTCTTAAGTTAGCTACGTCCCTAAGGTCCTTAGACAATCTCCATTTGTCAGTGATAAATGCACTTGATTAGGAGAATCTTCTTCAGAGTACAAATACTCTTAAGAGTAGATTTGTTTAATTGACCACATTTGTCTCTTCTTTTGGGGAGTGGAGGGATCCTTTTACCTTTCATTGTTACAGATGTCTACTGAAGGTAGTAAGAGCTGTAAGCAACTCTGTGCTCTTCTTCAATTCAATTTCATTTTAATACAGAGAATCACAAGAGTAAGATTGTGATAACCAAAGGCAAAAATTAGCTCTAGGATTAATCTGATAGAGACCTCCACCATGATATTCTTTTCAAAAAAGGCAACACTCTTTCCATCTTTGAACATCCAATGGACTTCTGCTCAGTAGATGGATGGGGAAGATCCCCATTATCTATCTTCAGATTGGAATGGGTAGGGAAAGAGGCCTCAGCTAATATCACCAATGAGAAAAATGGCCTAGGGAGTGCTATATTCTTTTGGATTGCTGTAGCAAACCTACATCGACAAAAACCCAGAAAATGAATATTTTTAAATTGAGTTATATCCAAAAGCCATATGCCAGATATACTCAGGGCTTGTATGGCAATGTTACATCTTAATCAGTGATAGGAATAGAAAATTTCCAAAAGAATAGCACAGAATCTGATTCATTGCACAAATATTTTTACAGAACTAACAGTAATTATAGAAACAGGGTTTTATTATCTTGTCAAACAGTCTACCAATCTGTCATATATAGTAGTAGTACACTAAAGCAGTTAATTAATTACCAAATAATCACAAAGGAATAATTTGTAGTTAGTCTTACTAACATACCTAGTCATATCTGTGAATTACTATTAATATCACAGTTCACATGATTAACAGCAGCAACAATAATATTTACGATAAATGACATCCCTTATATTATATTTGCATTGGGGCACAAGTCAAAAATGAACAATGTTTAGTAAAGTATATATGTACCTATGATTATGTAGGTATACCTATACAAACAGATATACATATATAACTCTAGAGGCAATCAATGAGTAGTCAAATAGTAAGAATTAACTACCACTTGAAAATCCTACTAATGCACATTAGAATGCTAAATCTGACACTAGTTCTGCATTGTACAATTCAAATTTTTAATGATTTTTTGCAAGGTAAATGGAGGATGCTTTTTCCACAAATGCCTTTTTATAGAAGTAAAAAGCCCTGGGCTCTCCTGAAAACAACTCAGCAAAGAGTTTCTGGGTACTTTTGGGTACATTAAAAAACAGACAGATAGCAATTAGATCCAAACACAACAAACGCTTTGCCAAATCCTTGAATATATTCCACAGTGTCATACGTTGCTGAATTAAATGCATTTAAATTAAATTAAGTTATAGCATAGCAGTAGTCTCAAGAATACTTAAAAGTTACATTTTGATATATCATTTTTTTTAAACATAAGGATCATAGAGGTCTGTTGTCCAAAATCTAACACAGAACAACTCCATCAATATATCTGTTCTGTTGGAAAAATACAATGAATTGTACATGAAATTAAATGGACATGTCTGCCGGGGGAAAATGAACATTTATGGAACCTAGAAGATACATGTTCAAGGACAAAACAACATATAAAGGCATAATTATAGACATGAGTCCAAGGGCCCAGTTACCTGATGTGCATTTCTGAAAGAATGAACTTCAAAATGCTGATCACATCCTAAGTTCTTGTACTGATTGCTTACAGAATGAGGATGTGAGAGCTACAGTCTCACATTATTTCCCTTCCAGCTGTAATGTTTCCTCCCAGCCATAGTAAGATATAGTGTCTTTAGAACCAAGGTTAATTTGCTTTTGCAGAAAATGCACCTTACTATTTCACAAACAGCTATTACAATGTTTTAAAAACACTGTGATATTTCCTATGTGTTTTCTATACTAGTTCTGTACTGTAAATAACCCAATAGAAACTGGAGTTTACAGTATTTAAAGGAGTGTTATAATGTTGTCTTGCCAGTGAAACACCTACATGTATAGCCACCTTGTTAATATAAAACCTATGATGATCCTTTGCCTTAAAATAAAGTCTAACCTTAAATATGGAAACCATGTAAATTGTAGGCATCTTTCTTTTAAAGTCTGTCTTATACTCACAATTCTTTTCAGCTAACATTTATTAACAACCCACTATGCAAGGCATCACGGCCCAGTGGAGGATCAGGAAAGGCCTTCTGTAAAACAGCATCTGAACCATGTCCTGAAGAAAGCTAGGATTCCCAAGATGTAGAGGTGAAGATGTAAGTACATTTCAAACAGGGGAGATCATCTAGGCAAGGGCCTAGAGGTAGGAGAGAGAAAGTTGGAACATAGGGAATAGGTCACAGAGCAAACTTGGGGGAATAGCAAGTGCATGAAGGTGAGTCATATGAAATAAGGCTGGAAAAGTAGGTGGGAGAACTTTATTTTAGAAGTCTTTATAAGCTATGCTGAGGATTTTGTATTTTATTGTGGAAGCATTAGGGAGCAATTGGAGATGTTTTTAACATATTAATTTGGCTGTAGATTCAGGATTGGTAATACCTTGCCTACCTTGATGCATAGTTTGGTGATTTGCTAGTCTTCATAAGGACATATTAGTAAACCAGTAAACCAGCAGGACCTTGTACCTGAGCTCTTGATGATAACAAATTCCAGAACTTTATGAACCTATTGGGTGATCTAACATGTGGCCTAAGAAGAATAAATTTAATTCTTTCCTTTGTCCCCCCCTTTATTGGTTCCCGATAAAGGCTCTCATTATCAGTTTTGGATCATTTTTTAAAAAGAAAGTGATTGTGGAATTCCTGAAGAATTCCTCTTATGCTGATCTTGTAACGATGAGAGTTCTCGAAATAAAAGGATCAAATCCGTACTGGTTGCACAAATGGACTCATTTTTCAGGCTGGCACACAGGAACAATGATCAGAATGATTATGCTCTTGTGAGAACAGCATTTCCTTATGGCCCTTTAAAGGCTATTGCCCTTTGTACCAGACCATTAGTCACTGTGAGATGATATGGCTAGAAACTATCAACTATTTCTTTTGAGGCTGTTATGCATTTGCTGATGGATTCAGATCATTCAAAACAATATTATAAGATAAAACCCCTGTGTCTGAAAGGGGAAATGGAATGGTTATAGTGTACTGTAAAGGAAGTCATAAGACATGCAACTATGAAAACATTTCCATCCTTGTGGTTGGTTGCTTGGTAACTAACATTCGAGCCATGTGTAAAATGTTGTTGTAATTAGATTTCATTAAGCCTGAGGCTCCTGGATGAGAGTCCATTGCATTTGCCAGAGGTTAAACCAGTGGTTCTCAACCTGGGGGTCGAACAGGGTCGCCTAAGACCATCAGAAAACACATATTTCCAATGGTCTTAGGAATCTAGACACCGATCCTCTATGTGTCTCCAGGCGGGTCCACCCACATGCAGATACACCCACATACAAATATTAAAGGGTCGCGGCATTAGGAAGGTTGAGAACCACTGGATTAAATGATTTGCCCAGAATCATACAGCTAATAGGTGTCTGAGGCAAAATTTGAACTTGGGTCTTTCTTTTTTCATAAATTTATTTGTTTATTTTTAGTTTTCAGTATTCACTTCCAAAAATTTTAAATTCTTTCTGCCTCCTTCCTCTCCTTCCTCCCCAAGACGGTGTGCAATCCAATATAAGCTTTATGTATACATTCTTATTAAGCATATTTTCACATTAGTCATGTTGTATAGAAGAATTAGAATGAATGGGAGGAACCATGAAAGAGAAAAAACATAACAGAACAAAACAAAAAAAGAGGGCAAATAGTATGCTTCGATCTGCATTCAAACTCCACATTTCTTTCTCTGGATGTGGATGGCATTTTCCATCATGAAACCTTTGGAATTGTTTTAGGTCTTCACATTGATGAGAAGAGCTGAGTCTATCAGATGAAGTCAGTCATTGCATAATGTGGCTGTTATTGTGTACAAGATTCGCCTGATTCTGCTCACTTCACTCAGCAGCAGTTCATATGAGTCTTTCCAGATTTTTCTGAAGTCTGCCTGCTCATCATTTCTTAGAGCACAATAATATTCCATTATACTCATGTACCACAACTTGTTCAGCCATTCCCCAATTGATGGATATCCCCTCAGTTTCCAGTTCTTGGCCACCACAAAAAGAGCTGCTATAAATATTTTTGTACGTGTGGGGCCTTTCCCCATATTTATGATCTTATTGGAATACAGCCCTAGAAGTAGTATTGCTGGGTCAAAGGGTATGCGATTATTTATAGCCCTTTGGGCATAGTTCCAAACTGCTCTCCAGAATGGTTGGATCAGTTCACAACTCAACAACAATGAATTAGTGTTTCAATTTTCCAACATCTTCTCCAGCATTTATAATTTTCCTGTTTTGTTATGTTAGCCAATCTGACAGGTGAGATGTGGTACCTAAGAGTTGTTTTGATTTGCATTTCTCTAATCAATAGTGATTTGGAGCATTTAAAAATATAATTATAGATAGCTTTAATTTCTTCTTCTGAAAACTGTCTGGCCATTTCCTCTGACCATTTATCAATTGGGGAAAAACTTGAGTCTTTCTGATAGCAAGTTCAGTTGTCCACTATGCCATCTGACTTCCATCTATACAAACAAAAATAAGTGCCACCTAGTGACAAATACATGTGGTTATGCAAAACAAATCTAAAAACTGCCCATGTGTAAAAACGCAGATTTCTGATTCAATGCCTGTCTATATAAGTTCTCTTGCTATAAGATGAGAAATATGATCCATTATCAGATTTCCAGAGTTCTAATTGGTCATTGTGTTTATCATAATTCTTAAACTTTCACAGTTGCTTTTCTTTATGATGTTAGAGTCTTTGTATAAATCATTCTCCTAGTTCTGCTCTCTTTGTTTTGTGTCCCTGAATTGGTCCCTGTTGTAATTTCTTTTGGCATAATAATATTCCATTACATTTGTATACCATGATTGTTCACCAGTTCCCCAAACGATGGGCACTCACTTTGCTGCAATTTCTTTGCTATAACAAAAAGTGGTGCTACAAATATCTTTTGTATGTATAATCCTTTCCCTCTGTCTTTGATTTCTTTGGTATATACGCATGGTAAAGGTATCCCTGAATAAAGGTATACACAGTTTAGTGACATTTTAGGTGTAATTCCAAATTGACTTCCAGGATGGTTGCATAACTTCACAACTGTACCTATAGTACATTAATGTGTCTCTACTCACACCAATTTACTAGTAATGGAACTAGGAATTGGTCCAAGCATTCTGGAAAGCTATTTGGAACCATGCTAAGAAAATGAATGAAATGTTCATACCCTTTGATCTTAATATGCCATGCTAGGCATATATCTCAAGAAAATCAAAAAAAGAAAACAAAGTTTTGTGTATACCAAAATATAGCAGTACTTTTTGAAGTATCAATTAATTGGATGCTCATTAAAAAGGGAATGACAAAACAAATCGAATAAGTGAATGAAATAAAATATTACTGTTCTGTAAGAAATTATGAATATAAAGACTATAAAGAAACATGGAAAGACATATGAACTGAGACAGAACTAAGTAAGCAGAACCAGGAAGATTGACAGTGATATCAACAATATAAAAGGAAAGAACAGAAACTGAATACTTAGTAATAATGAATAACAAACATGACTATGAAGAAGAGATGGGAGAATGTACTCCTCTTCCTTATTTGCAGAGGTGGGAGACTATGGAAATGGTCCACTGTATATAACATCAGAATCGGTCAATACATCGGTTAGTTTTTCTGAACTGTTCCCCCCCCTCTTTTTTTTTTCTTTGTTATAAGGGGAGGCTTTCTGATGTGTGGAGGGGGAAAGAATATATTGAGAAATGAAGTTGAAATAAAAATAGAGTATCAATAAAAGTGTTTTTAAGAATTCAGTAGACAAAAAGGTAACGGAGATACTAAAAATGAATTGATCAGACACCAATGAGGGAAAATTTAGAAGGCTGGGGTGAAGATGGAACAGGGAGGAAGAGCAGTCCAGTTTATATGTGGAGAGGAATTTAAGACTAGAAAGGTAGTTTATTACTCAATTGTGGACAACCTCAAATGTCGAGCAGAGGAGTTTGAATACTGTTCCATGGATAATATGAAGACACTGAAGATTTCTGAGTGAAAGATCTTTGCCAAAGAAGGATGACTCTGGCAGATCAATGAATGATGACTTGGATAGGGAATCAGTGAAGATGAAAGACAAGAAATCATCTGAAAGACAGATCTGCATGCATATATTCCATACCCTATTTCTTCTTATGCAGGTTTGATTTTTGCCACAAGTCCTCTGTAAGTATAAATAAGGTGACTGAAGACATTGATTTTCTTTCCTTTTTTTTTTTTTTTAAATCCAGAAGTGTGTATTTGAGATAGGGCAACTAAAAATGAGCTGTAACATGATCAAGCTCCAACAGATCATCCAAAATAAAGTCAGGTATAGTCTCAATCTTCTTGGCAAGCTCACCATGTTCCATGGTGCTAAGGTAGAAATAATGATTAAGGAGTTCCTCATAAAGGACACTGAGTACAGCATTCAGCAAAATGTGATAGTCATGCATCATCCAAAATTCAGAGGGGTTTAGGCCAGCATGATGGGGCAGCCTAGAAGTTGGGGTATTTTGCAACATCAGCAGCTGCTGACGTTTCTTCTCCTGAATTGGCACTAGGAGCCCAATGCCACCATCTAATGTGGCAAATCATGTGATACACTTGTTTTCCCAGACAGTAGATTGCTTTCTGGATCCTACAGCCACCCTAGAGCATGGTGTTCTCCAGAATGTGTTCACATGGGCACCCATGGGGAAGTCTGCCTGTCAAAGCAGCTGCATCTCCCCCAAAGTCGTCTTGGCTTCAGGCTAATACATGGACTCCACAAGATTATTGTCCTGATCTGGCTCCAGAAAGCCAAGTTGAGCAGTGTACACCTTCAGGGGTTTGGCATCCCTGGACAGTAGGCTCAGGGTTTTTCTCTCCTCTTAGTAGCAAAGCAGAGAATGCTCTTCATGACATCAGCTGGTTGGAGATGAAATTCTTCACACTGATCATCTGGTGAATATAGCTCAGTGTGTCAATTAAAGCCACACCCATCAGTTCACTGGCCTGAAGGCTCCACAGGAAGATTTTTGGGCCAATGACTGATACCAGTTGGCCATTGCAGTGACTGAGAGCTGTCACTGGGCCCTTTTGTTCTTTCTCATACAGAATTTTGAATTTGTTCTTTGTCAGTGCCTTCCAGGCTCTGGAATTACCTCAATCATGTCCATAGTGAGAATCCTGCCTTGGCATGTGACCTTCTCCTGCATGAGGAAGGTTCTAGTAACCACTAGCCCTTGAGACCAGACACAGTCTCCTCATTGCAAAGGATACTGTCTTCCTACAGGTCATCTTCCCATTCCTCCAGCTCAATCCTGGCATTGGGGATGGCCTCCCAAGTGACTGGAGAGATAAGCTGGATAGAGAAAGCCTCCTGCAAGAGGTAGATATATTGTTCATCTCACTCTACTGTCTCATATTCCTTCTCTTTGCCTGTCATTTGAGGATGAGGGTGTCCAGAGCATTGGTGTTGGTGACCACAGCATAGACTTTGGACTCCATGGGTTAGACAATGTACTAAGCTGTGCATCTCAATGGAATCTGTCTTACAGGCCAGGGAGCATCATAGGACAAATAGGCCAGAAGCACACAAATTGGAAGCTCCTCAGTTAAAGTACAGGAATCCCCTTGAAGAGCTGACATTGTGGAAAGAAGAAAAGGCATTAATGGGGCCATCAGTAACCGTGGAGTGCTACTGAAGGGCTCTCCAATCAGTCACCAGCAATCAGTGGGGTGAAGGACCACAGAAAAACACCACTGAATAGTCACAAATATCTTCAAAGTAGCAGAACCGGGCCACATAGCCAAGCACCAGCATCTTCTTCAGTCTCAGCTCCTCCTCTGGCTTATTCCTTAATGACCTTGACTTCACTCTGAAACTGATTGTAGGGAACCTTTTCAAATCATACTTGAGGTTGCTCTGGCTGAGCTGGCAATGGCCTCATAGATGAACCGTTCCTGGTTGACATATCAGCAAGTAGAGATGGGTCTGATAGTTGCCCAGGACAACCAGTAAAACCTCTTTTAATAAGAGAAAGTTCTTGTCTTGTCACTTGTTCCTTTTTGGTGTCACTCTGGATGACTGGCTATACAAAAGAGTTGTCTACTAGTACCCATTGCCCAATAGGGAGTCTTTATTTGAAACACCAAGTGCCAGTCTGGGAGCTGATAGATTCCCATGGCTCCACTCTTTTATTGGCATGCACCAGTAGGTAACCTCTGCTCTGTATATGGGAGAGGGTCCCAGTCAGCAGGTGGGAGACTGCTCCTTCCAGTCTCTTCTTTGCAGGGGCTGAACAGGGAACTGGAGTCTCCATACAACATCTCCTCTTCATCATCCATTCAGGTCCCAGATTCTCAGCCTCCAGACCTCCCAGCTCATCCCTGGGCCCAGTTACTCTGCTCTCAGTGGTGAATATTCTACTAACATCCCAGTACACAAAGAGTGCAATCACCTTTGACTGGTGATGCAAAAGGAGCTTGTGAAGAGCCAGGTGATGCTTCTTGCCCCCAAAGAAGTCACTTTTCAGAAGGAATATAGTCACATGACCCTCAGCACTCATGATGACCCCATAAGGATCAGTGACAGAGCATTGCACAATGGGAGAGCCCAGGCTCATGGGAATGAAGTACAACTCAGTCACTCATTCTAGCAAATGAATACTGAGGGGTGACGCCTGGACAATATAGCTCTTGTCACCAATGTTACCAGCATAGACAGTGGACAAAGACACTTGCATCCAGCTCCATAATCTGCTGACCTGTCTATAGGATCATGGTAGAATTTTCCCAGCAAAGAATGAGAAAGCCATGCGACTTCCCATCTTCTGTTTCTGGGGAACTGAGCTCCTGTTCTGTCACCTCTGTCACACGAGATGGTAGTCTCATCCTCTTCTTTGCACAAGGGCTTGATGACTGTCTATGAACCATAACAGCTGTGCACTTCAAAGGTTGTCTCTATCTAGGACCAAATGCTCTTCTAAAGCACAAACTCCATTTCAAACAAGATGAGAATGGCCTTATGGTACTCATGAAAGAACTGCAGATGAGTGATGTTCAGGAGCTTCTCACCCAAGACCTGAACATCAATAATGTAGTTTGGCGGTGAACTTGACTTCTGCCCTTCCTCTACTAGCCCCTCATGCTCTTGACAGCCTTTCCCTTTGGAAAGGCAGCACTACAAGCCACATTCTATAGATTAGCATGATTGGACAGCACCCATCAAGGTCCACTTACATCCAAGGTGTGTGTACATTATGGTGGAAGCCATCCCTCCAGCTCAGGCCCCTCAAAATAATGTGGTGAGAGGGTGTTTAGGTCCTGGGTCCTGGGGTCATACTCTACCACTAACAGTTTGTTATCTTTGAAACTGAGAAATAAGACATTTCCTTTTGGCTCAGGAAAGCTACATACTGGCTTCGAACATGGCATTTCAAAAAAAAAAAAAGGAGGAGGAGGACATCAGTTTCAGCTTTTCTTTGTGTACCTTCCCTTCTGTGTTCCATCACTCTTGGCCGAAGTCTCAGCATCATGGTTGAGCTGTTATACATAAAGCCGGAAGGTCACAGACACCATAAGCTTGCACTGAACATTGCCGAAGAAATTGCAATACAAAGAAAACTCCAGCCCCATCGGGAATGGGGGTGGGAGAGGGTAAGCCTGCTTTTACACAGCATACATGGTGGTGTCAGGCTCAGGGAGCCTCACAGCCTGTGCCGCGCACCGCCTGCACTGCCTACTCACAGGGCCTCCCTCCCTGAGAGCTTCAAAAACGAACTCTAGGACCCAGAGGATAAACGGATGTATTTGACCAGCACCGGCGTGACTATCTATTTAAGGACTCTAAAAGTAGGCTGCCTCAGAGGCTGTGGAGGGAAATAAAGTTCACGATCCCTGTGCTTCCTCTTGGCCCAGCTAAATCCTTGGAAGGGTTTCTGATGCCTGGGGTTGGAGGTGAGCCCAGAGGTGCAAATGTGAACTTAAAAAAAAAAACAAAGGTGAAGCATGGAGAACACCATCAAGAGGGGGACACCTGAATCCCCGCCCCCTTCATTCCCCCACCCCCTTCCTCTCAGGGCTGCCACCTGTCAGCAGCGCTCAGATCTCCCTCAGCAGCCTTGGCTCAGGCTCACAACAAACCAACTAACACTTTGTTGGAAATGAGCCCAACCAGGTCTGAGTAGGGGCCAAAGCCGGCGCGCTGCAGCTGCCCTCTCTCCCCGCCCTCTTCTTCCACCGCAAGTGACTGGGCAGCCAAGCTGCGGCAAACAGGCCGGGTGGCCAAGGCCAGGGGTGTCCGACTCCACCAGGCAGCAGCCGTTCCCACGCCGGGCAGCCTTTTCTCTCGGGCTCCGCTGCAGGGGGGCATCAGTAGCGCGGCGGCCGGGGCCGGCAGGGAGCAAGAGCCGGTAGAGAGGGAGCAGCAGGGAAGGAGCGATGGACCTATCGGGCACTTGTCACCCGCCTCTCCCACCCGCTGCTGGCGCTCACAGATAACCAGCGCAGGCTGGCGGGCGGGCCCGGGGGGCGGCAGCCGTGGTGGCCCGGTGACTCCGTGGGAGGGGGTGGAGATGAAATTCCCCGGCTCCGTCCTGGTGTCCGTGTTCCTATTCGTGGCCGAGACCGCGACCGCTCTGTACCTGAGCAGCACCTACAACTCGGCGGGGGACCGCATCTGGCTCTCCCTGACCCTGCTCTTCTCGCTGCTGCCCTGCGTGCTGGTGCAGTTCACGCTCGTCTTCATCCACCGAGACCTGAAAAGGGACCGGCCGCTGGTGCTGCTCCTGCACATGCTGCAGCTGGGACCCCTGATCAGGTGGGTGGTAGCCTGGGGCTCGGGGCGCGGGCGGCCAGGGGGGCCAGTGTTGGTTGTGGTTTACTCTCCTCTGCCCCAACTCGGAGCACTTTCGGTTTTTTCATCCTCTCCTCCCCGCGCTCCTCCCTTCCAGCCATATCTACTGCTTCAGGCCGACGCAGGGGAGGCGGGCCCCCCCTCCGCGGCCTACTGGAGATGGAGGCCGTCCTCACTGGGGGTGTGGGGGTGGGTGGGTGGGAAAGAGAGGGACTGAGCTCCTTAGGTATTAATACTGGCAATAGATGCACGGACTACAATATAAGGTGGTGGAAAAGATCCCCACCTGTCTGTCAGTCTCTATTCCCATCTTGCAGGTCAAAGCTGCTGTCACCAAGAATGTAGACTGCAGAATTTGAGCTACCAAATAAATAGACTCGATTTTATTCTACAGTAATATCAGTTGTCAGGATATTACTTGTGCCATGTATATAGACAAACTCTTGGAAAAGGAGTGCCGCACCCTTCCCAAGTCTGTGTAAACAGAAAACTAAATATACACGGCCATTCTTATGTGTTGTGTTTTTCCCCCAATATTCTGCATCTTGAGTTCCCATGCAAGGAGTGTGTATGTAAGTAGTGTGTTGCTGGAATGACTTTCCTGTCTTTCTTAGGTTTGTGGGCACGTACAATTAAAGCTCCTGCACCAGTAGCCATGAAAAAAGCACCTGCCGTTCAGCATTCTTTTGGAACATTTGTTCAGGTTATTATCAAAACAGTTCCTTGTCTGTCTATCACTGTCCATCCCCAGCATTTAATACTCTGTAAATGAGGGGAAATTTTACTTTAATTAATTGAAAGACTCAGAGAAAAATAATGTTTACAGATAGCAAAACAAAAAGTGCCCACCTTTGTCATAACCATGGAAAGTACAAAATGAAACTCAGAATATAACAGATCAAGAATACTTAGCACGGGATGTGTCAACTTTTTTTTAATTGTTAACTGACTTCAGTGTAATTGGTTTCCTTTATAATCCTACGAATTTCATCTTATATATTTAAAATTTTTATTTTGATAAGGAATCCATAGGCTGCACCAGGCTGCCAAAGGGGTCCATGACAAAAAAAAAGTTTATGAACCCTTGTAATAGACCAATAATTTTAAAGAGAGAAGAAGGAGGGGGGGAGGGGAGGGACTCTAGGCCAGGGGTGGGAAACATGTTGCTTGGAGGTCACATGTGGCCCTGTAGGTCCTCAGGTGCAGCTCTTTGAATTCAAACTTCACAGAACAAATCCCCTTAATAAAAGGATTTGTTTTGTAAAACTTGGACTCAGTCAAAAGCCTGCACCCAAGGACCTAGAAAGCCACATGTAGCCTCGAGGCCACTGGTTCTCCATTCCTGATCTAAGCAAACATCTTATCCATCTGTTTTTAGCCAGAATTAGTCATCTCCATGGCTTAGTAGAAAGTCTTGGACCAGTCTGATGACCTGCTTCTCTACTATATACTATTTACTGCCTGTGTAGCTCTGATACAGTTTTTTAGTTTCTTTACATAGAAAATGAAAGGGTTGAACTTGATCTGCATCTCTAAGGTCCTACATTAATCCTGAACCCGCAGCAGTCTTGCTCATCTAACATGAAGCCAGAGAGCGAAAAATAAAAAATAAACAAAACTCTTAGCAACTGAAATAGAATACAGGACCATAGATTTAAACCTAGAAGAGAAGTTGGAGTTCGTTGAGTCCAAACTTTTTACTTTACAGATGAAGAAACTGAGTCTCAAAGAAGCTAAGTGAACTGACCATGGTCACACAGGATTGGTCCTTTCCTTGGATCACAGTTCCTCTCAGCTTCTCAGCCACTGCATTTCGCTGAAAGGGGAATGCAATTTGGTGCATACTAGGAGCCTTTTGCTCTTATTGTACACCTAATTATAACAAATTTTAATCCCAAGTTCACAACATATTAGAAACACTAAGTAAAAAGTAGGAAGAGAAGCTGGTATGAGTGTGGACTGCTGCAAAAACTAAGAGGCTTCCTGAGAGTAGAGTGGGGGACAAAAAGTCAAACAAACTTTAAAAGAATAGACGAGAGGTAATAAAACCCAAAAACCAACGTTGAAGCCATTTAGTAGAGAGATATACACCCCTGTGTGCCTCAAAAGCAAGTATAATAAACAACATTCAGACATATGCCACAAGGCATCAAGGGAAGTTTAGATTATTTTCAGCATCCCTTGTTTCAGAAGGTAAGGAAGGGTACTACTGATTGCAGTGGTGAGTGACTTGAGGCAGGGACGCTAGTATAGTGGTTCTGAAACTTTTTGTGGTAATAAAATATTATACTTTTAAGCATAGCTTTAATGGAGCCCTTACAGGAGGGGGAAAAAAAACTTTGAAAATGTCTAATTAAGAATATTCGACTACTGGTGGTACACATTTCCCCCATACACATACAGGCACAAATACACACCTACACGCGTGTCTTGCAAATACAGAGTGTCTCTAAAACTTTGCCAAGATTTTTGGGACACCCTGTATTGTGTTTTAAAGTTAAAAAAAAAAAACACAACGCAACAGTGATTTTTTTAGAAAGTCTTATTTTTCACATCAGTTTATTCCCCAATCTAACAATATTACCAATAGGTTACTTAGACAGAAGAGTGTTTATTTATTATCAGTAAGGGTTTTTAAAAAAGAACAATGTTATGCATATAAATTTATATAAGAGGGTTTTCATATGCAAACAAGCACATATCTGAGTGTATATATATAAATGAATCCATAGAG
>CM053580.1:167056828-167071995 GCA_028627135.1 Pseudochirops cupreus | reverse complement strand
TTTTTTTTTTTCCCCTTTTTTGAAGGGGCAAAGACAGGGCAATTGGGGTTAAGTGACTTGCCCAAGGTCACACAGCTAGTAAGTGTTAAGTGTCTGAGACTGGATTTGAACGTAGGTCCTCTTGACTCCAAAGTGGGTGATCTATTCATTGAGCCAACTAGCTGCCCCCATTCATCATTTTTTTAAATAATACAATGGTATTTCATCACAAGGGCAACTAGATGGTACAGTGGAGAGAGTGCCAGGCCTGGAGTCAAGAAGCCTCATCTTCCTGAGTTCAAATATGGCCTCAGAGACACTTACTAGCTGTGTGGCCCTGGGCAAGTCACTAAAGTAGGTTTGCCTAGTTCCTCAGATATAAAATGAGCCGGAGAAGGAAACAGCAAACCCCTTCGGTATCTTTGCCTGAAAACTTCAAATGGAATGATGGAGACTCAGATATGACTGAAATGACTGAACAATAACAAAATTCCATTGCAATCATATACCACAATTTGTTCAGCCATTCCCCAAATGATGGGCATCCCCCTTAATTGTCATTTCTTTGCCACCACAAAAAATGCTGCTGTAAATATTTTTGTGCATATAGTTCCTTTTCCTTTTGCTTTGATTTCTTTGGGATATAGACCTAGTAGTGCTATTGCTGGGTCAAAAGGTATGCATAGTTTCATAGCTCTTTAGGCATAATTTCTAATTCCTCCAACAGTGCATTAGTGTCCCGACTTTTCCCCCTCCACTCCAACATTTGTCATTTTCCTTTTCTGTCATTTTAGTCAATCTGATAGATGTGAGGTGGTACAGTGGAGTCATTTTAGTTTGCATTTCTCTAATCAGTAGCGATTTAAAGCATTTTTATATGAATATAAATAGATTTGATCACTTCACCTGAAAACTGCCTGTTCATATTCTTTGACCATTTATCAGTTGTGGAATGACTTATATTCTTATAAAGTTGACTCAGTTCTTTATGTATTAGAGAAATGAGGCCTTTATCAGAGAAACTTGTTATAAAACTTTTTTTAAACCAGGTTTCTGCTTTCCTTCTAATCTTAGCTGCATTGCTTTGTTTGTGAAAAAACCTTTTAAATTTGATGTAATAAAAATTATCCATTTTACATCCTGTAATGCTCTTTATCTCTTGCTTGGTCATAAATCCTTCCCTTAGCCATGGAGCTGACAGGTAAACTATCCCATGGTCCCTAATTTGCTTATGTTAGCACCCTTTATGTCTAACTCATGTACCTGATTTTTTATCATATTTTGGTATATGGTATGAGTGTTGGTATATACCTAGTTCTGCCAAAGTGCTTTCCAGTTTCCCGGGAATTTTTTTCAGATAGTGATTCTTGTCCCGAAAGTTCGGATTTATCAAATACTAGATTACTATAGTCTTTTAGTACTGTATATTGTATACCTGATCTATTCCACTGATCCACTACTCTATTTCTTAGCCAGTGCCAGCTTGTTTTGATGATTACTGCTTTGAAATACAGTTTGAGATCTGATACTTGTAGGCCACCTTCTCTCACATTTTTTTCATTGATTCACTTACTTGATATTTTTGAACTTTTGTTATTCCAGATGAATTTTGTTATTATTTTTTAGCTCTGTAAAATGATTTTTCAGTAGTTTGATTCATATGGAACTGAATAAGTAAATTAATTCAGGTAGAATTGTCATTTTTGTTGTATTGGCTCAGCCTACCCATGAGCAACTAATATTTCTCCAATTGTTTAGGTCTCACTTTATCTGTGTGAAAAGTTGTTTTGTAATTGTGTCATGTAGTTCTTAAGTTTTTCTTGGCAGGTAAACTCCCAAATATTTTATAATGTCTGCAGGTTTTTTTAAAATAGAATTTCTCTTCCTATCTCTTCCTGCTCAATTTTGTTGGCAATATATAGAAATGCTGATTATTTTGTAGATTTATATCCTGAAGCTTTGTTGAAGTTATTGTTTCAACTAGTTTTTAGTTGATTTTCTAGGATTCTCTAAGTATGACATTATATTGTCTACAAAAAGTGATATTGTTTCCTCGTTGCTTATTCTAATTCCTTCATTTCTTTTTCTTTTCTTATTTCTATACTTAGCATTTCTGGCTCAATATTGAATAATAGTAGTAATAATAATGGGTATCCTTGCTTCACCACTGATCTTATTGGGAAGGTGCAAGATTAATAGGCTATAAGATCTTCCCTACCCATTAATAGGCCTTTGTGCCCAGCTGTGATTAGGAATCACATAGAGCCCATGGGGGACTTGCTTGAAGAGAAGGTTGCTTTAGGGGAGGCTTGCTTGTAGGAAGGCTTTCACACCTTTTGGTACTAAGTTGATTAGGCACTGAGTCACAAAGGTTGTGATGCCTTCTGACTCTGAGAATTCAGACTCTGAGTTGGTATTTTACTTTAGGGCTTTGCTTATGAAAAGGACCATTTGATTTCCTGGTCAAGACTCTGAGTAGCCATATGTTCAGACCCACCCATTGCTCAGTGGTAAAGGCTCTCTCGCTCTAGTGTGTATGTAAAATGTATAGCAATATTGCTTTGATTCAGGTAGTCAGAGCCCTGTCTGTTGGTGTTTGTGCTAATTTCTCTGCTTGTATTTTCTTTGCATTTTCTCTGCTTATATTTTCTCTAACATTTAGGATGCTGACCTTTCCCCTGAACTAGTCAATGTAATTACAAGTATGATTGCTAACCCCTTGTTGAACAGTATTTCCTAGAAAAGCAGTTTACATAACCTGTGCTAGCAGGCCATCCTAGGTATGGTAGGATTCTTGCTATTACAGAAAGTTTCTATCTCAGCCCAATTACAAATAATGATTGTTGATGGTTCTAAAGAGATAGTACTTACCATTTGAAGGAGAGCTCCATTTATTTATTCCTACACTTTCTAGTTTGTTTTTTTTTATAGGAATGGGTATTATATTTTGTCAAAAGCTTTTTCTGATCTATTGACAAGATCATGTGTTTTTCTGTTATTTTTGTTGTTGACATGGTCAATTAGTTTTAAAGTTTTCTACTTCCTGCTTAAGGTTGAGTGATGTAATGGCCACAGTGTTGGTCTTGGAGTCAGGAAGAACTATGCTCTATTCATGCTTCTTGACATTTACATGCTGCCTTAGTTTTCCTGTCCCTCAATTGGAATAGTACTTGTAACACTTCATAGGTTTGTGAGACTCAAGGAAGATATCATATGTAAAGCACTTTGCCAAACGTTAAGTTCCATATAAATGCCAATTATGGTAAATGCTTTTGTAACATTGCTGGAATCATAGGACTATTTGAAAAAATGCATAAAATAGTGTCTATAGACTGTCATCATCACTAGAAATGAACCTGAATTAGAGCTGTCCAACATCATATTTATTTATTTTGGATTTGGGATTTGGTACTAGCACTAGTTCATGGTTTGGAAATCAATGGTTTCAATTGTAAATGCATTAGAAATTATAAATAAAGCTGGTTTAGCAACTCAGCACTTTCAAGTGAAAGTTAAGTTGGGACTGCTAGTCTTAGCCCATGGTCTTACTTATTTACATGCTGGTTTTTTTATGAGCTGATATTTTTTCAATTTAATTTAATAGACATTTATTAAGCATCTACTGAGCAGGATTAGGAAATCAAGAATGATAACAACTCAATTTCTGTCCTTAAAGAGCTTAGAGTCTAATAGAGGAATATAACATACATTAGTACATTGTGTGATACAAGATAGAATTTGATAGAGACAAAGCAGAGACCAGGGCAAAATACCTTCAGAAAATTTGAAAGAAGAGAGATGTCTGTTAACTGGAGGAATAAGACAGGCATCATGGAGTAGATGGCCTATGAAATGGACCTTGAAGGAAGACAACAGATTTCAATAGACAAGAGATAAGGAGGCATCAAATTTCAAGCACGAGGGAAGCTTTGTGTGAATGCGTGAATGTAGGAGGATATAAAATGAGGCTGATGCACTACTGATGGTATAAGTTGACTAGAATGTAGCATGATTAAAGTATAGTAGCATGAAATATAACCGAAAAGGTAAATTGAAACCATATGGTGGAGAGCAAAGACTAGAGAGTTTGTATTTTGTCTTCTAGGGATTCACTGTAGGTATTTGAGCAGAGGAACTATAGGTGAGTGAGACCTGTGCATTAGGGAAGGGGAAGGCATGAACAATCATACAGTGTTTGTTATGGGCCAGAAACTGTGCTTAGTGCTTTTTTTTTTTTTTAACAAATATCTCATTTGGTTCTCACAATAACCACAGGAGATAGGTGCTATAATTGCTCACATTTTACAGCTGAGGAAACTGAGGCAAACAGAATTTAAATGATCTGCCCAGTGGGGTCACACAACTAGTAAGTATCTGAGGCCAGATTTAAACTTAGGTCTTCTGATTCCAGACTGAGCCACCTGATAGATGCCTTATTAGGAGATTCTTTTGGTAATTCTTCGAAAGGTAGAATAAGTGGAGACTGGGAAAGCATTTTTAAGTATTAAGTAAATTTAAAGTATAATTAAAGTTTTTACAGAGTATTTAAAGTATTCCAAGGTTCAGATAAGATGCAAGCCTGATCCTGGGTAGTGAATTGAAAAGGGGAAGGATCATGGTCATTGTAGAATTGACATGGCATTTTTGCATCCTTGTTTCTGGAGACTTCAATTTTATAATTATCCTTCATGATTTTTTTTTCAAAAATTTAAAAGACTGCTGTGCTGTATCTTTGTCAATGCAATGTTTTCTCTTTGTGAACCTGTTCATCCTGCTTCATGGGAATCTTAGGGCTCTGCAGAACAGAGATTGAAAAGCGCTGTTTTAGACAGACTTCATAATAACCCGGAGAGACTTATATAAACTGATGCTGAGCAAGAAGAGCAGAACCAGGAGAAATTTGTACACAATCACAGACACAACAAATGTGTGATGACTAACGTCAATAGACTGGGCTTCTCTCAGCAATACAAGGTTATAGGACAATTCCAAAAGACTCATGATTGAAGGAGATATCCACATCCAGAGGAGATGCAGAGTATATGTGCAGATTGAAAAAAAAAACTACTTGCTCTGTTTCTTTTTCTTGTTTTGTTCTGTTTCTCTTTTCCACTGATCATTCCATCAGTTACAATCCTTCCTTACAACCTGACTAGTGATTAATGGGAAGATATTTGTAAATCCTATATCCGCGTGTGTGCCGCCATGGCGGGGGGGGGGGGAGCAGAGGGGGAGAAAATCTGAAACTCAAGGGACTATGGAACTGAATTTTGTAAACTAAAAGTAAACAAACCAATTTAAAAAAAAAAAGAAAAAAGTGCTGCTTTAATGCAATAACAAAATGACATCAGTCTTGGCTGCTTAAGGTCCTTTTATGCTTACTCTGGTCAGTTCTCCACTGTGTTCCAGATAGGGGAGGTGGGTACTTGGACTTTTTTTCCTTCATCTTTCTAATGTTGTATTTTTGTACATGAAAGTTTAGAAAGTTTTCTTTGCAAAATATAAAGACCCAGAAAAGCAGTCTATGCAGTCAAGATTAGTTTATTCTTCTTAATAAATGGGAACCTTATATAGTTGATGCACCTGAAAAAGCAATGTATTATTCATAGACATGTGCCTTACAGATATACAATTAATATATGATATTATACATGTTGTATAAAAATATATAAATTAGCTCATTCCTGCTTCTGCAGTCAAATGCTTTACCACTGAGCTATGCCCCCTCATTCCTGCTTCTGACTGTTTCTATTTTGAGTCCACTAATCTATCCAAACAGGTCAAAATTGTTTCTCCTAAGTGAAATAACAAATGTTGTAGTATGATGTATTAGTGATTTGGCATTTTAAGATTATTTTGGAGTTTGGCCCTTTTATTTCAAATGGAAGAAAGCCAATTTACTATGGTCACAAAACTTGTCAGTTGTTAGGACCTGGACCATATTTCCCATAGGAGCAATGCTATAAAAATTCCTATAAAAGTACCCCAGACCAGTCTACAACTGCTTACTATTTAGTTCACAGTGTATCTAAAGGAAAACACGTCCCACTACTGCTAGAAAATCTAACCATACTGGGTAACACTGTTTTCCTGGGAAAACATATACAGAGTTCTTGGGATACCAGAAATATCTCTTCTCATACCCAGGAGAACCAAGAGTACTTTCTTCTCCTTGCTCTTCTCCTCACCTTTTTGTAGGGGATAGGTTGAGGAGCAGGAGAGGGAGTGAGGGAGAGACACTGGGTAGGCAGGTATAATCTTTTGCCAGTGGAAATCCACCAAAAAAAAAAAAGCAACTTCTTCAACCTAGTATGTCTCCCAGTTGTTACTTTTCTTCTCTGGGTTCATAGCCTTCCCTTTTCTCTTTTTTAATACATGCTGATTTGCACATCCTCTTTGTTCTCTTTGGTTTCACAAGAAAAATTCCACATAGGAGCTATATATGTACAGTACATACATATAAAGGACTGAAGTAGGAAGAAAAACAAACACAGGCTATTCCTCACATTCATTCACAGATTCTGAAGGGAAATGGGAATTCAGAGACAGGACAGGGCTTCTGAGGCATTTTGATGTAGGAAGTAAGGAAGCGGTTTAGGATTTGGAGACACTTTGGCAGGATCACAGGACTTGGAGCTATTGTTCAGTTGTGACCCTATTTGGAGTTTTCTTGGCAAAGATACTACAATGGTTTGCCATTTCCTTCTCTTGTTCATTTATAAATGAGGAACCTGAGGCAAACAGGTTTAAGTGACTTGCCCAGGGTCACACAGCTAGTGTCTGAGGCTGGATTTGAACTCAGGGATATGAATCTTTCTGATTCTAGGAACATCACTGTGCCACCAGAGATTATCTAGTCTAAATCTTCCATTCTACAGGTGAAGGTCAGAGAGAGAACATTACTTGTCCACTAGCAACACACAGATAGTAACTAGCAGATCTAGGAATTCAATTCAAGAACTCTGATTCCAAACCCAGTACTCTTATAGATCAGCATCAAAGTAGCACTGATGCTAAAAAGGCAACAACAGGCAAGAAGGGAAAAGAAAGAGGAAGGAAACACTGTTAGTCTTTACCTTCCCACTTGCCAAAAGACAAGTCCTGTCTTTTGGATTGCCCCACTCTGAACTGCCCACTTGGTTGAGGTGACAGTGAGTTTGAGGCTCAATGTCAAGCAAGAAATTGGCAGAGATTCTGAGGAATAAAGAACAGAAGGAAAGGAAGAGAGAGAAATACAAAATTGTGCCATAGGAAAAGGAAAGGGAGCTTCTGTGGCCACCATCTGGTGGTCATTCATATGTAAGATTTCTGCAGAAGTTGAGTGGGTTGAAGTTGGCAACTGCTTATATATTCCTTTAAGTAAAATTCCCATTTTGAAATAATTTTGAAAAAATTACCCAGTTCAAAAGGCTCTCTCTGATGTTGTCTAGATGTATATGTGAAAATCATGTCACTGATCATTTTTTCCCCATTGTATCTACTTACCGGTTGAATAATCATGAACAAGTCAACCTCTCGTTGCCCCAGCTGACTTATCTTTAAGATGGACACAATAATTCTTGTACTACTTCATAAGAATCTTACTTTGCAAAACTTAAAATGAAATATAAAAACAACTGGCTGTTAATCTTGTGTAAGGGGACATAAAACTATATCAAGAATATTTGTAGGAAGGCTGGGTTGCCATTTCTTATGAAAATTGCTGTAGTGAAAATAACACTAAATTTAGAATCAGAAGACCTAGGTTTGAATTCATGCTCTGCCAGTTACTAGATATAAGACTATGACCAATTCACTTAAGCTCTTAGTTTCCATTTTTAAAACTAAAATGGGGAGAGTAATATGCACTTACTTTACAGCATCGTTGTGAGGAAAGTGCTTTGTGAATCTTAAAATCATATACCAATGTGAATTATTAAATTTCTTTAGATGTCTCTGCTTCTTATTCTCCATGAATTAGCCATTGAAAAAGCATTTAGTAAGTGCTCACTGTGTGTAAAGCATTGTGCTAAGGATATGAATAGAAAAGCAAGACAGTCCCTGCTTGCAAGGAACCCACATTCTAACAGAGGAGACATCATATAATAGGTTTCAGCAGCAAGTCAGTTGAAAAGGCTCCATAGTGGCTTTGGCTACAGCAGCAAAACGTATGATATTGTATCATCTTTAATGTCATTTCCACTGACTGATAAAACCACATTCATTTCTGTCATTGAACCATTCGATGGTGCCAAGGACTTTGGTGGCAAGAGCTCTGTTAGAGGTTTGCTAGGATGCTGTTTGCATAGAAGTTGCTGCGATGATATGGAATAAAGATCTTAGATGAATTTTCATGATGCCACCTCTAAATGAAAAGTAAAGAATTCAACTAGTCATTTTAACTGACTTAATCGTTATGATTAGTTAGGAGTTAGACACAAGGAGTAAAAACTAGAAGGGACCTTGGTGGTAGGTCACCCTTCATTTTATACAGAAGAATTTGCAGATCAGATTGGGGAAATGATTTGGCAAAGTTCAAATCCTGATCATCTGATTTGAAGTCGACTAGTCTTTCCACTCCACCATGGCTGTTCAGCCAGATCTGGTGCTTGGTCTTAAAAGGTATCCACATAGTTTAGCACAATTCTTGCACAGGGTAGTAACTCAAGATAGCCTCTGCTTATTTGAAAGACATCACTATTGAGGAATCTTAAAAAACAACAACAACACAGTAACATGACATTAATGAGAAGTCAAATGATTTTGTGATTTTTTTAAAAATACTTTTTGAGACAGCTGGTAGCACAATGGATAGAGCAGAACTCAGGAAGACCTGAGTTCAAATCCAGCTTCAGTCGCTGACTGTGTGATCTTGGGCAAGTCACTTAGCATAATAGCTGGCACATAGGAGGCGCTTAATTGATGTTTATTAATTGATTGACAACCTCTGTGGGTCTCAGTTTCTGAAAAATGGAGATACCTATCTCTGAGGGTTGTTGTGAAGATGAGTAAATATTTCTAAGTCACTTTACACAGAGCAGTATAAATGTAGGTTATTGTTATTATTGTCGTCGTATTGTCGTCATTATATGACACCTCCAGCTGCAAGATACTAACCGTTCTGTAGCCTTCACCAATCAGTAAGTCCTGAACAAATTGGTTCAATTTAGCAATTACATAGTAGTTAACTGTTTGTTTGATGCAAGGTGGGAGGCAATAGGAATAGGGACTAGAGCTTTGATTTCCTTACTATAGGGAGCTATCTATGTTATACTATATATTATTCCTTTTCTTGAACGTTTCCCAGTTAAATTTTGTGTGCTTTTTTTTTTTTTGGAGGGCAGTTGGGGTTAAGTGACTTACCCAAGGTCACAGGGCTAGTTTTTTTGTGTGTGTGTGTTAAGTGTCTGAGGCCAGATTTGAACTCAGGTCCTCCTGACTCCAGGGCCAGTGCTCTGTTCACTGTGCCTCCTATCCGCCTCCCCAGTGAAATTTTAATCTTGTACGGCAGCAGGGAGTTCTGTGGGCTGTGAGTTTGATGCTTCTGGGCTAGAGCACTGAGAGGTTAAGTGACTTACCTAGAGTCACACAGAATGGGCCAGGTTTTCCTGGTTCTGAGACTAGCTCTCTATTCCCCGTACCACACTGCCTGGTGTCGGGGATAAAAAGATGAAAAATAACATAATCTTGCCTTTAAACAGCCTATGACACAATAGGGAGGAGATGACATATATGAATAAGTATGATACAAGATAAAATTTGGTAACACCAAAGAATTCAATAACACTGGCACTGTAGGGAATTTTAAGGAGGGAAAGATTTATAATATGAATGGTTTCTTTAGGCATAGGAATGGTTTTGCATTTAATTGGTTTTCTTTCCTCAAGTTTCTTGTTAATTCTATAGAATACTCTGATTAATTTTCCTTAAACCCCTTAAATTGAACTTTTGACCACAGGTACAGGGAATCCGAATTCAAATCCAGCCTCAGACATTTTGACAAATCAAAACCTCTATTTGACTCAGTTTCCTCAACTCTAAAATGGGGGTAATAGTGTTCCCTACCTCCTATGGTTGTTGTGAGGATGGAATGAGATTATATTTGCAATGTGCTTAGCTCAGTGCTTGGCACATGGGCTCCATAGGAATGCTAGTTATCAACATTATCATTTTATTATTATTTCTCCCAACCCTAAAATCTCCGCATATATTTTGCATATACCTATATGTGTACATAACCAATTCCCACTAGAACGTAAGTTCTCTGATTCTAGGACTTTTTGGTTTTGTCTTTGTAGTTTCACTAGCACAGTGTGTGACGTGTTATTGTTGAATTGTTTCAATAGTGTCTGACTCCTTGTCCCCTTTGGGAGTTTTCTTGGCAGAGATATCTTTCCTTCTCCAGCTCATTTTACAGATGAGGAAACTGAGGGAAACAGAGTGAAGTGACTTGCCAGGGTCACATAGTTAATAAGTTTGTGAGGCCAAATTTGAACTCAGGTCTTTTTGACTCCAGGCACAGAGCTCTAGCCCCTGAAATGATGGAACGTGAGAGTGAAGTATGGGTCATTTTGGGATCAGTGCATTCTTTTCTCGTAAACAAATATAGTCAGTAGGTCAATAGAATTTATTAAGTCCTGAATATGTGCTAAGCACTGGGAGTGCAAAGAAAGGATAAAGACCATCCCTACTTTTGGGGAGCTCACAGTCTAATGAGAGGGAACAACAATGTACAAACAAGATAAGAGAAGATAAATTGGAAATGATCAAAAGAGGGAAGGCGCTAGCATTGTTCAGGTTCATGTGATACTCCCCCAACCTTCTAAATTTCCTTAGAAATGAGGCCAGGGATCTGCTAGGATAGGCCTGAAACCCTGAGCCTGTTCCAGGACACTCAGGACTCACGTCTGAGGTTTTTAACACAATATTTAGCAGATCAGATTTAAGTTATTGATCTCTTGTTTAACTTCAGGTGGTAAGGCTCAGCCATATAGTATTCTCCATATTTAATGTGATTGCTTGAAGAAGCAGGGACACCAAACTCATTGCCCAATTCATAGGAATGAAGAATTTCTGGTCCTGAGTGGTGTTACATGTCCCCTTACTCCAAACTCTGTCAAAACAGGAAAACTTGTCTTGCAAAATTGTGTTAGGAAAAAAAAAATCAATCCAGAGGTTTCGGTCCTATGTAAGGCAGACCCACCCTCTTCATTGTTGTTTCCTGTACAGAACTTAAAATGGTACGAGAACTCAAGGCTAGATGCAATGTCTTCGATACCCTAACGTGGCCTAAGAAACTTAATTCATGAAGCCATGCCAATATTATGCAATTTGTCAGTCCCTTAAGGTAAAAAATAAACTTCTAGAACTTATGCTGACGTATTTCTATAGAAGGATCTCATACAAAGCTTTAAAATTTTTCCTTCAAAGAGTCGTGTGACAGGAATCTTTGTAAACACTCCTGCCTTATGTTCAACTTGCTCACTAATGCATTACGAATCAGACAGAACCATATTTTTTTTTCTGGCAGAGCATTGCATTTACTTCCCTTATATTAAGGCATCTTCCTATCATCGTATGTTTCCTTTGCATTGATATCTTGCATCCCCTTGCAATGGTCTGCTACATCCTGGAAATAAACTCAGATACAACCAAATTTTCTTATTTCTAGGCACCAAAAAGTCTTGGGAAATCCAACAGGTTTTTGGAAGTCAGTGAACATTTTAAAAGTATTAACAAAGATGGTGCAAATGAGAGCAGGTTTCAAAGCCTCTGGGTTTGTTTAACACAAACCTAGGCCAAAACCGCTTCCCTAAGACATCTGCATATGAACTGACCCCCAAATCAAATACTTTGGCTTTCTACCATAAGGGACATGTCTTGAAGTTTGGGGGCAATAGTTTTGATGTTAGGATCTCAGACAAAAGTCTTTTTAAGTGCACCCTTGGGGATTCTTTCAGGGAGCCAGCCTTTGCAAGCCTGGTCACCTCAAGAGAAATTAGGGTACATAATTAAGGTCTCTTATCTGAGTCCTAGATCAGACCTATTTGGCTCCCCACAGGCATACTTATGAAGTTATGTCCTGTCATTCTGGAAATTATTTTGAAACTCTACACCCACACTAAACTGTACGCACCCTTTGACCCAGAGGTGCTAGTATGAGGAATATGCACTAAAGAGATAAAAAGAGAGGGAAAAGATCCATATGTACAAAAATATTGAAAAGAGCACTTTTTATTACAGTGAATACTAAGGGAAGAGGGGTGCCAATCAATTAGAAAACAGCTGAACAATGTACAGTATATATATATTTATAAAACTAATTATTGCCTTGTAAGAGATGACGGATCCAAAAGGGATTAATTTAGACAAACTTGGGGAGACTTGTATTAATGGATGCAGAATGAAGTGAGCAGTACAAAGAAAAGAATTTATACAGTGATTACAACATTGTAAAGAACTTTAAAAGACTTAAGCACTCTGATCAATGACCAACAGGGAATCCAGGGGACTGATAAAATATGCTTCCTATTTTTTATAGTAGAGATGCAGAATAAAACATACATTTTAGACATAGGCAACATAGAGATTTACTTTCTTTCATCCTGCTTCTTTGTTGTAAGGGAAGGTTTAGAAAAGGTTTAGAAAATTCTTTTGGGAGAGGAAAGGGGATGCAAGATATCAATGCAAAGGAAACAAAAATAAAGAAAAAAGTATAGAAAAGTAAAGGAAGTCTTGTTTTTAATGCACAGAAGAGAACAAAAGGATATTCAGAGGCAAACAAAGACAAACAAGACAGCTTTAGGATTAGTGGTTTGAATTTATTGGATACTTAAATCCTTAAAAGTATGTAGAAAAATTTGTAGTTTCATATACAGTCTTTTGTACTATCCTTTGCATATGGAAATGCTAGTTTGTTGGAATTTTTCAAATTTAGAATAAAAGTTTTAAAAAATCTATATGTATAAATATTTTAATGTCACATAGAGTAATGGTCTATGGACCATTCTTATATCGATATAAACTATAAAGAGTGACTATGGGGCTAATTAATATTTTAAAATTTTTAGAAAACTATACAGTAAAGAACTATAAAAGAAGAATAAAAAGAAGAGTTTTCTTATACACAAAAATCAATTATTTATAATTACGGAATAAATGTGTTAGAGGTGAGGAATAGTATGGGAATGAGGAACTATATAAACTTAAATAGAAACTCTAACAATGAGGAATAAATACAGAGGGACAGAGATTTGGGATGGAACTATCGGTGGGTGAATCTTACAACTTCTCTCCACTGTGATCAGGGAGTTACCAGGAGATGATTTAAGAGAGGTATTTAACCAACTTGTGACTGTCAGCAGAGGTAAATCAATACTTCATATCGGAATCCCTGCAATGAAAAATCTAGGAGAAAAAGCTTACATTACTTAACTTTTCCCCTAGAAGATGGATATCAAAGAGCACAAAGTTACAGATTCATAGATTTAGAAGTAGAATAGACTGCAAAGTCATCTAGTTCTGTCCATTTATTTTACAGATGAAAAAAATGGAGGCCTAGAGGGGTTAGGTGACATAGATAACACAGATAAAAAGTGACAGAAGCAGGATACCTACATGTGTTCTCTGACTTAAATACAACATTCTTTCCAAAGGCTTCATTATTTACAACTTTTTATAGTGAAAATCTGTTCCTGGGAAAGTGGTTATTTTATTGGTTGCCTACGTCTGTTCCCTCTTAAAGCCTAATACCATCTGTCAATCAGTCAACTAAGTATTTAACTCCCATTGTATGTCTTGGATCTCTTCTTAAATATACATTTTTGATGTATTTTATGTCAATCACTTCTTGATTTACTGACCCCCATGTTCCTTGCTCCATATGAAACCCATATTTGTAACAAATAAAAATAAACCAAAATGACCAACATAGTGACAGCATTTGAAAGAACCTGTAACATTCTACACTCATAGTTCCCTTCCTCTCTAAGGAAAGACAGAAGGTACAGTTCATCATCTGTTCTTCAGGATCAAGGCTGGTCCTTAAAATATATTATTCAGAATCCTCTTTTTTTTAGTATCCTTTTTGTTTACATCTTTGTAATTTTGTCCTTTTCATGTCCATTTTGTTATTATGTAGTTGTTTTTCCTGGTTCTCCTTACCTCAAGTTGCATATGTTCATAAAACTTTCTCATGCTTTCCTGAATTCTTCATATTTGTTATTTCTCGTAAAACAAACAAAAAAATCATTGCTATAATTTATTTAGCTATTCCCCAATTGAACACTTACTTTATTTTTAGTTCTTGAAATATTTTGACATATATGGAAATTTCTTTCTGTCACTCACCTCCTTGAAGTATGTATCCAGGGGAAGTAAGCAGTAACTTCTCCAAGCTCCCCAAGAATTTTGTTGTTAAAAGCTGAAAAGTAAATTTGAGCGGATTTAAGAGTGACAGAACCCATTGGGAGATGGAGAGTGACAGATTCCCAGCCCAGAAAAGTGCCTACTCAGGTCGGGGCAGGGAGAACACCGAGCACACAGGAGTGGCACCAGCACAGACTGAGAAGCCCCACCCAGCAGACTCACCCAGCCAGAGGCTTCTGCAGCCATCTCGCCACAGAGTGGAGGACCAACGGAACTGGGTAGGAGGGACCGCGGGGCGCATAGCAGGGTCAGCGGTTTTTCCTGGGGCTAGCAACTCGTGGCCTGGATTTTTGAAACTACATACCCAGACTTCCAGAAATTAGGATGGAAGAACAAAATCTAGGTGCTCTGATCCCCCTCCCTGACACAGAAAAGTCAAGAGGTAAAGCCCCATCTAGAGTACATTCTTGCATAAGTGTAAACAGCCACAGGCTTGGAAATCCCTAAGGAAGCGGGAAGGGAGATTGTAGGGACCCTAAACCCAGGTGGGTGGAGACAGCAAGCCCTAACAACAAAAGACCAGGTGTGCTTTAGAACCACCTGGCCAATCAACAAACTACAGCCCCACCCTTCTACTACATTGAGCCTGCCTGAGAAGCAGCCCAGAGAAACAGGTGGAAACCTGAAGCAGGACCCCTCCCCCCCATAAGTTACTCTGTGAGCCTCAGGTAACTCAGGGGAAACACCAAGAATCCTGGCCCTGGCCCCACACACTCAGAGGCCACAGCTCACGAAGTCAACAACCAAATCCCTACCTCCCAGCCTGAGAAACTCAGTACTCC
>CM053580.1:167038315-167056328 GCA_028627135.1 Pseudochirops cupreus | reverse complement strand
CCTCTCATCCCCATCCCCCCTACTCTCCTGTGTGGCAAGATACTCAGTTTAGAGTTTATGTCATTCCTTCCCTAAGCCAAATTCAATGAGAGTAAGGTTGACCCTTTCCCTTTTGCCTTCCTGTTCTTCCCCTCCATTGTAACAATTATCCTTTGCCTTGTCTATGAGATAATTAACCCCATTCTGTCTCTCCCTGTCTCCTCTCATTCTAATCCTCTCCCACCTCAGAATTTCACCTTTTAGAGTATTTTCCCTTTCTCTTCAATTGATCTTGTGCTTATTCCTTTCAAATATACAACAAAATTATCATGCAAATTTCCTTTTTTCCTTCTCTCCCCTTGCATACCTCTATTTATCAGTTCTCTCTCTGGATGCAGACAGTGTCTTTCTTCTTATGTCCTTTGTAGTTAATTTGGGTATTTAGAATAGTCAAAATAATTTATTCACTCAAAGTTATTCCTAATATTGCTGTTACTACATACAGTGTTCTCTTGGTTCTTCTCATTTCACTCTTCATTATTTTGTGCAAGTCTTTCCATGTTTTTCTAAAATCATTCAGCCCATCATTCTTATAGCACAGTAGTATTCTATCACAGTCATATACCACAACTTGTTAAGCCATTCTCCAGTTGATGGGCATTCTGAAATTTCTGGTTCCTTGCAACCACAAAAAAACTGCTATAAACATTTTAGAACATATAGGTTCTTTTCCTTTTTCCCTAATCATCTTTGGAAATAGACCTAGTAGTGGTATTGCTGGGTCAAAGGGTATAACCAGTGCAATAACTCTTTGAGCATAATTCCAGCTTCCTCTCCAAGATGGTTTGATCATTTCACAATTCCACCAACAATGAATGTGTCCCAATTTTTCCACATCCCCTCCAACATTTGTCACTTTCCTCTTCTATCCTTTTAGCCAAACTGGTAGGGGTAAAATGATATCGCAATATTGTTTTAATTTGCATTTCTCTAACCAATAATGATTTAGAGCATTTTTCATATGACTATAAATTATTTTGATTTCATGACTGGAAAACTGCCTGTTCGTCCTTTGACCATTTATCAATTGGGGAATGACTCATATTCCTATAGATTTAGCAAATGTATTTATACATTTTAAATATGAGACCTTTATCTGATAAAAGTCAAGGTATAGAAAGTCACACATTTTTAGATGTGACAATTATGTGGATTCTTTTTACTTGACTATGCTTATTTGTTACAATGATTTTTTTCCTCCAAAATTTTAGCTGATGGGGATTTTGGAAGGAGAAGGAGGGGTTAATAATAGAGATGCCGGAAAAAGAGAGCCATCAAAACCTTTTTTTAGTGCACAGAAAGGAACAGAAGAAAATTCGTTAGGAGGCATAGACAAATAGGACAGTTTTGAAAGTACTATATGGAAATTATTAAATACTTAAAAAATATATATATAAAATAGAGATCCACAGTTCTCTATGTGATCCTTTTTTGTGTTCTCCTGTATATGTAAAAATACTCCCTTTTTGATGTTTAATTTCAGAATACAACATTAAATAAAATATAAAAACTTTTTGAGAAGGGTTATCCAGTCATCTGAATATTGTATAGAATCTAATTAAATCATAATGTAGTAGACTAAAGATCACGTCAGGTAAATCCAACTAACAGTGTCTCATCTTGGTCATGTGTAATTCCCTTGATCACAAGAATATCATGAAGAATTCTGTCAAAACTGTTTGCTGAAACCATGATTCATTTTATCTGTGACAGTTTTCTGACTTATGAACCATAGAATCCTATATTTCCCTGCTGGTTAAAAAAAGTGAAATTCTCTCAATTTACTCCCACAACCTGCAGGAAATAATATAATTAATGAAGTAGTTAGTTTGCATGAAATGTTAAAGAACATGAAGTCAAAGATGACAGTATAGACAAACTTTTAAAAAATTCTCCTGCTGACAGCAGGCTGTCCATGTTTCTTGTTTGTCCACTGTCCTGTTACTACTACCTGACTAGGTATAGTTTACTCATATGATGTGATTGTTAATGAAGTAATACTGAGGTCTAGCCAAGCCTGGAAAAAAAAAATCTGCTGTTCCTACTCATTTGGCTTGTCAAATACTTTCAAAAAGATCTCTGATTGTGGAACAGTGCCTTCTATCCCAGCA
Organism: Pseudochirops cupreus; assembly: GCA_028627135.1. Lineage (NCBI taxonomy): Eukaryota > Metazoa > Chordata > Mammalia > Diprotodontia > Pseudocheiridae > Pseudochirops > Pseudochirops cupreus. Next base: position 167,054,178 of record CM053580.1, on the reverse strand, counting down.
AAGGCTGGAACACAAAGCACTATTCCTGCAGGGCTGATGCTGTGATACATAGTTGGAGTTCTCTGAGTAGCTACAACATTGCAACATGGCCAAGACCTTTGGAGAGTCTCATCCAGGAATCTCATTACCCAAGCTTCAAAGGGTCAGAACTAGAGATGAGCCCTGGTGAGGTCAATGCAGCAGGAAGGATATTAAAGAAAGTTCTGGTGGGAGATATCCCTAGATGATTTGATCTTCCAAGGATGAGTCATTTTATGGCTTAGCAGTACAGGAAGAGATGGAGGCTTGATGAGAAAGGCTACAGAATTATTTAGCTGAACTGACTGTTTTCCTCTAGAGCTATTCCATTCTCCAGTGAGATAATTGACCAAATTAAACAATTCTAGGGCCAAGAAAGCTTTGGGAATTTTAGAAATCCTTATGTTATCTGCAGTGAATAATGAATGGCCATATACAATCATAAATTAATGCAATGTCATATAGGATTTAATCTAAATTACAATATGACAAATTGTAAATTATGTCAGATCTGTGAAAGATCCACTTTTTCTTGAATCCCTGTGTTCCTTAGCCCCCCACCCCACCCACCACCCCCTACCACATTTTTGAGAGAAGATTTGTTTAGGGGTTAGGAGACTTGGATTCTAGTCCTAACTTTGCAACTAAATTATTCTGTAACCATAGGCGAATTATTAAAATATCTTTGTGCCTCATTTTTCTAATCTGTATAATGGGGGGTTGTGATAATTGCTCTTAATTCCTCACAGAGTCTTGTGAAAATAAAATAAGAACATTCACTAGCATCTAATTATATTTTTATGAAATTTCTAGTTAAATGAAAATTGGAGATCATTGAGAACTCCCAAATGCCCAGTGGTTATATAGATGACTAAATTTCTGCCTGAATCATAAAGTATAAACCTTGATTGATGGTCTATAAGCTGTCCCAAATAAATAGTTATTTCAGTAAGCACATGACAGGCTCATCTTCTAATCTCCTTTGCTGTGACTACAGATTAAGTGATCAAATCGTGAGTACCATTGAGGGAATTCTCTCTAAGAATCATGCTGGGAAGCACAGTGAATAAAGCACCTGTCCTGGAGTCAGGAAGACCTGATTTCAAATCTGATCTCAGACACTTACTAGCTGTATGACTCTGGGCAAGTCACTTAACCCTGTTTGACTCAGTTTCCTCATCAAGCAAGCTGGCAAACCACTTCAGTATCTTTACCAGGAAAACCCCAGCAGAGTCACAGAGAGTCAGACAAGACAGAATAAGAGATTTTGTCCTAGGCACAGAAGTATGCGAAAAAAAATTTTGCCTCTGTTTGGAATTTCCCCAATTTTTTATTTAAAAATTCTGGATATTGACACCAACAACTTTTCTATGCTCGCAAGGCATATATCATAGATTCTGGTTCTATATCATAACATGACTATGTCAGGCAAGTTTCCTGGGAATTTTCAGTTGCTAGTCACAACATTCCCAATTTGTCTATCCTCCTTGGGCAAAGGTATCCCAGGATGTCAGGGAAGTGGGTGCCAGTGAGACACCTGGAGATGTACAAATGGGCATATGGAAGGTATCATTTGTTTGCTGATTTTTCTCATCTTTTTTTTTTTTTGTCCAGGCTGATCTGGCAGGTTTTCTGCACATAGAAATACCAGAGAGAAAGTTTAGAAAACAGAATTGGCTACATCCAGAGAGAAACTTTTTCTTATTCTTATTATTTGAGAATCCTTATTTCCAATTGGAAATTATTTGTAGCATTTCTAATTACACCACCAGAGACCTATTGCTTATTTGGAGGCAGTGGGCAGAGTGAAATTTAATATGCTCCAGCGAAATGTTGAAAGAAAATTCAAAGCATTTTTAAAGAGTAAGTTTGGTACTTGCTGTGTTGCTGGGGAAAGGAAGATTGGAAATTTTTCATCTACACTCAGCCTCCTGGGTTTCAGGTCCTTGAGCTTTGGGCTACCTTCACTTTGGGCCTAGAGATATCTTCATCACTTACAAATATGCACTAGTGTAACTGTGAGACTAAATTCCTAAGGCAAGTAAGGAAAATGTTGACTTGTAATGAGGAGGATACTGGGAAAGGAACAACTTCTTCATATTTAAAATATTTCTAAGTGATTCTAAAAAGTGGAATAATGATTGTTTTGGTTGGTAGTTACTATTGGACTTGGGAACAGCCTTAAGTAAGCCTTACATCTTACAATCTTTCGAGAATTTGTTCAGGTCTCAATGATACTATTTAGTGAAGTGATTTTTTTTTTTTTTTACTGAATGGTGCTTTGGAGCTCCAAAAAACTATTGCAAGAAATTAGGGGACATGTCTACAAACTTCAGTGTAGGTCATACAAGGGTTTTTTTGTTTGTTTAATGGAATAGCTCCTATCAGATCGTTTTCTCATTTGCATCTTTTTTTTTTTAAAAAGAAAACTCTAGCTACTGGATGGTTCTGGAGGGGTGGGGAACCTGTGGCCTGAAGGCCACATGCGGCCCTGTAGGTCCTCAAGTGCAGCCCTTTGATTGAATCCAAACTTCACAGAACAGATCCCCTTAATAAAAGGATTTGTTCTGTAAAACTTGGACTCAGTCAAAAAGCTGCATCCCAAGGACCTAGAAGGCCACATGTGGTCTCAAGGTCTCCACCCCTGCTTCTCTCATTTTGGGTTCAAATTAATTAAAGTATTACTCCAGCTTCCTTCTTGCCAGGAAACACATTGTTTTCACTTTGAACCCTCACAGGCATTTTTATTCTACATGAGAATTTTGTTTTGTTGTTGCTTAAGCAGTTGTGTCCAGCTCTTCCTGACCCATGGACCCCAACACATCAGGTTCTTCTGTCTTTCACTGTCTCTCAAAGTCTGTCCAAGTTAATATTCATTGTTTCCATGACACTATCTCTCCCTCTCATCCTCTGCTGTTATTTTTCTTTTTTCCTTCAATCTTTTTTGACAAGAGGGTCTTTTCCAATGAGTTCTGTCTTCTCATTATGTGACCAGAGCAAGTATTTAAACTTCAGCTTTAGCATTTGTCATTCCAGTTAAAAGCCTGAATTGATTTCTTTAAGTATTGATTGATTGTATCTCCTTGCTGTTCAAGGGACTCTCTGAAGTCTTCTCCAGAACCACACTTGGAAAGCATCAATTTTACAGCACTCAGTTTTCCTTATAGTTCGACTCTCACAGCTGTATATTGCTACTGGAAAAGCCATAGTTTTGGTTATACAGACCTTTGTCAGCAAGGTGATGTCTCTGCTTTTTAGTATATTATCCAAATTTGTCATAGTTTTCCTTCCAAGGGGTAAGCCTCTATTAATTTCATGTCTGCAGTCACTGTCTGCAATGATTTTTGAGCTCAAGAATATACAATTTGACACTGCTACCATTTCTTCCCCCTCTTTTTGCCAGGAAATAATAGGACTGCCAAGATCTTAGTTTTTTTGATGTTAAACTTCAAGCCATCTTTTACACTCTCTTCTTCCACCCTCATCAAGAAGCTCTCTTAAATCAATCAGTTGTTCTGTGTTCAGTTCTAACCACTGCTTCGAGTGCCACATACAGGTTCCTCAAGAGACAAGAAAGATGATCTGGTATGTATATACTCTGATGACTTGCCATGTTTTGTTGTGATCCATTCAGTCAAAGGCTTTAGTACAGTCAATGAAGCAGAAGCAGAATTTTGTTTGTTTGTTTGCTTTTTTCTAGAATTCCTTTGCTTTCTGCATAATCTTGGCAATTTGGTCTCTAGTTTCTCTGACTCTTCAAAAACCAACCTGCTCTTTTGACAATACCCATTTGCATAGTGCTAAAGCCTAGCTTGCAGAATCTTAAGTATAACCTTGCTGGTCATTATGAAATAGGTGTGAGTGGTGATTTGAACATTCCTTGGCATTGCCCTTATTTAGGATTGAGACATGAGCTGATCTTTTCTAATCTAGTAGTCCACTGTTGAGTTTTCCAAATTTCCTGGCCTATTGAGTGCATCAATTTAACAGCATCATCTTTTAGGATTTTAAACAGCTCAGTTGGAATTCCATCACCACCACTAGGAGTGGTTTGTTATTTCCATGTCCACCTCATTTTACTTATGAGGAAACTGAGGCAAGCAGGGCTAAGTGACTTGCCCAGGGTCACACAGCTAGTAAGTGTCTGAGACCATATTTAAATTTACAAAGAGGAGTCCACCTGACTCCAGACTCAGTGCTCTGTCCATTGTTCTTCCTAGCTGAGAATTTTTTTTTTATCCTAATCCTAAGTAGGGGCTGCTAGGTGGCACAGTCAGGAAAATCTGACTTTGATTTCTTCCCCAGCTTACTATTGAGATAAAAGAAAAATCTAAAAAAAAGAATTTCTGGGTAACTGGTAATTAGTTTATTAATTAGTCTTAACAAATAATCAATAAATCAGATTCAGTGGTTCTCTCAGGAACCAAAGACCCCTGAGAAGAGGTTTCTAATTGTTTAAATACCTTTGAAAAAGGAGATGTCCCTGAGGGTGAAAATCAACTCTGATTGGTTAACAATTAATCAGAGAATGAATATTATAGTGAGAGGTGGGCTGTTTCTAATGAGGGGCTGGGGTATATGACTTTGATCAAGGCAACCCTGTCCCAGATCATTCCACTTGCAGCAATCTATATAAAAAAAAATCTATTCGAGGTGGCTGGGAGGCGCAGTGAATAGAGCACTGGCCCTGGAATCAGGAAGACCTGAGTTCAAATATGACCTCAGACACTTGATACACTTACTAGCTGTGTGACTTTGGGCAAATCACTTAACCCCAATTGCCGTCCAAAAAAAAAACAGCAAAAAAAAAACCTCTTCCCCACCAGTCCTACCTGAGCTGGGCTATGATAGGATCGCAGTAAGAATTGCACCTAGAGAAGATGGTCTGGGTGGGGTGAATTTGGGACAAAAGTCAGAAATGTCTTGAGAGACTGGGCTTTGAATTAGCAAGCAAAAAGAGAGGATGTTTGGGGCCCAAATATATAAATTGGTTATTAATATAATAAGAAAATAATCATTTTTCTTATAAACTGTGTGACTCTGGGCAAGTCATTTTACCTCAGCCTAAATTTCCTCAACTATAAAATGAGAATATTATTTCAGAAGATTGGTTGGTAAGGATTGAATGAGAAAACAGGTAAAACAGATGTTAAAGCACTAGCTATTCTTGAATACCAGTCCTATACATTCGATTGTCTTTCTGTGAGAGAAAGAATGTGCCTAGTAGTAACTGGGATGGAAGGATTCAGAGGACTCTTTTCATATCATTGATGTGAATCTCTTGTGTGACCTTGGATTAGTCACTTCACCATTATGAGCTTCAGGTTTCTCATTTATAAAATGAAGTGGTTATAGCTCTAAGATTCCTTCAACAACAACAAACAAACAAAAAAACCAGTGATCACATTTCCAGTTTGTCTCTAAGGTTCCTCCCAACCTTAAAAATCAACTTGTAATTCCTATCCTATTAGATAACATCCAGCATGAAAGACTATAGACAAAGTTATTTTCAGTGTTAACTTTAACAGTATCTTGGGCTAATTTATAATCTTTAACATCCAGGATTTAAAGCATGTTGATTTAGAATCTCCCTAGAAAAACTCATTATCATGCTTCTGTCTTTTATCATACGTACCTTGTAGGAACATTCTTTGACCCTTTCTAATACCTCTTTCTACTGTTCTCTTTTGATCCTTCCTTATTTTCTCATGCTTGCTCCCAACTCGTTGAGAGATTTAATAAATTTTTCTTTCTTCTTTGCTTACATCCATACTTGGTAGAGGTGTACCCCATCTTCCTTCTATCCACCTTTTCCCCATTGAGAGTCTTTTCAGTATCCCTCTCCTTCCACCCATGAAAAGGATTCATTTATAGAAGGTGGGATTGATTCAGTGAAACATTAATCCAGCTTTCTCCTTCCCTTCTTAATGCTTTAAGAACCCTTAAAATATTTACCTCCTTGGATCCTTTTTAATCCCTCTTTGCTCTGTTTGTTCTTTCTTGTTTTTTCTTTCACCTTTGATCTAGGCTATTAAACATAACCTAGCATTTGGAAAGAGTTAATTTAATTGGTTAATCTTTTCTTGATGTTTTCACTTATCATTCTTGTATTTCTGGTTTGAAGTGTTCATAAGTTCAATACTATGCTCACCTGCTTTTGTTTTTTGTTTGTTTTGGGGGGGCATAGGAATGTTTCAGATGATTTTATTTTATGAAAGCTCTATCTTCCTCTTCCCCCCCTCCCCACTCAGTAATTAGGGTTAGCTTTTCAAGTTTGATTTCGCACTGCATCTTGAACTTCTTGTTTTTTTTTATCAGAATTTTCCATTTTAAAAAATAGAATGTTACATTTTTTTCTTATTATTTCTTTTGTCTATGCAGTAATCCTGGGTTGCTAATATTGGTATTCTTTCATAGCTAAAGGTAATTGCTTGCAAAATTTGTTGTTTTGTATTGAAATTCTGACATGTAACACTGTTTACTTTGGAATTCCAAGTGTGAGAGCATCACCCCAAGACAGAACACAGCCGAAAGCAAGAGCTTGCAGGTTATTTGCCTGGTGGCAATCATTACAATTGATTAATCATTGTTTTGTCATGATATTTAAGATTTCTGACTAGTTACCTTGTATGATGTGTTGCAGTATAGTATTCAGGTTTTAAAATTTAAATTTTTTTTCTGAGAGACTTGTTACGCTGAAGATATCTTCAAGAGTGACTGTTTTGTCATTTTTTTCTTTTTTCAGAGCTCTAACGACTTTGGATAGAGTTTTCCATTTTGAGTTTTAAATTGTCTATTCCATCATTTTTGTTATTTGCTGAATGCTTTGATTTTTTAAAAATAATCATTCTAGATTTTTTCTTGGTCTATGATTTCTAGGTTAATCCACAGAACATTCTTTTAATTACAGATTTTTCATTCATTTTCCTTTGGTGTATATTCAATATGTTATGGACATTTATAATTTTTAAATTTTTATTTTTCCTTTTGTCTGTCTCATTTTTGGTGTTTTCGACCCAGGTTTTCTCTCTTGAAGTTCCCAGTAGCTTGTATCTGATTTCCCTCTACACCAGGTGTTCTTTTTGTTTTTCTTTTTTAATATTTATTTAGTTAGTTTTAGTTTTCAACATTCACTTTTATAAGATTTTGAATTTTAAATTTTCTCCTCCTTCTTCCCTTCTCTCATCCCAAGACAGCATGCAATTTGATGAAGGCTATATATGAGCAATCATATTAAATATATTTCTGCATTAGTCATGTTGAGAAAGAAGAATTAGAACTGAAGGGGAAAAACTGCAAGAAAGAAAAAAAACAAGAGAGAGAGAGAAAATAATACACTTTGATCTGCACTCAGACTTCATAGTTCTTTCTCTGGATACAGATAGCATTTCCTATCATGAGTCTTTTGCAATCATCTTAGTTCATTGCATTGCTGAGAAGAGCTAAATCTATCAATGTCGGTCATCGATGCGGCTGTCACCGTGTACAATGTTTTCTTGGTTCTGCTCACTTTACCCAGGATCGGTTCATAGAAGTCTCAACAGGTTTTTCTGAAGTCTGCCTGCTCATCATTTCCTATAGTACAATAGTATTCCATTACATTCATGTACCACAGCTTGTTCATTCATTCCCCAATTGATGGGCATCCCCTTGATTTCCAATTCTTGGCCACCACAAAAAAGAGCTGCTATAAATATTTTTTGTACATTACACCAGGTGTTCCTAACCTTTTTCATGTCGTGGATCCCTTTGACAGCCTGATGAAGGCTATCTACCCTTTTTTAGAATGATTTTTTGAATGCACAAAATAAAATACAAAGGATCACAAATGAAATCAATTATATTGAAATTGAAATTTTATATTGAAATTGCTGAAGTATATATTTTTTTAAAAAAAACAAGTTTATGGACCCATTGTTAAGACTCAGCTTTACACCTTTTCTCTCATTTGTCTTCCACTGCTGATTAATAATGATAGCAGCAGCAATAATATTAATAATAATAGCTGGTGTTTGCATACTGATTTAAAGTTCACTAAGCACTTTACAAACAAAACTGGGAGTTTTCCAGTGTTACTTCATGAGGTTTTAACCTTGTGCAATGAGTTCCTGTCTTCTTATGTTGTTAAACTATCTTTAATTCCTATAAATTCCCTTCCTTTGCTGTGCATTTTCCTCATCTACAACTGTTAGGTGGAGAGTTAGGTGGAAAATGACCTAAGAGAGTTAGGTGGAAAATGACCACTCTACTGTCTTGCCCGTCACGAATGTCTGTTATACTAATTCTCTCCTCTGCTTTCTCTAAGGCAAATAGATGTCTTGATGTAGTTTGAGTGAGGTTTGGGATTCCAGAGAATGTGTGGCAATGGAAGAACATGGAAGGAGTGGCCGTACTCTCTCAGGTACCACCTATGTTGCAGGGGATGGGGTGGGGAGAGCATCACCCCAAGACAGAACACGGCAGAAGTCAAGAGCTTGCAGAGACAAAGTAAAATAACCAAATTTTATTGAGAAGAAATAATCACAATACTAGTAGCAGTCAGGGAGAATAGATATGGGTCCGTTTCTCTGGCACTCAAACCAGAAAGGACTATTTTTTAAAAAATAGAGTTCTTCTCTGGGTTAAGCAGGGTCAGGGAGCCTGGAACCTGTCCCTGCAGTGTGGAGCTGATTTGGGATCTAGTGCTGATTTACACTGGGGAGAATGAATGCACGGGAAATTGGCAACTGGTTCATAATTAAATTCCCTACTGGTGGAAAAGAGGACATTCAGACATAGCAGGTTCCTGAGAGATCTGGGCATTGCAGGCTTCTTTGATTCGTGATGCTAGAAGTAAGTCCTCACAGTGGGATCGACCAGTACTTCATCACAGAAGCCAAGCTAACATGTACAGTCATCTTTCTTCACCAACGTCGCTCCTGTCTGGAAACGTACGTGCACTCTCTCTGCATTGTCTAGGCTCTTCATTCCCCATGGATTTTTACCACAGCATCACACTTTTCCTTACATTGAGCTCATGATCAGTGGTGCAATCTCTAAGTGTCTTCACACACTTAAAACCATTTAACCATACACATTCCCGCTGTGCCACTCCTCCGAACACAGCTCTGGAGCTCTTACATGGCTCTGAGTTTCCCCTTGCATAGCAATACTTTTAATACTTTGGTGTAACTCATCACTGAGCAGTGTAGTATACACTCCCACCTACCTTCACCAAGATGCTGAAGAATTCAATGAGACCAGGTGGGGCATTTTATAGTTGGAGAAATGAAGTAGAGCCAGAAAGACCTGTCCCATGTCAGGACCAGGAGTTCTGGAGTCTCTGTTAAGACTGTGTTATCATTATTTAGTCCTGCCACTCCTTACCATTTCTCTTTTTCTTTATCAACATAGCTCTCAGAGCTAGACTCTAGTAACTTTGTCTTGCAGTCTTTTATTGTTGTTTTTTTTTTTTACTTTTTTTCTTTGGAGGGCAATTGGGGTTAAGTGACTTGCCCAAGATCATACGCCTAGTAAGTGTTAAGTTTCTGAGGTCAGATTTGAATTCAGGTCCTCCTGACTCCAGGGCTGGTGCTCTATTCACTGTGCCACCTAGCCACCCTCTTGAAGTCTTTTAAATTGAGGCCCCTCACCTTGTTACTGAGATTTCTAGTCTGAAAACCTTTTACTACTGTATAACTTCCCAGGGAATCCATGATGAACTCTTCTCTTGCCAGGACAGTTGTCTGGTATTTTATCATAGAAAACAGTTGCTTCTAACTGGTGTTATATGATTGTTTAACTGTCTGAATGGTGTCCCGAAAGTCTTAGTGAAGTTCCAAGTTATTGAACACATACATATATGGTATCTAGTGTATTACTGATACAGACAGACACAAATGTATATACACATCCCTATTCATTATACGTTGACTTTATTCGTGATTTTGTCTAACACACTAAATTAGCTAGACAAGAATATTCTAGATCTTAGGGGAACTTATTTTTACTGATTATAAGTGGGTGTTTGTGAACATAGTGTGAGTGAAAGGGTATTGCTCTAGGTAGCCAAGGCATTTTTGTGATCGAGCATTGACGCCTCTTTGCTTCGTCAGTTCACCTTTCTTGAGCGGCACCATTTTGGGTTCATTCCATCTGATCTTTTATCCTCATCTCCCCCACAAGCATTGCATGACTCAGAGCAGAGGCCCTTAACCTGGGGTCCACAAAAGGGCTTTTGGATACATTTCAGACAACTGTGAACTTGGATGGTAAAAAACCTTTATTTTTACTAACCTCTAAATGAAATTTATCATTTCCTAAAATTGTAAATGTAAGCAACAAATTTTCTGATAAGAAGTCCATAGGTTTACCAGCCTGCCAAAGGCATCCATGACACAACAAAGGTCTAACCTTTGTCTAATCCCTCTAAGGGATGAATCCAGAGGGCAGAAACCTCAGTTTGGGCTCTTCATTCCTCAGTAGCTCTCTTATTCATTTCTTTGAGGGAAATCTGATAATATTGAGTGGGATGTTTAGTACTTGCTCTCCTGTTCTGGTTTGTCGAGTTTATTAGTCACATTTTCTGTAGTTCAGCACTTGGAGTCCCTTGGAACAGTCTGCCTGTCACCTTCCTTATGGTAAGGATGGAGGGGATTAACCTGTCAGGGTAGATGGGGGAGGAGGGTGACAACTCATCCTGGTGATTACCTTTCTTTTTTTTAACTACTCTTAACTCCCCAAAACCCAATAGACAAAGAAAATCCTGAAAGGTCAGTCATCCCTACCAGAGGTGGCCAGACCAGAACAATTACAACATATTTTCTTTTTAAAGGAACCAAATAAGAGATCACAGTGTTTAAAAAATGAACCCCAAGGTAGTTCACTGGGGAACTGGGAGCAAGGTAGGGTTGGTGCTTGGCACTTGGCAGTGTTCCTGCTTTTTCCTCACTTCCTCCTATGTAAAGGGCAAAAAATAAAGTACTTCCCAGTATAGGACCTGGGGCCAATCTGCTGCATAATCTTGCCCCTGTGAAACATGGGACTACTTATTATTTTGTGATGAAATTGTAAAGATATAGACTCAAGGAAATTTCGAGTTAAAAAAACCTTAGAGATGATTCTTCATGCAAGAAAACAGAATACATCTGGGACGGTAGAAGATGCTTTTAGAGAGTAGAGGGCCTGGTGCCTAATAAACATTAAATCAATGCAATGACAATGATAGTACACATTAGCAGTAAGCAGTGTGGTGCATTGCAAAGGGCACTGGGTTTGAGTCAGAGCACCTGGGTTTAAATCCTGGTTCTGGCACTGAACCACTTGTATGACCCTGGGCATGCAAGGTCATAAACTCCCAGGACTCCTGCTATTTCACTTGTAAAATGAGCGGGGTGTGGGCTAGAATTATAGTCCAGCTGGGGAGGTTGAGTGAACTCCTCACAATCCCACAATACAGCCAGGACTATCGTGAGTGTAAAAATAAGGATCAGACCTGGAGCAGATAGAATGTATTTTGCTCCCAGGTAGAATGATGGGGACCTGGCATGGCTCCCGTTGGGCAATCTGTAAACCTGTGGCAGAGAGCACTTGAGGCCCCAGAGAGTTTCTTGCTTTTAATCCCCTTGCCTATGGCTTTTACCTGCTTTTAATCTTCTTGTGAAATGTTATTCGTTTCCTTAGAGAGTTGCTTTTTTTCTTTAACTAGCGGTTAAAAAATTGATTTTTTTTAATTAAATGGATTTCATATTTGAATCCTCGGGGAATACATTGCACCAAATATTGACCCAGAACTTGGACAAGGGGGTTGGACTGGATGGTCTTTAAGGTTCCTTTTAGCAATAAATTAAGAATCCTTCGTAAAGCATAGGGCCATAATATCTGTCCTAATAATTCTGAGTGAGGGGCCAGCTAGGAGGCACAGTGGATAGAGTGCTGGGCCTGGAGTCAGGAAGACCTGAGTTCAATTCTAGCCTTAGACACTTGTTAGTTGTGTGACCCTGGACAAGTCACTTAATCCTGTTTGCCTCGGTTTCCTCATCTCTAAAATGAACTGAAGAAGGACATGTCAAACCACTCTAGTAAGTTTGCCAAGAAAAACCCAAATGGTGTCACAAAGAGTTAAATATGATTGAATAACAGCAAATCAGTTCATCTAGACCAGTGGCTCTTAAAAGTTTTTGGTCTTATGACCCCTTTATACTCTTAAAAATTATTGAGGACCATAAAGATATTCTATTTATGTGTATCTATGTGTGAAAATTTATCATATTAGAAATTGAAATATCTTAACATGATTATGAAAATAGTTGACTTCATGGACCTCGACCTCCTTCAAGGACCTCAGGGGTCCTTGGACCACACTTTGATAACTATTAACCTATACCAAACCCCTCCTTTGCAGATGAGGAAACCTGGGCCCAGAGAAAGGGAGTTTCCTAAGTTCACAGGTTTTTTTTTCCCAATTTTTAGAGAGGGGAAGGTAGGGCAATTGGGGTTAAGTGACTTACCCAAGATCACATGGCTAGTTTTGTGTTAAGTGGCTGAGGTCGGATTTGAACTCAGGTCCTCCTGACTCCAGGGCCGGTGATCTATTCACAGCACCACCTAGCCGTCCCTAAAGTTCACGCTTTTTAAAAGCCAGAGTCAGGATTTGAACCCAGTTCCCTGAGTTCAGATCCAGCACTTTTCCCCACTATACCACTCTACACCCTGGGGAAAGGGAAGAGAGGAAGCAAGGGCAAGAAGGAGATATTTACTGCAGTGCTATAAATTCTTTGGTAGGCTTCCAGATGTTAAAAAGGGTTTTCTGCAATTAGAAGATCTGTGTTACTCAAACTTTGAAAAATAACATATTATTGAATAATTGGATATGGTACTGGTGTAAATATTTCTTCCTGACTACATTTATGGAAAATTAATTTTTTAGCTGAGATTTCCAGAAGCACTGAACTCTTGCTGTATTAAATTATTATTTGGCATTTGGTCAATATGGGGCAATAAAAGTTTTTCCAAAAGAAATTCAATTATATGGGTGAAAAGACATAACTTTTTGCCTTCCTGTGATGAGATTTGATTAGTTCATTTTTCAAGGGAAACTCAGAAAGCAAGTGTGGGGAGATATAATCATGTGGTGTTAGTTAAGTATTCTTTCATAATAAATTCTATTCATTCCGTAAATATTGGTTGATCTCCTCATTGCGGGGCGTGCAATACAAGCAAAGGAGCAAATCAAGAGAGTAGGCTTAGTCAAGGCAGTGTCCTTCCAGGTAGCAAAAAACCCCCAAAAAACCATGATTCTATGAAGGCTAATTTTCATACCTTGTGCTACTGTTATTCTTTCCCTTAATTCTTCAACAAAACTTCTTTCCAGTTGAATTAAAGGTCAATCAGTCAACATGTATTTACTAAACACCTATTGTGTTCCAGGCACTGAGAAAAGGTCACAGACCCTAGGTAGGATTCTTTTGTTTAAAATTATACCAGAAATAGTGAGAGAAAAAAGAAGGAGAAACTTTTTGGCATTCAAAGACTTCTACAATCTTAAAGTACCCTCCTGTTCTGCTTTCTCGCACACTATTCCACTGGGTGGAGCATTGGATAGAATGCTAGGCGGACAGTCAGGAAAATCTGAGTTCAAATTCCGCCTTAGACACTTACCGGCTATGTGAGCCAGGCAAGTCACTTAGCCTCTATCTGCCCCATTTTCTCAGCTGTAAAATGCTCCTACCTCCCAGGATTGTTGTGAGGATCGAATGAGAAAATTATTGTAATGCACTTAGCCCAAGTAATAAATGCTTGTCCCATGTATTCTGTGCTCCAGAAAAAGGGAACTATTCATTGACCCTCACCCATGTCCCATGTTGCTCCATCTCTGCACTGTTGTTCAGAGTGTTCTCTAAGCCTGGAATGCTATCTCCGCTTTCCATCTGCATGGTAAATAATCTTCATGGCTTACTTTTTATTAACAGTAGGAAAAAAAAATACAAGCGCTAAAAGTACTGCACTGAAAAGCAGAGTAAATCACCGGCAGACAAATAGAAAATAATTTTGCTAATGCTGTAGTATATGAAACAGCCACCCCAGCCTAATTCACAGAGAAATATGTTGATAATTTTACATTTACAGGTAGAGAGAACTGTTTATTTAAAATAAGGCTCCTATTGTGATTGTGTTTAAATCTTCTGAATATTATAACCATTCCTCTTCTAAATAATAATTCACCTAATTAGAGATTTACAAAGCAGTTTTCTCATAAATAATATAAGGTGGGTAGTATGATAATAATATAATTATTATTGATAATAAAATAAAAATAAAAATAAAAAATAAAATAAAAATTAAAAAAATAATATAAGGTAGTAGTATTTATTATCCCAATTTTATAGGTGAGGACACTGTGGATCAGAGAAACTGTTGATTTGACATGATCACACAACTAGTTTCAGAGCAAGATTTTGGACTCAGGCTTCCTGACTGGGAGTCCTTTCTACTCTTCCATATTGTCTCTTTTTCTACTGCTAAATACTGTTTACATTAAAATAATTAAAAATATTAGAAGTAATTGCTGTATGTACCTAATAAAACACAAGATTTAGATTTTCACTTTTTTTCCAAGAGCTAAAATTGTTGGAGTTTTGCATCCACATGATAAAGATTCTGCATCAGGGAAGGAAGTTTTCCAAGCAGGAGTTTCCTGCACTGGTACAATCACAAGTCTTGAAATCCATTCCCTATCCCCCCAAATGAAGATTCTCTGATAACTTCTATAGTTAGCAACTAGAGCTTCACATGTATTCTAAAATAATAACAACTTGGATCGCTGTATTATATGGCGAAAATGTGACAAGAGCAGGTATTATAATCACAGTTTTTATAGATGATGAAACTACAGGCTAAAGTTATTTAGTCAATTGGTTAATAAACATTTATTAAGTTTCTCCTGTATGCCAGGCACTGTGCTAAGTGCTAGGGCTACAAATAGAAAAAAGAAAGACAGTCCCTGCCTTCAAGGAGCTTGTAATCTAATGGGGGGAGACAGCAAAGAAAAGAAAACTGGAGGGAGAGAGGAACACTATGTTGTTGATTTTGTTGTGACTTAATTCTTTGTGACCCAATTCGGGTTGTTTTTTTGTTTGTTTGTTTTGGGTTTTTGGTTTTTTTTGGCAAAGATACTGGAGTGGTTTGCCATTTCATTCTCCAGCTCATTTTACAGATGAGGAAAATGACACAGTTAAGTGACTTGCCCAAGGTCACAGAGCCAGTAAGTGCCTGAGGCCAGATTTGAAGTCAGGAAGATGAGTCTTCCTGACTCTAGGCCAGGCACTCTATCCACTGTGCCACCAAGCTGCTGATAAGGAGTGCAGCTGGCTGGGAAATAAGATAGCTGGCCTGGATACCCTCCTTAAATGGAGGTTCTGGGAAGAGTTCTCCACTCAGCCTTCCAATCAGAAGAGTCCCAGGGGCAGAAGGTCCTTATGAGACATGAGTACCAAGGCTGATGTGATCTTGCAGGATGATGAGCTTCCTGAGGCCATCATGGTGAGGTCCAAAGGACCAAAGTCAAGCCAAAGAGTTAGTGGTAGAACCCAAGGCTAGGTTCCTGTCTTGATTCCTAACTAGACGTTCTTTCTTCCCCCAAATTCTGTTTTCTTCAGTTGTAATGGTGCATTTTAAACATTTAAGCTTCCACATCAAGTGTGCTATTAGCATTTGGGTTAATACCCACGGCTGAAGAACAGTTAGTGTTACACTGACTTTTGCTCTGGTATGTATGGATACCTCTATGACTCTAATTGATTAGGGCACTAAGAGAAACAAGAGTCAAATGAAGAAAGTAAGCCATGGGTATGTGTCAAACAGTTCTA
>CM053580.1:167022460-167038215 GCA_028627135.1 Pseudochirops cupreus | reverse complement strand
TTCTCTCTGTCTCTTCTCTCTCTCAGTCTCTTCTCTCTCTCTCTCTCTGTACCTCTGTCTCTTTCTCTCTCTTCCTCCCTCCCTTCTCATCGCTGCTGCTCATCTTTCTTTAATGCAGCTTGTGTGTTGGAAGGATCCCGCCGCAGCTGTTGCTGCCACATCCAAACCTGGATGGGGAAAAAAAACAACCCACTAGTCTTCCTTGGCTTAGTGCTCACAGCAGTCTCATTCCCTTCCAGGAAGGAAGAAAATTACATCTATCTGAAACTGTAAATCCCTGATTTTATAGTCAAGTTTCAGAACTTTTCAGTCTCTCCTAGAGTGGGGGGCAGAGGGGAAGTAACCTGTCCCTTTAAGATTCCATTCATGGAACAAAACAAAGGAGAATGACCTGACCCAGCAGCTTCTTCCAGTTTCTCCTTGGCAGGGGAGTGGTACCTTGTGACATGGATAATATTCCATCTCCTATCTCCATGCCTTTGTACAAACTGCCCTCCATGCATGGGATGCCCTCACTTCCACATCTCTTCTTCTTAGAATCTCTGGCTCCCTTCAAAAATCTACTCAACTGCTGTCTTCTATATGAGGCTGTTCTCTACTCCCCCACCCTCAACTGCCAGTGCCTCCCCAGAATTACTTTGTAATTTACTTATTGGGTATGGGCTATTTCCCCCAATAGAGCACAAGCCCCTTGAAGCCAGGGATGGTTTCATTTCTATCTCCATGTCTGTAGCACCTGACATAACACTGGACAGATAGCAGGTGCTTAGTAAGTACAAATGTGTTAACTAATCAATCTTCAAAAATCTTTTGATCCCATCCTTCTCATGTGGGCCCCATTTATGTCTTTATGCATGAGCTGATGCTTTTGTCTCCTTCACCTTTTCTCTTACAGGTATCTTCATGACACTGTGCCTGCTGTCCATTGTGTATGGGGCTTTGCGTTGCAACATCCTGGCCATCAAGATCAAGTATGACGAATACGAGGTCAATGTGAGGCCTGCAGCCTATCTCTGCATCTTCCTTTGGCGGAGCTTTGAGATTGCTACCCGGGTTGTGGTCCTGGTCCTTTTCAGCTCTGTCCTCCAGATCTGGGTCCTCCCGGTGGTGCTCCTCAATTTCTTTGGCTTTTTTTTTTACCCCTGGATTCTCTTCTGGAGGAGCGGCTCTCCCTTTCCAGAGAATATCAAGACCATGAGCAGAGTGGGAACCACCATAGTCCTATGTTTCCTCACCTTCCTGTATGCAGGCATCAACATGTTCTGCTGGTCAGCCGTACAGCTGAAGATCAACAGTCCCGACTTGATTAATAAGTCTCAGAACTGGTACAGGTTGACAGTCTACTACATGCTGAGGTTCATTGAGAATGCTTTCCTGCTCCTCATGTGGTACATCTACAGGACAGATGTTTACATGTATGTGTGTGCCCCCTTGCTCATCCTGAAGCTGCTGATTACGTATTGCACAGCCATCCTCTTCATGCTACTGTTTTATCAGTTTTTCCACCCTTGCAAAAAGCTCTTCTCATTTAATCTTTCTCAAGGCCTGTTGTCATGCTTCAGGTGTCTTTGCTTTCCACGTAAAAGGCAGAGATGCAATGACCCAGCAGAAAGGGTAGACTTGAAGTCACCAGATGACTCTGAAACCCCCATCCAGCAGCAAAAAAGTGAGCCACAGAACAGAAACCCAAACCTGAATGTCTCTTCCAATTCTTAACGGGGCCAAAAGTAAGATGGTGTCTCTCCCAACAGCCATTGCTTACGTCTATACAAGTCCTCTGGTCTTGTTCTCTGGGTCTGGTTGATGCTTGTTCAGACCAACTGTGACAATACCACACATGTCTTTGAATAGACAGGAAGTTATCCCTCCAAATGCACCCCCTACTCCCTGCCAGCTAGCTTGCTCTGTGTGCCACTGGAGTATGGAATATGTTTGTGAATGTGTACATTTGTGCAGAGACTGGCAAGGAGAATGGCAGGTTATGAGTCCAGTGTGGTGCAGTGCATGACACCTTAGTCAACAAAGGTCATGTGTATGAGTTTGAATGATTGTGTTCTCCCAGTTGGCACTGTCCTCTTTACTTTAAAAACAACACAACAACAAAAGGGACGACATGCTTTTCTCACGTTACAGGTCAGAACCTCATGGAATTTCATCCCAGCTTTTGGAAACAGGGAAATCTGAAATTGGGCTGGTTGGGTAGAATGAGGAAAAGGCCCCCTTTTTCTTTTCCTGATTATACTGTGTAGAGACCCAGATTGTCCTTGTGCAAAAAAGTGGGCTCAGTGATTGGGAGTTACTGCTATGGTCATACCACCAGATCATGCCTTCCCTCTCTGCATTTCTTAAGAGTGGAACAATTGCAATCCAACCTACAGTGAGCAATTGAACACTGCTGGCTTTTTCTGTCTGTGCTTAGGCCAAGAGGCTTCTTGCAAAAAGAACCAGGCCTTTTCTTCAACTGGCTGGTAGAGCTAATTGTCTGTGCGTGACAGAAATAGACAGAAGGGAAAGCCTATGAGCTTGATTTTAAAATCTTTGAATGTGCTGTTTTCACACTTTGATGATCTCTTGACCTTTCCATACCACCCCTCAGATCATATGTATTCACATATTTGAATCTGGAGACTTTAGGTTCCAGGTGCCCCTAAGAACAAACTTGTATTCTAGCTTTGACTTTGGTTCTAGAAACTCTGGAGTTTTGGAAATCATTAATATGAATTAGATATACAGGAGAATTTCTGGACCATAAGGCTCATCGGGCAGTAAAATGTTACACAGTCTCTTCTCTAGGAGCCTCTATAAACAGGATACTATTCTTTTCATGATGATTGGATGTGGGTCACCTTGAAGGTCACCTCTCAAAGTCCTCTCCCACTTCAGGATTCTGTGAAGTCACAGAAAAACCTGAAATGTATTCCGAAAAATTTTTGCAAAGTATTGTTTCTCACAAAAAATCTTAGCTAAGACTTGTATAAATTTTATAAGAAAATCACTTGGAAATTCCAGGCCAATGTTACCCAGGTAAGATAGTTTGGTTTTCATTACTTAAAGAAAAAAAACTCATTTTAAAGAAAAACAAATTAATCATGATGTGAATCTTAATGCCACCACCCTTCTCCACTGCCCCAAAGAAATTAAGTAACCAAGAATCCAATGACTACCTAGGATCCTTCCTTTTTTCTGATTTTCTGAATCTGTAGTAATTATTACAACCTGAAGAAGAGTTCTGATTCAATCAATTCTTCCTTTATTTACCTTTTCAATTTGGTACTCTGTGTGTGGTATGTATTTGTCTGTATTGACATGAAGTTGGGTAACATTTATTCAACTGCTTAGGGGAAACTATTATCCAATACCTTTATTTTTAACATTAAAATTTTTCTCATGTAATACCTGGAACCAGGTTGAAACAAAGACATCATTTAACACCATTAAAAATGAAATAATGGGATTTCAGAATATGAGCTAAGTTTAGATCAAGGACATTAAATGAACCATATTGTGTCAGGCGTCCAGTCTTTCTGTACAGCTATACTGTCTAGCAAGATATATTTGTCAGAGTTCTCTCTTCAATTTGTAATTCACATTGGTTTCAATTTCATATAGAAAACATGAAATGTATATGCACACACAAACACAGGATTTGATGTGCTCTTTGTGTTATATTCTGGGAAAATGAGACAATGTAAATGTTTGTCACCCCTAACAGGCATTCTCATGTGATTTACAATTTTTATACACTTTGTTTGGCATGTCTATAAACTACTGATCCATCTCACCTCTGTTTCGTGTTTGAAGATTTTTAAAATTTGAAGTATTCTTGGTTTATCAATATGTGTTTTGTTTGCATGTAAAGTCAGCAAATGCCCTTTTTCCTTCAAATAATAGCAAAATATTTTGTGTTATGCACTATCTTGCTTCCTCTTAGGCCATGTCAGCTGTCCTTGGCACTCTTTTTTAGACCTAATGCAAATCATTTGTGTGTGTGTGTGTATGTGTATACTGACATATGTGTGTACATGCTGATATATCCTTGTGTATGTATATATATATATGTATATATATATATATATATATGCACAGAAGTACATCCTGTGCATGTAGAAAGATAAGTTTATTTAAATGTACATAGACATGGGTATGTTCAAATGTACATAGACATGTACATATCACCACATAAAAATATTTTTTCAAAAATTAAAAAAATTAGGAATAGAATGAAGCTAAGTTTTAAAACCACTCTTTTTCTGCAGTTACTTAGTGGAGAAAAAGTTTCTATTAGGATTATGTCTCTATGTATGGCAGCACAACCATTCCTGGTGCCTAGTTTCACCCCCCACTATGCATCTTTAAGCAATTCAGTCACCTCTCTGTCCCTCCATCCCCCCATCTAACAAATGTAGTAATATCTGACCTGCCTACCACACAGGGGTGTTGGCAGCATCAAAGGAGAAAACAGTTGTGACAGTGCTTTCAAAATGTACTATACAACTATAAGGTGGCATCATTTTCTGTCACAAGCTTGTAAGGGAAATTTGTTGAAGTAAGAAAGACTGTTTTGAACTGGTACTAGCATTCTACCTTGCATCCAGCTTCTGGATGAATCCTTGGCAGTTTGACCTTGTGAAGAGAGGTTTGACTGGATAGCATCTGCTTTGGAAAGGGGAGGGGGGAAGTGCAGAATGTCTGTTCCAGTTGACGTTCCTGTTCTTACTGCCCATTTTTATAAAAACTCACATTTATGGATATGGGACTGCGTGGGAAATAAAAATAACCCCAAGGACATTTCCCTGGAAATCACCTTCTTCATCAGAGTTGCCGTGGTTCTATATATGTATGTATGAATATTACACTTCTTGTGAGTAGACTGCCAGTTTTATATTCCTAATCATGCCCACCACAATAACTGTAATAAATATATCATGGACATGTGATTTTATTGGCTGCCACTCTGCAGTCATTGCCTCTAATAAATAGTGTTTATGTTTCTTTTGATGGCACATCATTCTCGGTGTGTAGCCCCATTCATTGCTTTCAAGATCCAAAGACCACTCTTAAAATAGGATTTTTAAAAAAGTTATACCACTGGGACTGATGATGGATTTAGAACCTCAGTTGGAGAATGCCATTTATTACCAGTAACAGAGTTGGATGGGATCAGGCCAAGAGTGCCTAGATGAGCGGTTCTCAACCTGTGGGTTGCGACCCCTCTGGAGGTTGAACAACCCTTTCACAGGGGTCACCTAAGACCGTCGGAAAACATATTTCCGACGGTCTTAGGAACACTGCTCCTCTATCCATCTCCAGGTGAGTCTGCCCACATGCAGATATGCCGACAGACGAGTATTAAAGGGTCGTGTGGCATTAGGAAGGTTGAGAACCATTGGCCTAGATCCTCTCTTTTACCCAGAGAGTTAGTCTATTGTGTGTATTGTGTTTTAATTGTTTTTCAGTTAAGCAACTTGACCCATAACACTAATGCATCTGATAAGGTATACAGTATTCCATCCCCCTGGGTCCCCGCCTTTCTACTGACAGGATTAAAGTATTGCATCGTCTATTCTCCCATACCAAGATTTTTCATTACAAGTATAGTTCTCCTGATTCTGCTTTCTTCATTCTGCATCAGTTGATACAAGGGAACGTATAAGACCATCCCCTAAAAGTTCATGCCATTCACCCCATGTTTCTCTGAATTCCTCATTTCTTATAATACATTAATATGGCAAAATTAGTTTATTTCTTCAGCTGCTTTCCAATCAGTAAGCTCCCATTTTGCTTGCAGTTTTTTTTTGCTATCACAAAAAAGGGGTCATACCACACTCGGCAGTGACCTTGAGTTTGGAAAGTTAGCATTAGAAAGTCTCTTAGAATGAGCTCACTTGATGTTAAATTGGCCCCTTGAGAGAGCTGGTTGTCAACAGCTGCAATGTTCAGAGAGGCCCATCTGGGACTGCTTCATTTGACAAGTCTGGATCTCTCCAGCTCTTGGCCACTGGCTCAGACAGAGTACCAGGGATTTTGTCTTTTGATGGAGATAGGAGTTGGCAGAATAACCTTGGCTTTTGGACAAACTCTGGAAAACTGCTATATATTCTGAAAAAATTATTAAAGGAACACACACATGATCAATACTTGCTGATCAGATTGACTCTAGTTTCCTATCTTCCTACAATAAAATCTTATTTTATAACTGTTAATAAGTTTATAGTTAAATTAGTATTTTCCTAAATGAGCATGTTATAGCTCTTCCCTCCCCCTCAGTGGAATTAAAACTCCTTGACGGCAAGAACTATTTTGTTTTTGTAAATCCCAGCTCCCCAGATAGTACTTTACTTTGGGATTTAATCAATTTTGGATTCAAATATGGGAACTACAGAATTTGATGTCCTTTCCCCATCTGACACCTAGGAAATTTGTCAGAGGGAAACTAATATTTGATTACTTAATTTGGCTTTTAAAGTCCTTAATAACCTGGCCCTTTCTAGTCTTCTTAGACCTCATATCCATCTACATGCTCCCCAAACCAGTGATAACAACTCTACTTGATGTTTTTCCCATAATACATTGCACTTCATAGCTCCAGGCATTTTCATTGACTGTTCCCCATGCCTGGAACTGTCTCTCTCTTTCTATCTCTCTGTCTCTCTCTCTCCTTCCTTCTCTCTCTCTCTCTCTCTCTCTCTCCTCATCTTGTTCTCTTGTTTTTCCTGGTTTTCTTCAAGTCTCAGCTAAAATCCCACCTTCTGCATGAAACCTTTCCTAGTCTTTCTTAATCATAGTACCTTCCCTCTGAGACTATCTCCAAGATGCACACGTATGTATACACATGTATGTATATGCGCACATATAAGTAGATAGACATAAACATATACATACTCTTATGTTTACACACATATAGGTACTAGATGGCACAGTAAATAGAGCTGCAGGTCTGGAGTCAGAAAGACTAGTCTTTCTTTGTTCAAATTCAGCCTCAGACACTTATTAGCTGTGCGACCCTGGGCAAGCCACATTATCCTGTTTGCCTCAGTTTCTTCATCTGTAAAATGAGCTGGAGAAGGAAATGGCAAGCTACTCCAGTATCTTTGCCAAGAAAACCCCAAATGGGGTCACAAAGAGTTGGGCATGACTGAAATGAATGAACAACAACAGACATATACATATACATGTACATATACACACACACACACACACTCACACCTATACACAATACATATGTATATATGTGTACAAACACACATCTGTGTGCATACATATATATGTATATCTATATACTATATTCTTTGTACATAGTCATTTGCATGTTGTCTCCCTCATCAGACTGTGAGCTCTTTGAGGGCAAGAACTATTTTTTTAAACCTTTCTTTGTAACCCCAGGGTTTAGCACAGTGCTTGAAACACAATAAACAGATGCTTAATAAATACTTTTTGTATCAACCTGAGTAATCTTTTATTTCTAGCAAATCACTTCACCTTTCTGGGTCTCTGTTTCCTTATCTGGAGTCAGTGATCTCGAGTCCCTTTTCCATAGCTCTTTAAATTATGCTGGCTCTGAGTAACATTATGAACTAGAGTTTCTTATGGATTCTCCCTCATCGTCCCTTTCAGGTTTCTTCCTTAACTCTATCCTACCTTATCCTACCCTCTCCCAGACTGTCTTTTTCTAGAGTTTTGAATCTTCAAGGCTTCTCAGAAGTATATACAATTTTACTCTCTCCAAATAATGGATTTGTATTTTAATAGGATCTAGAGACACAATGCTTTAATCCAAAGTAGTGATCTTGGTGGTGGAGAGATCAGTAAGTCAATAAACATTTATTCAGCACCCAGACATCATACTAAGTGTTGGGATGCAAGGAAAGGCAAAAGATCTTCTCTACCCTCAAGGAGCTGACAATCTAATGAAGGGGGAGGGGCAGGGAATAACATAGAGAAGGGATGAGGGTTAGAGAGGGAGGACCTATGACCAAGACAGGATGAAGTTATGTATCCAGTCATCAGTCCCTCCATCTGATTTGCTTTAGAAAATTGTGCCATGACAGAGCCCTGGAGTCTGTGCCTTGGTTTGGCAGGGACAAGGGAGGACTGTGATGGGGTTGGACTGAGCTTTCTCTTGTCCTTTTACTATACCACTGTTTCTAACTGTTTTCTTCTAAATCAATCATTACTCTTTCTGAATTAGGATGTCCTGACTGAAAATTGACTCATCTATTTCCTGAGTCCAGAAACTACTATCTCGCTTAGACATCTGCATTGTGTATTCACTTATCAGTATTCCTCCAAAGACTGAGATCCCCCAATTAGATTTACTGCTCTCTCCAATGAGGAGAAAGAAGAGAAGGAGGAGGAGGTAGACCAGGAGGAAGAAAAGGGAGATGGGGAGGGAGAGGAGGAAAGGATAAGGAACAATAGGCTGGTTCTGGAATCTGCTCCCAGACACAGTTCTCTCTCTACAATACTGCTGGGAAAGAGATTCACTTTTTTTCCTCTTAGTGGCTTTTCTATTATATACTTCTTGTGGGGTTTCCTATTTGATAATAAGTAAGATTTACATTCAAAAGCACTTGATTCTTCTCATATTCATTTTGATTCATGAGGCTGACCAGCTAATATTTGAGAGATTTCTTTAAGATTTTTTAAAAATTTATTTTATTGTTAATTTATGAACTAAAACAAGTATTTCTGTATCATAGTATAATAAAAATGATGATTGCACAGGAACTGCAAATCTGTAATGTACAACTTGCTATTCTTTTAAAATATATAATAAAGTTAGCATATAATTTTTTTTTCTTTTTTCCCATTTTTTTCTTGCCTTCCCCTTCCCCCCCCCCCCCCCCGCCCTGGAGATGGCTACTGTTAGACACAAATAGGTATGTTCATGTAAAATTATTCTATATATACTTCTATTTATCAGTTCTTTCTCTGATACAGATGGTGTCTTTTATTATATATGCTTTATAGCTAATTTGGGCATTTATTATAGTCAAAATGACATACCACTACTAGGTCTATCTCCAAAGATGATTAGGGAAAAAGGAAAAGACCCTATATATTTTTAAATGTTTATAGCAGGTCTCTTTGTGATGGCAAAGAACTGGAAACAACAGGGATGCCCATCAGTTAGGGAATGGCTGAGTAAGCTGTGGTATATGACTGTGATGGAATAATACTGTGCTATAAGAAATGATGAGCTCAGTGAGCTTAGATCTCTTTAGTTTTGAAAGAATTCTATGAAACTCTCCTCCATCATCCCCCTCCTACACCTCAATACTGCCACTAAGTGTTTGATGAGACCACTGATTATAAAAGGTCTTTGAAAACATTAAATGAAAAGTTTAAAAACTTAAAACTTTAAAAACTTAAGAAAACCCCACACCCAATTGAAAACTTGTAACATGACTCCATACCTGATGATCATAGGAAAATCATTTCATCTCCCTGAGTTGTCAGTATCATTACCATCATGTAAAATAATAATATGCTAGGAAGTGCCTAAGGCAGGATTTGAACTCAAGTCTTCCCCATTCCAGGCCCAGAATTCTATCCACCATACCACTGTCGGCTTCTGGCCTGATTTAGGTTATAATGTTAATAATTAATGAGTAGCGAGGTGGTGCAGTGGATAGAGCACGGGTCCTGGAGTCAGGAAGACTTGAGTTCCAATCCTAACTCAGGCATGTACTAGCTGTGTGACCCTGGCCAAGTTACTTAACCCTACTGGCCTTAGTTTCCTCATCTGTAAAATGAGCTGGAAAAGGAAATGTCAAACCACTTCATTATCTTTGCAAAGAAAATCCTAATTGTTGTCACAAAGTGTTGGACTCAACTGAACAAATATAAAAGCTAGTGATTATGATTAATTATTTTTGCATAGTCAGGTCCCAAAACATCTTGACATATCAGAATGTTTCTAATGAGATGAATTACCTCTGTTTTCATGAAATTTAATAAGGATAAGTTTAATTGTTGAATAATGAATCATTGGGTTCACAAATTTAATTTTATGAGTACAAAATAAAGGAGGCATGGCTAAATAGAAGTTAATCTGAAAAAGATCTGGGGGTTTTAGTGGACTACAAGTTTGATGAACGAACATCTAATGTTTGTTTAGGTTACATTCAGAGAAAATATCTGGGACTCCAGAGAGTCTGAACTTCTGAACTAAGGACCACAATTGCAGTATTGTGTTGGGTTTTGGAAGCACCTTGATCAATTAGATGGCTAATGAGGACAGTGAAGAACTTTGAATTCATGACACGTAAGGATTGACTGAAGAAAGAGATGCTCTTTAGCTTGGAGAAGAGAAAGAGAAAGAGCCCTGATAGCTATTCAATTAATAAACATTTACTAAGTGCTTACTATGCACTGGTCACTGTGCTGCCCTGGTTTTCTAGTACTTGAAAGGTGGCTGTCATGTTGGTAGCCCTTGCTCTCATGGCCTCAGAGAGGAGAACTAAGAACAACAGGAGGAATCTGCAGAGACAGATTTAGGTTTAACATAAAGGGGACAACTTCTCAATCATTAGAGATATCCAAACATGGAACAGTGGGCTTCCTCTCACTAGGAATACTTGCCAGGGATGTTGTAGAAAGGATTCTTGTTCAGGTGCAGGCGAGAGTCAATGACCTCTGAGGTCCCTTTGAATTAAGGGTATGCAGGGAAATGTTCAATAACAGGTTCTCCAGAAGAAGAAAAGTACACAGGACACACCTGCAAGTTTAATCTGAATTAACATTCATTTTTATTAAGTCTAGACAGTCAACAAATAATAAATCAAGCACTGATTTATTTGCCAATTTCCGTCATGTAAACACTCACACTGCAAATTTACAGGTATGAGCTGGCTCCAGCTTTGACCTTGCTTTGAACTCTAATATTCTGTGATTTTGCATGTGTTCAGGACTTAAACTTCCTCCCTCCCTTCCTCCCTTCTTTCCTTCCTTTCTTCCTTTCTTCCTTTCTTCCTTCCTTTTTTCCTTCCTTCCTTCCTTTTTTCCTTCCTTCCTTCCTTCCTCCCTCCCTTCCTTCCTTCCTTCCTTCCTTCTCCCCTTCCTTCCTTCCTTTGTTCCCTCCTTCCTTCCTTCTTTCCCTCCTTCCTTCCTTCCTTCCTTTCTTCTTTCCCTCCTTTCCTCTCTTTCTTTCTTTCTTTCTTTCTTTCTTTCTTTCTTTCTCTCTTTCTTTCCTACATAGCTTCTACACGTAGAAGATTGGACTAGATAGCGTTTGAGGTCCCTTCCAACTCTAATATTCTATGTTTCTATGATATGTTCTCCTTTCGTCTACTCTTACATTATAGGGAAAACTAATCATGATTCACCTCAGCAAATGTTGACTTCATTCTCTGGGTCTCATAAATCTTTCAGATTGATTTGAATTCCATTTTCTACTTCCCTGCTCCCCTCCGGAGTGCCAGTGCTGAAGAAGAGAGATAAGCCACAGTTTCATTACCCAACACAACATTATTCAGATGAAGCAGGAGTATTTTCAGATCTGGCAATGGTAACTGTCAGGAAATGGGAGAAATGAAGACACTATATGCTCAAAACACGACTGTTTGCAGCCCCTCCCTGGGGAAAATAAATGTTATGACTTAGATAACTCTCTGATTCTCTGAGTAAGACTAATCAATGTTTGTACTGGCCTGAAAGATAACTTGGTAGAACTTGATGTCCCATTGACAGGCCTAATTGAACCATGAAAATGCTAAATCAGCCAGCCAGATAAGAGCACATCTGCTGCCTAAGATGACATTTTCCAATTGACTAGGACCAAGTTCAGTTTTAGAATAAGGCTAGTGAGAAGGCATGGAGATAGCTAGTCACAGAAATGTGAGGATTGTCATTACTAATTACAAGAACAACCCAATCAGAAGATCCTGCCCAGATGTCTATGTACTGGGACTGTACAACTTTACTGTGATAGGAAATATATATTTTACATCTAAGTGTGGTAAAGAAGTGAGTCTTACCTCTAATAGACATATTTCCTGTATACAAATATCTATCATTATTTTACTGTCTGGGAATTTTGATGAGTATAAAAATGCAAAACTGAAAAAAATCATATTTTTGGTATGTGGGTTTCATATTTTCCTGGTATAAAGGAGTAGGGAATTGCTCATTTTTCCCCTTTATTAATTTTGAGTCTTTGAAACTCAGTTTGTTGAATTAGATTCAATATTAGTCCTTTGCCTAAATCCCTTTGAAGCCTTGGAAACTTATTAGCCTACAGCTGGATTTAAAATGAGATTCCCTCCCCCTTTATTCCTTAGCTGTCTCCTTCATAATTCTTCAATAACTGCTAACAGTCCATACCAATGGACCACATTTTATATTGGCCCATCTTATTATTCTTTAATTTTATCACACGAGTGATTTCACATGTATAATTGATATTTGGAACTTGAAATTTAAAAAGCAAAGAATGTAAAAAATAAATAAGAAATTCGAATGTTAAAAAATTTATCATGTAAGTAGGTCCTGTCTTCTGCCTTTTACATCCAAAGCCTGCTATTACCACTTCTGCGTGCCCCCTATTTCCTAGCAAAGGGCTAAATGCACAGCTAAGCTCAATAAAATTTTGAACGATTGATCCAAATGGAAAAAGAAAATGCTCTTCTCTTTGAGCTTATTTTGTTGATCCTCAATCTTCTATCGTTTGTAAAGGGAGCATTCAGAAGAGATGCAGGGATCTCTACTAACAGCTGCTTCATCAAATTCTCTGATCTCATTGGTCCCACGACTAGAGGAAAAAAATGTTCTGTCTACCAAAGTGCTCACTTTTATTGTTCTTCGAGTTCTGGGAACTCCTAGTACCCATGTCTAGGTATATGAAAGCCAGAAAAAATAGCTATTTCCACCAGTCTTGCACCTTCCCACATTTTTCAAAGAAACTCAAATAGAAAACACTCTCCATCCCACTATGTTTTTTAAATAAAATTCCAATCTGCAAGATAATCACACCCGACATGACCATCAGGTGGCAGTGTTTATCCAGGGCAAAGTCTACACAGACCTGATCATCATTCAGGCATTCCTGATTTTTGTGGTAGTGTTTATGTCTCTCTCCTTTCCTCCATCTCTCCATTTTTAACCCTTACTCCTTCTCTCTCTGTCTCTGTCTCCTCTGTCTGTCTCTAGTTGTGTCTCTGCCTCTCTGTCTGTCTCTGTCCTCTGTGTCTTTCAGTCTCTTTCTCTCTTATTAGTCACAGTAGCATAATGCAGAAGGATCTGAGAGTAGGAATAAACTGGAAGCAATATAAGAACATGGCCTTATCAAAATGATCAATGAAAAGTTAAGGCTTAAGCAACACCTAGAAAACATTCTTTAGAAATAACAGAGTGATCTTGAGAAGCCTCCAGACCTGAAAGATTAAAGATAAAATCATTGACAACAACAGCAAAAACCCAAGCATTTATTAAGTGCCTACTGTGTTCCAAGCACTGTGATAACCACTGGGGATACAAGGAAAGGGAAAAACAGTAAAAAACACTAAATATCTAATGTTTTAAGTGGGTCACTGTCGTTGAGTCCTCTTCTCTAATGCTTTCAAGAGTTGACACATAGTCACTGCCCCATTTATACTTATTCCTGGTTCACAAAAGTCCAGTGTCATCATCTCTCACTCACAGCTCTACAAAAAGAACAGTAGAAAGTAAGCTGCTTGAGGGCAGGGACTGCTGTTGACTGATTTTTTTTTTTTGCTTTTTGTTGGAAGGGGGAAGACAGAGCAATTAGGGTTAAGTGACTTGCCCAGGGTCACATGGCTAATGTTAAGTGTCTGAGGCCAAATTTGAACTCAGGTCTTCCTGAATCCAGGGCCAGTGCTCTGTTCACTTGGCCACCTAGCCACCCCATGTTGTTTGTTTGTTTGTTTGTTTTTGTCTTTGTATCTCCAGTGCTTATGCCAGAGCCTTGCACCTGCGAGGCACCTAACAGGTGTTTCTGGAATTGAAATGAAGTAGACTGGCATTTTGACATGCTTTTTTGGCAGGCTATATAGCCCTGGTCAAAGGCTACTTTCTCTAGCAAATTCCATATCATATGCAAGATATTTTTCATAGAACTCAGAAAATCAGGAATATAGTTCATTAGTAGTGAAGAGCAAGAAGGGCAGGTCAGTGGTGCATTGGATAGAACACTGGGCTTTGTCAACAGGCAATCACAACAACACAAGACTTATGAAAACCAGGTTTATTACAAGAGAAATGAGCATGAATGTGGAACTCAAAAGGTTCCCAGGCTTTACAGAAGTTTATATTTTTATGATAGCAGAACAAAGGGAAGAGGGAATACCAAGAAAGGGCATAACATGGGAGGGGGAATGGTGCAGCAAAGGTGGGAAAAAAGACTAGACCACCCCCAAAGGGAGGGAGAAGGTGATGGCAAAAGCCTCATTCTTTTCCCTTGGGGACTGCTAGACTATGAAGATAGGAGGGTCTGCTTATCTCCAAAGGACCCCAGCTGCACAAGCATTATCCCAGCCTGACACAGACTGGCTGGTGCCTATCTTGCCTCCCAAGAAAACACAGGGAGTCCAGTTTGGTGTGCAACAAATTATGTCAGCTCAGGGAGAGCTTCCTTCTTGACACATTCAGGGCCTCATGCATGCTCTGGGCCCAGTGATTCTGGAGAATATTTCGACTTAAAAAGTCAAGTTCAGGGGACCCCTTAACAACTCTTAATAGCTTGGAGTCAGGAAGCCCTGAGATAAAATCTGACACCAGAAATGTACAAGCTGTGTGATCCTGGGCAAGTCATTTTACCTTGCTTGTCTCGGTTTCCTCATCTGTAAAAATGAATAGGAGAAGGAAATGGTAAACCGCTTTAGTATCCTTGCAAAAGAAAATCCCAAATAGGGTTACAGAGTTGGACACAACTGAAAAACCCCTGAACAACAACTACAAAGTGAAGAGCAAAACATAGGGGAGGTGAGAAAGCAGGAACTTGGTTTAAATCCATTATTTCATTAATGGAAGAGGTTCCCTTGCCAGTTGAGATCCCAAACTCTTCACCTATTGTCATTCTCATCATATGTATTTCTATCCTTAAAAAAAAAGGATGTCCCCAGTGTGCTGGAGGCTTCTTTTGGTCTCTTTTTAATAGCTTAGCAGACCTAGTGAAATACTCAGACTGAAATAATCCTCCATTATTTCATTCTTATTATGTGACTGGTTCACTTGACCTTCCAATTAAACATACCCTTCCTGATGTCTCTTAGATCAATTCTCCTGCTCATCATTAATTATTGATAACATACCAGGGGCAGCTAGGTGGCATTGTGGATGGAAGGCTGGACTCTGAGTCAGGAAGACTCAGGTTCAAATCTGATCTCAGATACTTACTACGTGACCTTAGGTAAGTCACTTAACCTCTATTTGCCTGTGAAATGAGGTCAATAATAGCACCTGGAGGAGAAAGTGAGGCTGGTGACCTTGCACCATAAGATCTTACAGGAATTAAATAAGATAATATTCACAAAGTGTTTTGTAAGCCTTGAAGAGCTACATAAACCATAGACTACTTGTTGTTACTACTTCTGGGGCTGCTCTTACTACTGGGAAATACATTTGCCATGTATCTCTCCACTGCCCTTTTGGGTTAGTGTATCGGCAAGCACCCTAGCATACCTAGGGCGGCTACTAGCACAGGTTCTTAGATCTGCTTTTCTAAAGGAAAGCAACTCAAAGTGGGTTAACAATCTTACTTTAATCAATCAAATACCATTTACCTAGTTCAGGGGGAA
>CM053580.1:166971145-167021960 GCA_028627135.1 Pseudochirops cupreus | reverse complement strand
CACATATATGTATGTGTGTGTGTGTGTGTGTGTGTATATATGTATATATATATATATATATATATATATACACACCCTTCCCCACCCCTAGTAGGCTACAATAAAGTTTAGATATGTTTCTCCATAGCTATAGATATATACATACACATATACATACATATATAGACATATACTTTCCCAAACATATTCTACTCCTGATCTTTGTTTTTATGTATGATTATATCTCTTCTTTCTTATCCCTCCTGCCTCCGCTACTTTACTTCTACCCACTCTCTTGCCCTCCTATGACCTGCCTACCACAAGACACTCTATTGGCCAACTCTGGACATTTTACTAGCCATTCCACATTTGTGGCGTGTCATCTCTTGGCCTCTCTGGTTTCCTCCAAGTTCCCAGCTACAATCTCACCTTCTTTAAGAAGCCTTGTCCTATCCTCCTTAATGCTAGTGTTTGCCCTAGTTTGGTTATCTCTAATTTAATCTCTCTCTCTCTAATCTCTGTCTCTTTCTTCTTTAAGCATAGCTGTTTGTGTGAACTCTCCCCCTTTAGACTATGAGTTCCTTGAGGTCAGGGCCTGCCTTTTGTCTTTGTTTATTTCCTCAGTAATTAACACAGTTCCTGGCACATAGTAGGTGCTTAATAAATGATTGTTGACTAAGATGGTGAGGGGAAAGGAAAACATAGAATATGAGGTAGGATTGAAGCATTACTTAGGTATGTTGAGTCTGGTTCACAGCCCATACATAGTAGGATCAAGGGTCTTTCCAACAAAGTAAGCATCAGAGAAATGACATGGGAAAGCTATGTGTTCAAAAGCAGCAAGAATGGCGAGCTCTCCTGAGAAAGCTCCAGGGTGGTTAGAAAGTCCTTCAGGAATCTAGAAAGCCCCAGGGAGTGGCAGCAGACAGTGATCAGTTTGGTGGATCCAGCTCAGTGCTACTGCAATGCTCATATCAGGACAGCCCAGACTCAGGGGCTTTGAGGCCACTAACATTGTGTCCTGAGATGCCAGATCCAGTGCTCATGTCAAAGGGACTTATTCATGGGAAACAGAAATAATTACAAGAATTCAAGGGACCTAGGATGAGACCAGGCAGGGCTGACCGTACCACTTAAAAGTGAAGGGAGGTGGGTGGGATAGGGGAATAGGTCCAAGATGACAGATGAGAGGCAGCAACCCAAACTTTCCCAACATCCCCTCCAAAACAACTTTAAAATAACATCTCAAATTGAATTTTGGAATGTCAGAGTCAAGAAAAGTTCAGGGTGACGCTTTTTTTTTCAGCCTAAAACAACTTAGAAGGTTGGCAGGAAAGGTCTGTGACACCGAGATGGGAGCTGGCCTGGAATGTATGTGGCAGCAGCATTAGTGGCAGGTCTTGAAGATAGCTGCAATAGTGGGAACAGCAGCAGCTTCAGGAGCTCACAGCCCAGGGTAGTATGGGGGTCAGACAACTGGTCAGAAAGAGTTTATAGGGGACTCTATTTCCCATATGCAATTCTGAGTCACAATTCAAAGGTGGAGAGGAGTGCTTGTGGTCAGCCAAAAGGGAGCGGGGACTCTGGGCACAGTTCCAAGGCCAAGAATAGCACCGGCACTTACAGCTGCAGGGTGCTGGGAGCCCTTCCTGGGTAAACACTAGAGCACAGACCAGGGGAGCAGTGACCACACATCTCCCCAGATCGTATCACTTTGGAAGCACCAAAAACCTGCAAACCCCCAGAACTAGCTCTAAACGAGCAGCACAAAAAAGCCTGAACTTTAGGATGGTGCTATTTTTTACCCCCAGGTGAGCAGAGCCCAACTTTAACTTACAATTCAAAGTCAAGAAAATGAACTGCAACAACAACAATAAAAAAAACTTGACCATAAAAAGGTACATACTATACTGGCAGGGAAGATCAAGCCACAAATTCAGAAGATAACAATGAAAAAGCAGACATAATCCAAGCAACGAATAAAAATATTAATTGAACATAAACCCAGAAAGAATTCCTAGAAGTGTTATAGAAACAGAGAAGAATCGTAGAGAAAAAAATTGGGGAAAAGAAATGAGAGCGATGCAAAAAAAATATGGAAAGAGAATTAACTGCTTGGTAAAAGAGGCACAAAAAATATTGAAAGAAATAATATCTTAAAAAACAGAATTGGTCTAACAGTAAAAGATTTACTGAAGATAAATTCACTGAATGATTCACTGAAAAAATTCACTGAAGAAAAAAACACCTCCTTAAAAAGCAGAATTGGCCAAATGTAAAAAGAGGTTCACAATCTCACTGAAGAAAATAATTGCTTTCAATTAGAACTGGGTGACTAAAAGCTGACTCCATGAGATTTCATGAAATAATAAAACAAAGACAAAATAATAAAAAATAGAAGAAAATGTGAAATATCTCATCAGAAAAACAATTGTCCTAGAAAATGGATTGAGGAGAAATAATTTAAGAATTATTGTACTACCTAAAAGTCAGGATAAAAAAAAAAGCCTAGATACCATGTTTTAAGAAATTATTAAGGAAAACTACCCCCAAGGGTAAAATAGAAATTGAAAGAGTCCACTGATAACCTCCTGAAAGAGATCCCAAAATTAAAACTCCCAGGAATATGAGTCAAATTCCAAGGATTATAGGTCAAGGAGAAAATATTTCAAGCAGCCAGAAAGAAATAATTCATATATCAGGAAGCCATAGTAAGGATTTAGCAACTTCCATGTTAAAGGTGTGGAGGGCTTGGAGTATGATATTCTGGAAGGCAAAGGAACTAGGATTACAATCAAGAATAACCTACCTAGCAAAACTGAGTATAATCCTTCATGTAGAAAAATGGGTATTTAATGAAATAGAGCACTTTCAAGCATTACTGATGAAAAGACCAGAGCTGAATAGAAATTTGATGTTCATACACAAGACTTAAGAGAAGCATAAAAAAGTAAACATGAAAGTATAATCATAAGGACTCAATAAAGTTAAAATGTTTACATTCCTGTATGGGAAGATGATACATGTAATTCCCAAGAACTTTATCATTAGTAAGGCAGTGAGAAGCAGTTTACATAGAAGGCTCAGGTATAGTCAATTACATTGTTATGATCTTCAAAAATATGAAGGGATATAAAAGAAGGGTGCTCTGAAAGAAGGAAGGGAGAAGTAGAATGGGGGAAATTCTCTCACATAAAAGGCAGTAAAAAGAGTTTTTACAGTGGAGGGAAAAATTGGGGAGGGTAGAGGACGAAGTGGGGGTAATGCTTGAAACTCTCATTAGAATTGATTCAAAGAGGGAAGAATACACATACACACACACATGCACACATGTACACACTCAAATGAGTATGGAAATCTATTTTACCCAAGAAGGAAATAGGAGGAAAGGGGATAAGAGAAAGGGGAGAGGGATGGGGATGGCAAAAAGAACAGTAGATTAAGAGAAGCAGTGGTCAGAAACAAAACAGACTTTTGAGGAGGGATAGGATAAAACAAGAGAGAAAAGGATAGACAGAAGAAAATAGGACAGAGGGAAATACAGTTAGCAATCTTAACTGTAAATGGAATGAGCTCACCCATTAAAGGAAAGCAGATAGCAGAATGAATTAGAAATGAAAATCTAACAATATGTTGTTTACAAGAGACACGCTTTAAACTGAAAGACATATGGAGTTAACATAAGGAGATGGAGCAAAATCTGTTATGCTTCATCTGAAGTAAAAAAAGCAAGAGGTAGTAATCATGATCTATTTTTTAAAATGGAAGTCATGGGGGCTGTAGATCACTCCTGTTCTGAGGGTTTGAAGAGAGGAAAGAGAAGGGGGGTAAAAGAAAGTTCATATTAGTGTAGAAAAGAGGAAGAAGGGAGTAGAACTTGCGGCTTCTCATGACTGGGGTGTGTGAGAAGAAGAATATACAAACAAGCAGGAAGAGGTAGGCAGAGTAGGCATCAAATGAACCTCACTCTCTTTTGAAATGGATAAAAAAGGACTGACCACAGTTTGGTTTATAAATACATTAAACTCTATGAAACTTGACAGGGAAATAATTATGGATGAGTGGGAATGGAGGTGAGGAAGAGATAACATGGAGAAGAAAATAGTCACAAGCAAAACAAACTCCTTGATTCTGGGCTTTTTTAAAAAGATAAAAAAAGAAAAGGGAAAAGAAAGGAGAGGAAATGGAAGGAAAAAAGGGGGGGAAAGAGGAGAGAAAAGAAAAGACCTAGAATTTAAGTGGGGGTGGGGCAGGGGGAAGAATTCGTAGATTGCCTGTTGGAGAGCTGGGGAATTGCTGAACAAATTGTGTCATATGAATGTCATGAGATATTATTGTGGTGTAAGAAATGATGAAAGGGAGGATTTCAAAGAACCTTGGGTATTGTAAACTTACAGAGTGAAATGAGCAGAACCAGAAAAATAACTCACATAAGGATAGTAATATCGACACTAAAAGCAAAAGATTATGAACTCTGATCAAGGCAATGACCAATCAAGTCTTCAGAAGACCAAGGACAAAGCATGTTCCCCATCTCCTAACAGAGAGGGATTAATACAAGGTAAAGAGACTCACATTTTTGCACATGACCACTGACTGTGTAGGATTCATTTCGTTTGACTATATTTATGCTTTACAAGCTTTTTTCTCCTCTTTTTCTGGGTTAATTATATGGGAGGAGCCCAGAAAGGAAGGTGAGGTTAGCAATAGTAATGCTAAAAGAAAAAAGGCATTATGACATTTTTCAATGGACAGGAAACAATGGGAGCTCAGAAGGAAGCACAGACAATGTATGTACTTTGGAAAAGAAAGCCAGTAGTCTGAAACGGAGACTCATGGTTTCACATAAAATCCTCTTTTTCGGGTCTAGTGTGAATATGGAAATACACTTTCTTTGTTTTTAAGTTCAGAATAATTATTAAAAAAGAAATAGTAGAGAAGTCGATTTAGGATTGCTGTAAGGAATAACTTACTAGTAAATCAGAGCTATACAAAAGTGGAATGAATTGCCTCAGGTTCATAGCTTCAGAGCTAGAAGAGATCTCAGAGGTCATCTGGTCCAGTCCTCTAATTTGAAAAATGAGGAAACTGAAACCCAGAAAGGTTAAGTGGTTTGTCCAAGGTTTCACATGCAGCAAATACTAAGTTAGAATCATAACCCAGCTCTTTAGACTAAATTCACTTCTCTGCAGTAGCTTGTCCTTTAATCATAGAATCTCAGAGTTGGAAGAGATCTTAGAGGCTAGATAGTCCAAAATCTACATGAATAAGAAAGTCCTCTACAGAACATGCATCAAGTGGCCTTCCAGGCATAGCTCAAAGAACTGCAGCAAGGGGAGGGGAGCAGGGAGAACGAGGGGGAAGGAGAGGACCTACTACTTCCTGAGGCTTCCCATCCATTTCCCTTTGATAGCTATAACTCTTCAGAAGTTTTTCTATACATTAAGATTAAATCTCTCTTTTCTCTCCTCTCTCCCCTCTCTCTCTCTGTTTCTTTGTCTCTGTGTTTGTCTCTCTGTCTCTGCCTGTCTGTCTCTGTCTCTGTCTTTCTGTTTCTCTGTCTCTTTCTCTCTGTTTCTCTGTCTCTCTCTGTCTCTCTCCTCTCTCTGTCTCTGTCTCTCTGTCTCTCTCCTCTGTCTCTCTCTGTCTCTGTCTCTCTGTCTCTCTCTCTCCCCCCACCCACCCCAAACTGCCGCAGTTCTTTCAGTTAGTCCTTTTATGGTATAGCCTTGAAGCCTGACCTGGGCTCCTTCTCACTGAAGGTCTTTAAGCACAGGTTGGATGACCATTTGTCAGGAATGTTATAAAGGGGATTCCTGTTCAGGTACCAGCTGGAATAGTGGCCTCTGAGGTCTCAACAGACTATGATATGCTGTGATTTAGTCCAAAACCCTCATGTTTATTTTTGTTTAATTGACTGATTCCTTTTTGTTTTCTAGAAAGTCATTACCTGCTATGCTTTTCCCATAGCATGGAACTCTCCCTTGCAATATAGAAAAACATTTGTAAAATCGTCCAACACCATGACTGCTTGAGAGTACATGAGACATTTGGCAACCATGGCTCTGTCCTCCATCACCACTCACAGAGAGAGTCTCTAACTTGAGAAGGGTTTGTTTCATCTTCCAGAACCAATTCTGGCCATCGACTTTTCAGCTGTCTTTTAGTGTTATTGGAATTTACCCTGCTATGGTCATTGTATCTATGGTTTTCCTATGAACCCTTACATTTTATGGAAGATAAACTGAGACCCAAAAGGTACATTGACTGGCCCAAGTTTCCACTAGGAGTAAGTACTAGGATTAAGATTGGAACTCAAGTCCTCTGACTCCAAATCCAGAGCTCTTTAAGTATGCCATGTTTCCACAAAATCGACTTGCTGTAGCCTTTCATGACAGTATAATCTGGCTCATATTTATATCTCTTAGTGTTAAATCTGACATTGCATGAGGAAGTTGAGAAGAATGTTTTTCAGCCTTGCAAGTAAACAATTTTTAAAAACTCTTTAGGTTGGTTTTCATTGATTAGGAAATGAGTAATCAAATTGTGTAGTAAGAATAATAAATATTATTGTGTCATAAGACATGAAAATATTAGGAATTCAGAGAAACATGGGAAGATTTTTATTAAATTATCCACAACAAAGAAGGTAGAAACAAGAAAATAATAAACACGGTGGTGACAACGCTGTAAAAGAAAACATTAAAACGTAAGTTAAATTCAGACAAATGGCAATGGACTCTACTGGTTTTGGAGAACAGATTACAAAATACAGCGCTTTCATCCTGGTACAGAGGTGAGGGACTATGGGTGCAAAATGTCGCCAAATATATTTTTTTTCGCTACAAGGATAGGGTTCAGTGGATGGGAGAGGGATTGCTCAGAGATGGTTATGATTTGGGGATTTTTTTTTAACTTTAGTTTAAAAGAAAGAAAACATCAAATCCAGCAAACGTTCATTTGGCCTATTTTTGCATCGTCTCTTTCTCCATTTAGTAATTTCCCTTCCCCTCCCAGAGTCCCCACTGTCTTCTATGCACCCTTCCTCCTTTCATAAGTCTGGAAGAACACAGACGTTTATAAGTAGGTTTCATTTCTTGGTTGTTAGGCCTAGGAGTTAGTTAAGACGCTAGGAAAAAAAATCCTTTTTTTCCTAATTCCTCATCTCACAAAAAATTGCAGACAAAAATGGAAGAATGAAATTGAAAGCAGACTAATTGGTTTTTCTCTGAGTTGCTACCTATTAGAAATGTTTAACCTTTACAAAATGTTATTTTTTGTCTTTTATTTCATCGTGTAGTGCTTTTTACTTCATTAATTCATTTACTTCATTATATTTTTATTATCTTTTATTTCATTGTGTAATGAGGTTTTACTTCAAGTGCTACTCAAAAAAATTTCTATAGCAGGCATTATGCTTGGTGTTGGATGCAAAGACAAGAACAAATAGATCCTGTCTTCCAGGATTCATTTACTAGGGGATGGTGGTGGGAGGAGGGGCCAGACTCAACAGATCCACAAAGGAGTAAATGCATGTAATCAGCCTCTCTTCCTTAAGCCCATCCCCAGAAAGAAGACTAGCAGCAGGGGTGGCCCCCAAATAAAGAGTACTCTAGATTCTCCTCCTCCTCAGTAAAAATGACTGTAACGATAACTATTAGTAAGGATGGAGAGTACATAGAATAGAAAATCCCCTGAGAATTGTCATCTTTCATTTTTCTAGTAACACTGGGGTGAAAATTACTCTTAACCAGCCTTTAAAATGATTTCTCCCTCTTCCTAGTCCAGCTAAAAAGAAAAAAATCCTCTCATTTTTATTCTCCCTACATATCTTCTTGGGTGTAAAGAAAAGGATAGTTGTCACAGGACTTCTGAAAATTGCTTCCTAAAAAAAGGAGACCTGTCCTTTGGGGAAACAAGTTGTGGCAGATGGATCTAATGGAATATTACTTTATCCCAAGAAACAATGAATATAAATAATTTAGAGAACTATGGGAAGACATATCAACTGATACAGAGGGAAGGAAACAGAATCAGGAAAACAATGTTTGATGATTACAGTCTACGTGGAAAGAACACACCCCTTCCTCCCCTAAAAATCACTCACTAAATACTGAATAATTGTAAAAAATCAAGCTTGGCCTCAGACAAGGGCTGAGAAAATGTTCTTCCCTCTCACTTCAGAAGTGGGAACTATGGATATGGAATAACGTATATACTGTCAGACATAAGTGAAGTATTGAGTAGTTTTACTGAACTGTTTTTTCCTCTTTTTTTAAGTTTAAAATGATTTCTCCCTCCAACCAAAAAAAATATGTCTGACTGCAAAGGGTTAAGGAGAATGATATATTCAGAAATAAATATTATATAAAAACAAAAAGTATTATTAAAAGTAAGATTATTTTTTAACGAGAGAGGACCTACCTTTTTGAGTTTTAGACTGGTTGAATCGCTGCAGTACTTGTACCAGACAGACTTGAGAATGGATGCAAATGGTGTGACTCCGATGCCAGCTCCCACTAGCATAACTACTTCATAGCTGAATACATCCTCACTCGCAGTGCCAAAGGGCCCATCTACTGCCACCCTATGGAGTTGGACACAACCACAGTGAAGAAGTATTCATGTTTGGAGTGAATGAAATGAATCTCAACAAGCATGTGAGAAAGTCAGATACATCAATTCCCAACAAAAAACCATTGGTTCAATTGGAATCTGAAGATCAGAGTATGCCAGTTTTTCAATAACTATATTATTAGCAACTCTGGACTCAAAAGTCATAAGGGAAAATTTCGGTCAACTTTAAGCATTTCTCCATATATGGAATGAATCTCTGTGTGTGTGTGTGTCTCTCTCTCTATCTCTATGACTCTCTCTCTCTCTCTGTCTCTAACTTTATTCACTCTGTGTGAACAGTCTAGTATGTTCAGCCCCTCTTTCTTACTCCTGTTAAATTTTAAGAGACTCTGAAAAATTCTATAAACATATTCTATAAATGCGAGTTATTACTATGTTTACTGTCCTTAGGGCCATAGACAAGTCAACAATTCACCTCTCTGAGACTCAGTTTCCTCATAAAATAAAAAGGGATAGATTAGGAAATTACTGAAGTCCATTTCAGTTCCAAATTCTACCTCCCTAAAATCATTTTTGCAGAGAAAAATGAGGATTTTTGATGGTAAAAGTAAATATAAAATATGTTCATACCTCACACAATGTGTATTAACATAGGTACACACAGCATTTTCTTTTCTAACATGGCTAATACAGAAATATGTTTGCATAATTTCACATATATAGTCAATATCATATTGTTTGCCTTCTCAAGGGGTGGTAGAGGGAAGGGAGGGAGAGAATTTAAAACTCAAATTTAAAAAAAAGAAAGTTAAAAATTTTTACATGCAATTAGGAAATATTTAATGAAATAAATGAAAATATATTAAAATTATGTACACATAAAGTTTACAAAAACATACCTATGCCAAAGAGGGAGAGGACACATAGATCATTCAATATTTCCTTAAGAATCTCCTCACAGCAACAAAGTCTAGAGCCAAAGATTGTAAGAGCTAGGGAGGAGATGAGACATCTCTTCAAAGTTGAAGTTTTAACAATTCTACTTTTCTTTGATGGATTTTCTTCATATTATCAAATTTATACTTACTTGGGTAATTTCCATGCTTCCTGAAATTCTGTCTTGTCACATCCACAAGCTTTAAAAAGACCTTCTGTCCAGTCTCCAACTATACGGATGTGAATACTGAAGAAATCTTCCTCAGGGGCTGAGGTCAGTGTGAATGGGTGCCACTCGAAATTTGACAACTTGGGGCACTTGACAAAAATATATTGTCCCACCTCCATCTTAAAACCCTTCTTCTTCATTTGTAGTTCAATGGTTTTGAAGGGGTGAGTGACCACCTGTATGAAGAAATAGAATGTAAAGTCCCTGAGGACAGGGACTGTTGCATTTCTGTCTTTATATCCCCAGCACCTAATTCAGGGCATGACACATAGTAGGAACTTAACAAATGCCTGTTGAATGAATGAATGAATGAATGAATGAATGAAGCTGGGTCACCAAATTACTTCCAGTGAATTTCAAACCTTGATATCTGTCTCTCAAATTGAATGAATGAGCAAGAGTATATGAATTTATAGCTCTCACACATTAGCTGTATTTGCTGTAAGTTGACTACATTACAACTGGGCACTGAATTTGGTTCTTTTACGGGAGATAGGACAAAAAAAAAAGGAGGAGAGACATTCTATCTCACAGAGGATTCCTGCTGGGGCAAATAAGGTATATAATTTCATTTGTAGAGATAAAATGTGAGACCTTCTATGAGGGACATTGGGTAGCAGAGCAGACAATGTCTTAGAGGCAGAGAATGTTAAGGTTGGAAAGGATCTTATGGATAATCTAACCTAATACCCCTAGAGGAGGAAAGAAATGGCTTCTGCTAGGTCATCCTATTAGCTAGTGGCAAAGAGCCAACTAGAATCTTAGCGTCAAAAGTAAGATAGAGCAATGCATTCAGTTGTATGATTCTTACAACAGTTGTCTATGAAAGCATAGGGCATAACGTTAAATCATAACCCAGTGAAGGCATTTCTATAAAGAACTGAGATAATAAGGTCCAATTGCTTTTGGGGGTAGCTAGGTGGCTCAGTGGATAGAGTGCCAGGGCTGGAGTCAGGAAGACACATCTTCTTGAGTTTAAAATCTGACCTCAGACACTTACTAGCTGTGTGACCCTGGGCAAATCACTTAACTCTGTTTGCCTCAATTTTGTCATCTGTAAAATGAACTGGAGAAGGAAATGGCAAACCAGTATCTTTGCCAAGAAAAACCCAAACGGGGTTACAAAGAGTTGGATATGATTGAAACAACCAAAAAAAAAATCTTGCTTTTTTGCTGATCTAAATTAATAAAGGGATAATACAACTAACAGAATCTAGCTATGTGTGTGTTGGGGAGAAGGAAGCTGCTAATTTCTTTGGGCTTATTTATAAAGCTGAAGTGAATTCAAAAAGCAGACTGCATAGAGTATATACAAGTAAACAGTTATGTATCATAATATGGATACTGTGCCTGATTGATCAAGTATCCTGATTAAAAAAAACCCTACTATAAACACACTATAACCATAATTTTTTTTCAAAGAACCAGAAGAAAAAGCAATATGCTTAATAGAAGCTACAAGTAATATGATCTCTTTCTCTGATGATTCAAAAGTCCTCTCATTCTACCAATAAAAACTCTACAATTAGAAATAAGAAGTATAAATTTTGGAATTTATGAGAGAGAAAGGCTATTTAGTCAGTGTAAAATAATAGCTTCCTAGTGCTAATACTTTTAAGAAAACTGAACATTCTAACAAAAATGAGTGCCCTGACATGACCCAGATTCAGTCTTGGGAATTGGTGACCTAAATCACTCTCTTTTTAGGCCACTTGCCCCCATCCAGAGTTTGCTCGGGGAACATATCCTTCGAGTTCCTGTCTAGATATCTTTAGATGTGAGTAAAATGGTTCCAAGTTCCCATATAAACTTTCAACATCACAATGCATAACCACAAAGTAAGAGGTATAGGACAGCCTTTATTCTAACCCAAAGAAAATGAATAAAATACATAAATGATCAATAATAATCTAAAAAAATTGATAACCATTCTTCTCATTGTCTGGTTAAATTGTCAGAATTCATTTCAGAAAGGAAGTGCAACTAAAAAAAATCGAAAGAAACCCACACTATTCTTTTCTCTATGCATAAGGGTGATAATGAAACCCCTTTTTTAAAACTCAAAAGTGAGCTTTTAGAATAACTGAAAGTGGAAAACAGATTTTCCTTGTTGCAACTTTGCAACTACAGTCACAGACATATTTTACTTCCACCGTGATGCTGAAAAGTAGAGTTACAATTAACAGGATGCCAGATAATAAGAACATTATCCTGCATATTAATTTATACAGGAAAGAATAAGTTTTCTCCACAGAAGAACTAGACTTCCCTAGAAGCACTTTTTAAAGAAATATACTCTGAATCAGTCTATGCTGTCCTACTGAGGGGCTATTTGTTGAATACGTTTTTGCCCATCTCTTGGCTTCCTCTTTTGTAAAGAAAGTAAACATCACGAAAGGAGAACTGTGGGATCTGGCTCCAACCCAAGACTTGACAACTGGTCTCAATCATTCATAAAGCTCAAGAGAGAGATTGGAAAGGAAAACTAAGAAGAGAAATGTGGTTATTATTTTAAAATAACAGAACTTGACAATATCCATTGTAAAACAAGACAAAACAAAAAAAAGTAAGTGAAGGAGACTTGGGAAAACCTCATCAACACAAATCAGCTCTACCTTGACCCTTTAAAAATTTAAATTTTTAGTGCTCACCATGTTCTTATATATCAGAGTTCCTTTTTTCCTCTCCTGTCCACTCCCTCACCTCTCCATCATATTGATCTTGTGCTGTTTTTAAATTTTTATATTGAATAATTCACACTTATATAGCACTTTAAGATTACAAAATAATTTCTTTAAAAATTCAGTTTAGCAGCTGCTGAAGAAGGGGGAAGGAGGGTTTACTATGTCCCTCCTACTTGATTATCAAGACAGTTGCACCCAGATGAACTATAAGGCTACTCTCTGGGTCCTGAAAGGTACCCAAATAGGTTGAGTAACTAATAGCCAGGGGCAGATAATACAGAGCACATGGATGGGTATGGCAACAATGGTCTTAGATGTGCTGACCACTCAGATTCCAAAGGTTTTAGAAAGAGTTACAGAAAGGGTTTTAAACATCTCAAAAGTTACCTTAGTGATGACGACCTTCTGCTGTGATCTCCAAAACCTCACCAACCTCTCACAGAGATACAGGAACATG
Source organism: Pseudochirops cupreus (assembly GCA_028627135.1). Lineage (NCBI taxonomy): Eukaryota > Metazoa > Chordata > Mammalia > Diprotodontia > Pseudocheiridae > Pseudochirops > Pseudochirops cupreus. The sequence continues at coordinate 167,009,098 of CM053580.1, read as the reverse complement.
GGACCCACAATCCATTTCCAAGTCTGTTAACAGAGCAAAGACCAGGACAGGAGGGAGACACATCGAGATTATAATTGGATTGACAAAGATTCAGATTATAGTTATCAACAAGGAAACCCTGGTGGTCCAATAGTTTTGAAAAGCACTTTATAAATATTATCTCATTTGATCCTCACACCATCCCTGAGAGGTAGGTACTGTTATTACCCTTATTTTAGATATGAGGAAATTGAGGCAGGCAGAGGTTAAGTGATTTGCCCAGGTTCACACAGCTAGCAAGTGTTTAAGGCAGGATTTGAATTTAGCTCTTCCTAATTCTAGGTTGTTGTTGTCGAGTCATTTTTCAGTTATGTTTGAATCAGTGACCCTTTTGGGGTTTTCTTGGCAAAGATGCTAGGGTAATTTGCCATTTCCTTCTCCAAGAAACTGAGGCAAACAGGATTAAGAGAATCGCCCAGGGTCACACAGCTAGCAAGTGTATGAGGCTGGATTTGAACTCAGGTCTTCCTGACTGCAGGCCTGGTGCTCTTTCCATTGCATCACCTAGCTGCCATCCTAACTCCAGAACAAGTACTTCATTCACTAAGCCATCTAGTAACCGTCTCCAATGCACTCCCTAGCTTCCTTAATCAATGAATTCTTGATGATTTCTCATATATTCTGAATCACTACATGATTTGACTGAGACAATCTGCATTTAAAATGAGTGTTTTCCCAACCTAAATTAAGGAACTCTATCAATAACATAAAACTTTCCAAGCAGAACTCCATAGAAGAGTGGGATTTCCTCTGTGTCACAATTGCAATTGCAACAATTATACTGGAAACTAGATTACAGAAGGAGTATTTCCCTAAAGGGGAGCATTTCAACAACACCATATATTTAATGCAACATTGCAGCTGCTTTACATTGGCCACAGAATCCATACTGTGATTGCAAGATGACAAATCTGGTGCAATATTGGTAGCTGTTACCCTCTTAACATGTAAGATTTGAGAACTATGCAATATTCTTTAATAGGGGTAAAGCCTAAGTAAGAATGATAGCTTCTTCTGACAGCACTGTGCACAGAGCCTGACTAGAGTAAAAACTCAATAAAAATTTATTTCATTGGATTCAGTTGAATTCCCTTCAGCCTCTCTGATTCTCAGAGTGGCTTCTAGGATACTCTAACTTCAGTATCATTATTGACCAAGGAATGGAATTTGATATGAGATGGGTCAATCCTGGATGCCATCAAGAGGCTGTAGTTGCTGAAATGGCAATAGATCCTTGTTAAAAGATGTTAGCCAGACTCTGATGTGAAGGCAAAGCAATTACATTTGGGGGTGGAAGCTGACTCTTCTATTTCTTTTCTGTGAGGTCATGAACAAGTTGTATCTTTAACCTGAACTTCAGTTTCATCCACCAGATGAGATGATATATAAAGTCTCTTTCAGCTTTAAAATCTTAGGATCCTCCATAAACAAGAAATTAAGAAACTAAATCAAGAAAAATTTGAAAAATAAACCAAGGAAAATCTTAAATTTAGAAAAAACTAGAATCTCAGAGTTTGGGGTTTATTTGGTTTTGGTTTTTGGTTTAAATAGTTGTGGGACTAAGTGCCTAGAACTTCTGTAGAGGAGGAACTCCTGTAGAGAATCATTTCCTCACAATACATCCCAGATGGGCTTTATTCCATAAGTTTTCAGGAGTCCGTGCTCTATTCCCCTTCATAGAAGTTATAGGTATAGCAAGACTTAGCATCAGCAGACCGGGATTCAAGACTTGGCTTTACCATTCAGCAGCTGGTTCTATGTCAGGTCTGCACGACATACCTTTGGGCCACTTTGGTGCTTTTACCCATGGGCCGTATGTGGATCTACGCCTTTGGACCATTAGCTTCTCTGTGAGCCTTTGTAAAATAAGTCATTTATATTTAAAATGCCCATTTCCATTTAGGATTAGATGGTTTTTCAATAGCAGGCCAGGAAAATTCTCTTGCTACCCTGGCCAAAACTTTATTATGGTAGGATTTCTGCAAATTGGGTTCCATCTATCCCTATAAGTGTGAGGAGAGAAAAAGAAGTTTTTTGCTTTTTCTCTTTAATGCCCTCGTAACACTGAAAGCTACCTTATAGCTTTTGGACCTGGATTGTGTCATCAAGGAATTATGTCTTTCATCAGACACATGGATGACTATGAATTTCCCTTTTTCTTTTTCCTATTAATGTCTACAGGCAGTGTAGTGATTCATTCATGTTGGTGGGAGAGGCAGTTGGGTGATGCAGTGAAGAGAGCCCTGGACCTGGAGCTGGGAAGAACTTGGTTCAAACATGGCTCCAGAACTGTGTGGCCCTGAGCAAGTCACTTAATTAGTGTAAAATGGGGATAACCATAGCATCTGTCTCACAGGATTGTTTTGGGGATCAGATGACATAATATTTCTAAAGTACTTACCACACTGCCTGGCACATAATAGGTACTTAATAAGTGCTGGCCACACTGCCTGGCACATAGTAGGTACTTAATAAGTGCTTGCCACATTGACTGGCACATAGTAGGTACTTAATAAGTGCTTATCACACTGCCTAGCACATAGTAGGTACTTAATAAGTGCTTGCTCCCTTCTCCTTTATATTTCTTTCTGATAGGAATATCAGTTGAAACATTCAAATATCATAAGGATAGGGACCAGACCTCTGATTTCATTGGTATAGGGATCTCCTGGGAAAAACTCCTTTGACCAATGCAAGTCAGCACATTCTATGAAACTTAAGGATTTTTAGAGCTGCCTAGAGAATTGAGGAACTGGTGATTTGCTTGGGGTCACACAGCCTGTATCTCATAGGTAGCTCTTGAATCCAGGGTTTCTCGACTTTGAAGCCAGGTCTCTATCCACTATACCGTGCTGCCAAATCTCACAGGGACCATAAATCAATGTTCTTGCATCTCAGACTTGTCTGAGAAGGTGAACCAGGATTCTGAAGGATAAGAGGAGGGGAGAGAGGGCTCAGGAAAGAGCCATAATTTTAGATTTTGTTCAGTCTAAGAAACGAGTGGCCAAGAATATGATGTAAATTCATTCAGATGACATAAACTGCAGGGTTGTTTTTTTTTCATTTTGTGGTTAGCCCAGGTACCACCAAGCATGCAAGAAAAACTTCAAAATTTAGTCAACATAGAAAATGACTGATAATTTGTGTTAGAAGGGGCTTTTGAGGCCATAGAGTTTAGCTTCCTCATTTTCTACAGTTGACTGAGGGCCATAGAGGTGAAGGCAAAGAAGTAGCCAAGGGCATAAACTAAGAAGTTATAGAGCCATGTCTTGAGCCCATATTTCCTAACTCCAAGTTTCACTATAACTTCCTGCTCATGAAGCAAAGTGGACCATTGAAAACCCTTAAAATGAAACTCTTGAAGGATTTATCTTGAGAAAGGCAAATGTGTTACCACCTTCCTTCCTACAGATGCTCCCCATGTTTAGGGTCACTGCAGACTAATGAAAATATGGCTTCATGGTCTTAGTCAAGGACTGGTCTGGTAGCCTTAGATGAGGCTTTCCCTGGCTCATCCAGTAACAGTCTTAAGGAGTCCCTACTGCTAATTTCCTTCTTCTGATATGAAAGCTGCAGAGGAAGTGATTGGTCCAGCATATCTTTAATTCTCTACTCAAACTAGGCATAGAATTCTCTCAGTAGATAATAAACAGGTGGAGGAGAGTTTTCTCATTTTTGTAACCCTGTCAGATATGTTACTATGACCCTGAGCTGGAAGGCGAGAATTACATTTTTAAAGATAATGTTTTATTGAGGTATATAACATATTGACGATTTGTCCTTGGAAATATGTTTGCAAAATCATGGATCTGGCATGGCAGCAGAGATTGCTTTTTGGTATGCCAGGCTTTGGTGTGCCAAATGCTTGTCTCTCTGGTCAGGTCTTTAGACAAAAAAGTGCTCTACCCTAAGTAAGCTTTTTTGTATCTGCAGGCAGCAATTCAGTTGCATGTACACATAGCCTCTGGTATAGTCAATACTTCAATAAAAATTGTCATTTTCAAGTGAAGACCTAACCTTATGATGTCATTGGTTCTCTTAGAAAAAATGAAAGATGAGCAATAATAACAATAGGCTGTCATTGATAAGATGGTAATGAAGATACAATGGGTTATACCATAGGAGGGTTGCCAGCAAATTGAGGGATGGGACATTTTCTTCCAGGTCCCCAAGAGGAGATGTTTACGTGACATATTTTTGGGTCATGAAACTTCAAACTTTCTTTTGTCTGTCCACGTACAATCCTCCTGTGGCGGGGTGGGTGTGGGATGGGGAGAGAATATAGAAAGGAAAGGAGAAGAAAAATCAGAATAGTTAGTTGAAAGGAAAGGTATTTTGTTTTCAGTCATTCTGAATATACTTTAAATGTAACTACTATTCCTTTCTTTTCTGAGAGATATCTTTAACACTTTTTACATGACTTAAGAACCATGAAATTTTGATTAGCAAAATAACCACATTATGCAAAAGATAGATTGGCAGAAGAGGAAATGATACATGTACTCCATCAGTAGGAAAAATGTGTCCTGTGGCACTAGAAATATCTAGAAATATGTTATTTATGGTGGGTAATTCTGGGATTGCAAAATAAAAACAAATCTTTTACTTAAGGGGGAAATGAGATTTTCCCCTCCCTGTTAGTTTTATTTCCCTAAAATCATTTTTGCTTTTAAACAATAGAGAAACAATAGCCCCAGAGCAGTTTATATTAGTTATTTCTCTATTCAGAAGGCTCTGATCTTCCTGTAAAAATTAAAATAAAAACTCAATCAAACTGAAATATTAGAATTAATGGAAGAACATACAACCTTTAAGGAAATGAAAAGTTCTCCTTTTTAAAAAGTGCCCTTTAAAAGCTCTCATAGACACAGCTACACCCCGCCCCCCGAACAATCTCTGAGTCTCAGGGGGCCCATGAAAGCCTGAGTCCTTAAGGCACATGGTGACTTGGTTTCTGGGAGTCATGCTTTAAAAAGAAGCCTTTGTAATATTTTGCTTTGGGAAGTTTTAATTAACGCTAATCACTGAGTCACTATATGAGCATTTCATGTAGAGACCATTAATTAATTGTGAGACTTTGATGGGATTCTTGAACCTCTCTAGGTTTTGTTTTCTGTAGGTATTAAATGAGAATTTTCCAATGTGCACCTTTCTCTTTGTGGCTCATAACCTTGTGACTTCACATTTCCCTGACTTGCCTCCTTCTCCCCATTTAATTGTGAGCTCCTTGAAGTCAGGAACTTTTTCTCTCTTTTTTTTTCTATTTGTATCTCTCAGGGCTTAGCACAATACCTGTAACCAACAAGCACAAGTGGCACTAGAGCTTGAAATAAAGGCATTTTTCACTTTAGTCAGGAAGACATTTGTAGAGAGCAACTGACCTCAGGGTCTGTATAAATGAACTGACAAGCTGTATCAGGGAGATCTGGTTGAGGTGGAGAACATAGGGACAGGCAAAAGGTCAAATCCAGACAGTGGCTACTATGTCCTGGAGAGAAGAGGTGGCAAGTCTGACTGCTAGTCCATCATCATCCTCATCATCTTCATCAATAATGACAATAATTTACATCTGCATAAAGCACTATAGTTTACAAAATACTTTCAGCTATATTGTCTCCTTTGATCTCCACAGAAACCCTGTGATATAGGCAATAGTGGTGTTATTATACTGTCTTATTGGTGAGGAAATTGAGAGAAGAGACAGAGGTTAAGAGAAATGCCCAATATCACATAACTAACAAGTGATGGAACCCTTATTGAGACTCACGTAAAGAAACTAAGAGTTCTTTACATTATACTCTGATCCGTTGTACATGTAAATAAAAATTGATTTATTTTTGTCATTATTTCCATCTCTTTTCCCTATAACGTCACCAACTGGACAATAAACACAGCATTTATTTAGTGCCTACTACATTTCAAGAAAGGCAGCATAGTGTAATATCAAGGTGGCCTCAGAATCAGGAAGACCTGGATTCATGACCAGCATCTAAGGCATACTAGTTGTGTGATTCTGGGAAAAATGACTTATTTTCCCAGTGTTCCAAATAACTAAGATTATATCTTTCAGAGGAGGTGCTGGTCTGCATTGTAAAAGGGAGTTTCCTCAGTGGAAGCTCCCTAGACCAACAAATCACAGATTGAGTTAAAAAAAAAGAAAGCAAAACATGGTAGGCATTGTGATAATATTGATGGAGACATAGTGGTTGAAGAAAATTGGGGAAATTTCATGTAGGAGGCAATCTTGAATTGAGTTTTGAAGGAAACTAGGCATATTAGAGGGCCAATGTGAGGATAGAATGAGTCCATCCCAGTCATGAAAGACAAACTGGTCAAGGATATAGAAATGGAGACTGGATATCAACCAACGTGCCAGTTTGGCTTAGATGTATAATGTATAAAGGGGAGTAATATGTAATAAGCTTATAAAGGTAGTTTGGTGCCAGATCATAAAGGGATTTAAATGACAGAAGATTCTATATTTGATCACGTAGGCAATAGGGAATCAATGGAGCTTTTTTAATAGAGGAGTGTCACGATCAGACCTATGGTTTAAGACTATCTCTTTGGCAGCTTCACAGAGGATAGATTGGAGAAGGGGAGATCTCAGATGGAGGAAAACCAATTAGCAGGCTAGAGCAGTAATCTGGGCAAGACATCATAAAAGCCTGAACCAGAATGGTGACTCTGTGAGTGAAAGAAGGAAATGGATGCTGGAGATATTGTTGAGGCAGAAAAAAACTATACTTGGCCATTGTTTGGGTATGGAAGTTGAGGAAAAGTGAAAAGCTGAGGTAACACTCAGGTTTCAAAACTGGGTTACAGGGTGACCATGGATAAAGAATTGACTTTTGTTTCCTTCAGTCTTCCCAGTAAAGGGGGTTGTTTGTAATCACAACTAAGACAAAGTCGTTTGTTTTCTGGAGTAGAAATTCTAGATAGTGATTTGTGTGGACTATTCTATCATTTGTGAAATCCAAATAAGAAATCTGAGTCTCTCTATACATTTGAAAGCTACCCAGTGATGCTCCTTCTAAGGTATAGAGGGGAGAAAATTCTTAAACATTCCCTTACAAGGGACCTCAGAGGTCATTTAGTCCAACTATCTGAACAAAGAATCTTTTCTCCGACATTCTAGATGAGTGGTCAACCCACTCCACTTCTAGACACTGTAATGAAAAGAGTGTCAGCTACAAGAATCAAGAGAACTTGACTTCTAGATCTGGATTTGACTCTAACTAGCTGTGTTACCTTGGAAGAGTCATTTCTTATCTTGCTGTTCCTGCCCAGTCTTCATTTTACTCATCTGTAAAATGAGAGGTTTTGCCTAGATGGTCTTTAATGTCCATTCTCCCTCTAATATTTATGCATGAATCTCTTCTATCTAAGGCCTTCAATGATGGGGAACTCAATAATTTGTAACATAGGCCATTCAATTTTGGGTCAGCTTTCTCTTAGCTCCCTTAGCCAGGGAGCTCTGAGGGAGATTGTCCATAGGAAATAATTGCCTAATCCTCACACTCCTCACCCTTTCTCCCTTCCTCTTTTTCTCGCCTTCTCCTGTCCACACCCTGGGTCACGCTTCTTGTGGACAGACTTTGTGCAGAGTCCATCTGACTGTATAGAGAAGCAAGGAAAATGAGCTTTCTCCACCCTCCTATCATGTCACATTAGCCACCCACTGAGATGGTCCCGGGCTAACTCCCTTTCTTCATAGGTGAACAGGTGGTTCTCAGTGAAAAACTGAGTTTAAAGGGGAAAAAAAGAAAACTTATATAAAAGAGGACTTCTAATAATAAATCAAACTCATTGACCCACAGCCACTATTTATACTCTAACTTTAAACTTAACTTCCTGTTGAAAAAGACAGAGAGAAAACACAGTCATTATTTCCTGGACTCCCAACCAATACTCGTTTGTTAAGTTGCAAAAAGGTTCACTTAGCCAGTTATGTAGTTATGCTTGAAATAAGCAACTTCCATATGTGCTAAGATAAGAAAAGGAATGAATCAGAACTGGATTGTTATTAGATTGTGACTTCCTTAAGGGATGGGAATTTTTTTTCATCTTTGTATGTTCAATAGCCACTGGGGTGCTTTTGTACATAGTAATTGTTTAATGTATTAAAATTGAATGTCGATCTTCATCGATAATAATCTCATTTATGTGGTGCTTTAAAGTCTGTAAAATATGTCCCTCACAACCTTGAGAAGTAGGTAGGACAAGTTTTACTAGCCCCATTTTACGCATATACATATGTCCATGACATGTGATTTTGTGAAAGCAAGGAAAATTCCTGTAATGAAAGTATCCACCAATGGAGATCTTAGTTGTTGTTCAATTGTATCCAATTCTTTGGGACCTTATTTGGGGTTTTCCTTCTCCATCTCATTTTACAGATAAGGAAACTGAGGTAAGGAGGGTTAACTGATTTACCTTGGGTCACACATCTAGTAAGTGTCTGAGACTGGATTTGAATTCAGGTCCTCCTGACTTCAGACCCAGTGTTCTATCCACTGTGACATCCAACTGCCCTTATATTAACCTTTTATTTAGTGGATAAATGCTAGGGAGTTGAGACACACGGAGATTAAATGACATCCTCAGGTCACACAAGCAATATCAGAGGTAGGATCTGAACCCAGGTCTTTCTTACTGCAAGCCCAGCATCCTATCCCTAGTACCATCCTGCCTTTATCCCCATTTGACACATAAGAAAATTGAGACTCATAAAGGATAAATTACTTGACTGTGACTACATTACTAATCGGTAAACAGGACTCAGAATCACATCCAGTGCCCTTCCTGGTATTATACAATAAATCAAACTCGCTTTGTGACAATGCTACATCACAGCTGTAAACATACTGCCCAGTTCTAGCTGCTCAGCTGTCCTCTTACCATCCTTTACCACAAATATTCATACCAGTAACTCTCAGATACTCACTGGAATCAAGTCTAGTTCATCACTCACCCAGCTCCGTGGATGGCAAGACCAATGAAGAAGATCACAAAGAGGTGATGAGTGAACCAAAAAACTTCAAAGTAAGACCTCCGGATTGTTTTGGTCGAGGAGGTTATGATCAGTATGAGGCACAATGTAATGACAACTCCAGTCAGTCCCGCTAAGTAAGTGAAAGCCACATACAAGGCACCTTCAGGATTCTATAAAATATAAGAAGGAGAAAACTGTGTGTGGTCGTGTGTTAGGAAAGGTAATGGGGAGGCAGCTGCAGCTGCCAGCTATCGCCTGGAGGCGGCCAAAGCTCTTATCCTCCTGAGACTATTCTCTACTTTACTTTTTCTCCTTTTTAAAGCACTGTGACAGATGGATGGAAGGCAGGGAGGAAGGCAGGGAGGAAGGAAGGAAGGAAGGAAGGAAGGAAGGAAGGAAAAAAATGCAGATTGATAGCTGCCCTTGAGGCAGCTGATGCTCTTTCTCTCTCCATTTATCTTGATTTGAAACAAAGAGCTACAATTTGATTTTTCACATGTATTTTTGGTCAATTCTCTTCTGGAATGGTAATCTCTAGAACAGGCCCTTCTAATTATACAGATTTGAGCCTTGTTCCCTTATTAGATTCCAAGAGGGTAATGACATCCCTGATCACCTACCCCCTACCCCACCTCCTAAAGAAATTAATATAGTGTTTTGCACACAGAGCCCTAGTTATTTTTAATGAATGCATGCATACATGAATAAATGAATGAATGAGTGAGTGGAGGAAAGCTAAGCCTTCTTTTAGACCCTGAATTGTCTCAGCCCAGCTGCACCTACAAGAATTATTTAATATATCGGGGTTTGGGGTTTTTTGTGGGTTTTGCTGGTTTTTTTTTTTGTATAGTAATGGAAAACAAACAAACAAAAATAGTAAACCAATCTTTTTCTATTCCATGAAAACCAGCAAGTAAAAAGGCTAACTCCAAGATGCTTTGAGTTGGGCAGTAATTTGTGCTCTTTCCTACTCTGAATCCTTTAACCTCTAAAATGATCCCCCATAGGACAGCCTGAACAGTACCTAGGTGTAGTCACACAAGGAATTGCTTCCTTTGATCACAGATGGGTATCCCTTTTGTCTCTCCCTCCCACCAATAGCCATACACACTCCCCACCAGTAGCCATTCAACCTACAAAGGTTGCTCATCCCTCAGAGATTTTATCACGTTCCACTCTTGCTCTGTAGGTAAGAAACAATGAGACTTATTTTTTCCTGGTCAGAGTGTTACATATTCCGGGACCCACCACTCAGAACCAATCAACCAGGCTCCTGAACATTGGCCAGGGCAGAAGGATGCTTACCTTATATGGCTTGGAAACAAAATTAATATAAGTTTGGCCAAGAGATGGGTTATCTTCAAAGGCAGAGAGGGCAATTGAATAATTATCAGAGTGAATTTTGGACTTCGCATTCACCAACCACTCCACATTAAAGAGATGAGCAATGGTATGGATTGCTGGGGAGGTCAGAAGGAAAGAGAAAGATAGAGAAAAATAAACAAAAAACAACCAAGTGAATATTTTACAAATTCTTGTTAGGATAGACACCCAAGAAGTAACCCTTGACTGCTTCATATGGAGAGTGATCGGCATGTTGGGGATGGCAGGGGGTAAGGATCACTACAGAGAGGCAGCTTGGCATAGGGGAAAGATCACTATTAGACTGTGAGTAAGAAGATAGTCTAGTCTGGGCCCGGCTACTAATTGTGTGACCTTGGGCAAGTCATTTAAACCCTAGTCTCAGTTTTCTTACCTGTAAAATGGAGGGATGGGCATAAGGAACTGGGTTATATGGCCTCTGATTTTCATTCTGTCAACAAATCTATAATTCTATGATTCTACGAGCTCAAGAGATCCTTTTCGCTTGGTTTCTGAAAGCAATTAACTACATCCTCTACTCTCTCATCTCAAACAGGACTTTGGGGGCCTAAGATTAGACCTTTCCCAAGGAGACATTCCCTCTTAAAAGTAAAAATGTTTCAAAAGCTAAAAGAATAGTAATCTTATGATAGGATAATAGGAAGTATGTTGAAGGTAAAGAACACTATGGATAATCCCCTTAGATCTGACATTACCTATGAAAGCTGTCCCCACTTCAGAGACTCACTAAATTTGTTGAAGAATGTGGAAAACCTCTATTCCCCCATTTTCATAAAGTCTAAAGTTAAAAGGTTCTCAAAAAATCTCACCAGTGTGAAGGGCAATCATCCATGCCACCATTTTATGAAAGGTCAGGTTCCTGTCCAGTTGTCTCCTTATCCGTGTTGAGCAGCACTGAAACCAAGACATAAAAAAATCAAGAGAGGCTTCAAGCAGTGATATAGAAATATCACAGGAAGCTCAAGATTTTGTACAAATGTGATTTGGGTTAGGAAACCAATCTATTCACTAGCTGAGATTAAAAATGAGATTCTGAATATTTCATACTAATATTTTGAATTTTTGATATCACATGAAATTGAATTAACATTGGACTTAAAAATTTTTTATGATAAATTTAACTACTGAGGTGCCCAGATACTTCTTCATTGTCTGTGACCAGGTACACACAATTGGAGGATTACTCTTAATCTGTTATCAAAATTTCCACTAGGGTTTAAGGACCTTTACATTCACTGTTTTGTCACCATGACCTTGAGTAATGTATAAACACAAATGTTGCTTCTACATTGCCTTTTTCATCTATACAGAGACCCTAAAGACTGAAAAACCTTCCAAGAAGGGAGATGTGTAGACCAGAATTTGTGAAACCCACCACCAGAAACAGAATCACTCAACTCTCTAGGATCAAGAAAGAATAGGAAAACCTGCCCAGGTGGGGTATGGGTCAGGCAGCTACACCACAGCATGAGAGAGCTATCTCTTTCTGTTTCTTCTTTCTTTTTCTGGCCATTATGATACAGACTTCTGTAAGAAGCAAATGAGCAGTAAGTAAGTGACTGGAGTGCATGAGATGGGAAGAATGGTTAAGGAAGATGTTGAAGGAAAAAAAAAAACAAGCATTGATCGCATGTGTGCTAGGTGCCATTCATTGGGCTAAGCACTTTGCAAATACTTTGTCATTTGATTGCAACAACCCTGGGAAGTAAGTGCTGTCATTATCCCTATTTACAGTTGAGGAAACTGAAGTAGGCAGAGGTTAAGTGATTTTCTCAGTCACATAGCTAGTAAGTGTCTGAGGCTGGATTTGAACTTGGGTCTTTCCACTTCTAGGCCCAGCACGCTATCCACTATGCTACCAACTGCTTCTAGATGTGGCTAGGCAAATCTGTGTGAAAAAAAAAATCTGGAGGTTTTAGTGCATGGTAAATTTACTATGAGTCAATAGTGTGTCAAGGTAGGCAAAAGCAGCTATGGAAAGCTTAGGCTGCATTGTGAGTAGTAAAGTGTCCAGGTCTACATACTGTATAGGAGGAAGGTATTTGACAAACTGGAGGATAGCTAGAGCAATCCTACCAGGGTGTTGAAAGGACTGGAGGCTATGATCTAGGGCTACAAGAGTATTTATCCTGAAGAAGAACAGACTTGGGGGGGGGGAGGGGGATGTGATAACAATGTTCAAGTATTGTAAGAACTGTCACATGAAAGGGAGATTCAACTTGTTTCATTAGGCCCCAAAGGGCAGAATTAGGAAAGAAACAGATTTAGGCTTGATGTAAGGAAACACTTCCTTTCAATTAAAGCAATTAAAACACAGAATGCTGGCCTCTGGAGGTCATGAGTTCTCTTTCTCTGTAGGTTTTCGAGAGAAAGCTTAACAAACTTGCTCTTCAGTCAATGATTTGATTCAATTCAACAGCATGGCCTAGCAGGAGATGGTTTTCTGTCTGTGAGGACCTAAGACACCACTCATAGTGCCCATCTTTATCCTTCTCTATGACTCCCACAGAACATCTCCTCCTGATTGTCCCATTATAATCTCAAACTCAGTATGTCCCAACTGAATTCATAGTCTTCTCAAAATGATCCCTCTTCAAAATTTACCTGCTTCTGTTGATGGTACCACTATCTTCTCAGTCATTTATTTTTAAAACTTTAGAGTCACTTTAGACTTTACTGTTTCCATTATTTCCTCAAGGTGCCAAGTTCTGTCAATTCCCTTCTTCCCCCAACATCTTTTAAGTTTGTCCCCTTCTCTCCTTCCACACTGCCATCATTGAAACTATCTTTCTAAGCTATTTCAGTATTCCCAAATTGGAAAGTGAGAGGTATCTCTACCTATTGGGAAATGACTAACCAAACTACAGTGTACTACAATGCTACAAGAAATGATAAAAATGACAGTTTTAGAAGATACTGGGAAGACCTCTATAAATTGATGCAGTGAAAGAAGCAGGGATAGGAGAAAAATTTACACAATGACAGCATAATAGAGAAAAGCACTTTTGAAAGACTTCAGAACTCAGACTAATGCAATGATAAACCATGAGTCCAGAGGCCTGAAGATGAATCATGCCACCCACCTCCTGCCAATGAGGCAATGATCTTAAAATCTAGAATGAGACAAACATTTTTGGACGTGGCCAATGTGGGAATTTGTTTTCCTAGAAAATATATGTTTGTTATGAGTTTTTATTACTGTTGTTCAATTAGAGAGGATACATGGAATAGATGGAGAGATAATAAATGCTTGTAAAAAAAAGTAAACAATTTGAGACAAAAAAAAATCTTGCTAAGGAAAAAGCAAGCAGTATCATTGCCCACTCTAAAAACTTTCAGTGGGTGGAGGGGATAAAGAGGTTGAAGGGCAGTGACTCCACATTACTCCTAGGACAAAAGACAATCTTGTTAACCCAGAACTTAATACCCTTCCCAGTCGAACACCAACCTACATTTCCAACTTCATTTCACATGACTCTTCTTCATACCAGCTGCATTCTAGCCTAAATGATTTGCTAACTCTTCCCTGAACTTCACAAGCTTTGCCCTACTGCTTCATCTTTTTTCAAGCTATAGCCCATGGATGACTCAACCCTGTCTTTCAGAGACCATATTTGAGATCATATTTTTAAACCCTTTGGCACAGAGCCTGGCATATAAGCCTGGTGCTTAATAAATCCTTATTCCTATATCCTCCCTACCTTTCTTCAAGTTACAGCTCTAAGGCTACTGCTTCTGCAGTCATCCCAGCTGAAAGAGATCTCTCCCTCCAAAAACACTTTTAGAGTATCTCATCTGGACCTCTCCTTGGCTCACTGAGCAACCAGTTTGGCACAGTGCATAGAGCATTGGACTTGGAGTCAGAAGGACCTGACTTTTACTCCTGCCTCACGTAGTTACTAGCTATGTGACCCTGGACAAGTCGCTAAACTTCTGTTTCTTCATCTGTAAAATGGGGAAATAGGATTTACTTTGAACAGTTGTTGTGAAGGAACAAAAGAGAAAACAGGCCAAGTGCTTCGCAAACCTTAAAGTAATATATACTTGCAAGCTGTTGTTATCATCCCATGATTCCTGTACACGCACTTGCTTACACAGCACAATCACTTCCTTCCCTCCTCTGGTTCCGTCCAGTGGAATGTAAGTTCCTCAAGGCTGAGATTGTGCTATTTATGTCATTATAGGTTTGTTAAACAGAATTGAATATTTCATATAGACGTGATCAAAGGATAGGAAAGGCAGTGCCCTTTAGCAGATAGAGAGCCAGCTTCAGAGTCAAGAAACCCTGGGTTCAAGTCCTATTCCTAAATCAACTAGTTATGTAACCATATAGCCCCTTAATGCCCCTGGGCAAATTTCTAAGGCTATAAATTGTACAGCAGTGGCTGATATGCTATGGGAGAGGGAGCTTCCTCACCAGGAGTTCCCATAGGAATGAAATAATAATAGGTCTGGTAAAAATGTGAGTAAATATTTTCTCTAACATTACCTATATACACATATAAAACATACATAAAATAGATTTGCATATATAAATAATATATGGTGATACATCAATGTGTTAATATCATACATGTATGTGTGTATCTATTACATCTATCTGTCTGTCTTTCTATCCATCCATCCATCTATCATCTATCTATCCATTTATCTATCCATCTATCTTTCTTTCTTTCTATCTATCATCTATCTATCATCTATCTCTCTGTTTATCTATCTATCTATCTATCTATCTATCTATCTATCTATCTTTCCCTATCCAATAGCTACTACATTCTTTTCTATCTTCAGGTCAATTTCTTAGCTACCTGAAGAGTTGGGGTTTTTTTTTAATGTTGATATCTCCTCACTGAATTTAAAGAAAAATACTTGCGTTGCATCATGGATCTGTAGTATTTCTATTGTCTTACCCAAACTATTGCCATCATCATTGGCAAATATAATTGTCCTTATCACTTTTTCTGGTGACAGATGGTTCATTTGGATGAAATTATAATTTGGCACATTTAATTATATGCCATATGTTTTCCATGCCCAAAGTTATGAGACTGTTCTTGGAAAGGAATCAACTTAAGATATATAATGCATAAGGTAAAATATTCACATAGGGAAGAATGAAAACCAAATGGCTTTTCTCTTTAATGACCTCTGGTTATATTTCAAGGAATATTGATAATTTAATGTTCAAAATTTTTAAACTAAAAAACTAATAAAGCTCATTAAAATATGCATTCAAAGCTATGCAGTATTTTCAATATAAAGTTAAGAAGATGCTCAGTAAAGCACTTCATAAGGAAAAAATATCCATTATATCCACAATAAAAAATGTTTCACTGCCCTATATTTTGGGTGCTGCACTCCTATATTAACATAAACACAACCCTTGAGTAAACACAGCAGTTCTAAATGTAATGCATGCATCCAAGGTTTGTTAAAATGCCTATTACATATAATATAGAATAAATAAAATTTGAAATACTCATCATAGACCCTTGATTCCCGAGAGCTCAAAAATTAGTTATGAAAAACCCAACTCAGACAAGGAGTTTATAACACATAGAAACACACACCACCCCTCAAAGCAAATTTATAAGTTTTAGGATCTTTGGGCTTTCCACAATAATGAACCCCACAGTCTTTCCCTGAAGAAAAAATCCTAAGGTTTGGTGGGGAATTTAAATCACATATGGTGTTAAGAGTCATCAGACAGATGCTTTCAGGGTATGGTTTAAAATACTAAATGATATGTCTGGACATTTAACTGGCATAATTCCAATTGAAATACCAATTGAAGTCCTACTCTGGCAAACTCTTGAAAAAGGAGATGACCCTGGGTTTTCTGAGGATTAAAGAAGTGGAACAGAAATCCAGGAAGGTCCTACAGAGTGAAAGAGTCTGTAAATAGGGGCCTGGAAAAGGGTGTGACTAAAACCAGGAATACTGAGCAGGGATGAACTTGTTAACCAAAAGTTGATCACCTGATTATTTCTTTCCTCCCAGAAACTCATGAAACTTCCTGAATAGTGAATACTTCGTAGTGTGGAAGGGTTTGATGTGCATTGGTGGGTGGAGGATACACAGTGACAAAATGAGACCTTTTGAAGGCTTCAGTTGTGTAAGTGCAAGACATAATAATATAAGCAATAATAACTATCATTTATATCGTTTCTACTAAGTGCTTTTCAAATATCTTCTCACCTTGGTTCTATATGGGCTCAACATGGTTGAAGAATAAACTGGTAAATAGATAATACATTGGGTTTATAAAAAAAAGACAAAAATAATCAATAGTCACTAATAAGTCAGAACAACTGGCCTGCCACTCATGTATTCTCTACGCCACATTTGGTATTGTTGGATACCGAAAGAATCCAAAAAATATATCCAAAGAAATCCAAAGAAAGGGTACTGGACACACTGGTTATGAGGAGTACACTCCCCTGGGGACATAGCTTCTTCCCAGCCTTTGCTAAAGAAAGAGCAGAAGTACTTTTTGTGAATCAATCAGTCAAGTCATTTATTAAGTACCTAGTATGTGCCAGGTCCCCCGCTAAGTTCTAGGGAAACAAAGAAAGGTTAAAAAAAAAATCTGTTCTCAAGGAGTTCACAGTTTAATGGGGAAAATATATACTGGCTTCACTCTTCATTAATTGTGTCTTCACACAGCTCATAGCAGGGTTCTATATCAGGACCATTTCTGCCTGACATACCAGGAAGATTACTAGATAAAAAGTCAGAAATCTTGAGTTCAGATCTACTTCCTCTAATGAGTCAGAGCAATGGTCTCCACTTCTCCCTCTTCCCCACTGCCCGAAGCACAGTGCCCAGAGTGCTGTCCCTCCTTACCCTGTGGTAAGGCTGCCTTTGAAGCCCCAATTACAGGATCTCAGAAGTGGGAAGGACCTTAGAGTGATCCAGTAGAGCAGCCTTCCTTCATTTAGTGCAATTATTGTTACCCCATTGACAAATGGAAAACTGAGGCTCAGATAGATTACATTACTTTGCCAAGTCATACATCTAGTCATCAGTAGAGCCAGGCCTGGAACAGAGTTCTGACTCCTAGGCTAATGTTCATTCCATGGCACCGTGCTCCTATCAATATCATAGTCCATATAGAGGCAGCCTCAAAGCCAGGATAACCTGACTTCATATGTAGTCTCTGACACACACTGGCTGTGTGACCCTGGACACACAGAGATTCTCAGTGCACTGGACATCTCTTTAAGACAATTAATTGCTGGAAAGATGCCACCCTATATTGACAGAGTTTCCTCACTTGAGAATTCCCTATAGCAATGAAATCACAGGTCTGGACCTCTCTTGTTTCTATCTCTATCTCTGTCTCTCTTTCTCTCTCTGTGTTTCTCCCTTTCTCCCTAACTTGATTACCATGAGCACCAAGATGATACCTGCCATTGCAAACAGATTATAATAGCCTGACTGCAATGCACTGGTTTTGCAAATTAGTTCCATGGGGTAACGGATTTCTTCACAGACTACCCTGATGCAAACTTTATCTGTTTCTCATTATTCACTTCCTCTAGTGTGGATTATCAGAACAGAGAGAAAAAACCGAGGTGGGGCTGTAGGTGGTGGTGGGAGGCAGGAATGTTGAGGGGAAAGGGGGAGGAATACCAGGATCTTCAAAGAGGAGGCAGAACAGGAGTGTGCTCCAATGGGTTTGGAGAGCCCATTGTTAAATTTCTCAATGTTAACATTTATATCTCATAAATTATCAAACCTGCAAATTCAGGCTTGATTTATGTTTTTGTTGATTATCTAGACTAGTGGTCCAAAAAAAAGGCGGCCACTAACCCATACATAAGGATCTTTGCCAGATACACATATTGACTTAGTTTTAAAATGTAGTATTATCTATGTTTTATTGCATTTTAACTTATCTTGTTAAATAATTCCCAATTATATTTTATTCTGGTTTTGACCACATTCAGGAGTCTTGTGGGTTACGTGTAGCCCATGGGTTATGAGAAGATTAAGATCAATTCTGTATCATTTTCATGTTGATCCTATTTATAAGTCATTGATTTTGTCCTGTAACTGATTTTGTCCTGCAAGTCCTTAAGGCAAGGTTCTTTTGTCTCTGAATTTAGTTCAGAAATTCAGCTGGCCTGTAAAGGATTCATTTTAAAACTCCAGCTCTCCTGCTAATCTCTTCTAATTAGCAATCCTGCTAATATATTCTTGCATCAAGGAATTTAACCGACCTTGGGGGATGTGAGTGAAGATAAGGGAATAGGACTTGATGTCTCTACACCGCCAAGCTATCCTTCAAGGATGTCTGATCTGCTGTCCAAATGTCTAGCCCACTCACTATCTAGGACCTGGACTCAGACAATGAGCACTTCTTAATCTCATGAGAAAAGAAGGGGGATGGTTGATAGCCCCCATTACCAAACTTCCAACCAATTTTGTAGCATCCTGCATTTCAGTTTTGTAACCAATCATGTCCCCAGTTTCATGATGTCATATACCCAGTTCTGTATTCCCCAAAACCTAAAAAAAGGGATGATTGTCCATCTGCTTGGGGTCTTCGGTATAATGGAGGGAAGCCAATGACCCATTCATTAGCAGGCAGCATGCCCCTATTAATAAATGTTTTCTTGTTCAAAGAATTGCCTCAGTTTACCTTCTTGTTAAATTTCAGTTGCAACAGTTGCATGTTTGACCCCTTTGGTTTAAATTTCAGAAAGCAGTAGTGAAAAATGTTAATAATCCAATTAAACTTAAAAGTGTGTCTTTTGTATTCTTTTTGGAGTCATTAAGCATTTACCAACACACACACACACACACACACACACACACACACACACACACCACAGTAACTCAAAGTGTTTGCTATTAAAAAAAAATCTGTTGAGTCCTCAATTATTAGGCCCCTCATAAGTTCAACTTTGAACCAATTCATGGTGATTCCATGACTTTTCCTCTGGTTGAGATGAAACCTTGTAGATACTTACTACAGATATTATTAGTAACGTATAAACAGCACCCAGTTATATAATAAAGGATCTTAAGTGCCTACTTTGTTCAAAGTGCTGGGTCTGGAGTAGATGATTCTGAGTTAAAAGGTCATACTTGCTAAAGTGTGGCTTACTCATTGCAACCAAGAAACTGATCACAACACGATCCAGAAAAAATTGATAGATTTTCTTAAAACATCTCAAATTCCTCAACATTATTCCTTTTCGGAGAAGTTGGGGGGGGGGGGGTTGGTGGATGGTGAAGGAAATTAATAACATGGTTATTTCCTCTTCCATTTCATAATTTATAAAAACTGCCTTGCAAACAACCCAAATTAAAATAAGAATATGAAAATATTCATAAAACATGTTAAATGCTAGATATTACACCCTATAATATGGAAACTGAACTATACCCTAATAAAGATGAAAAAATTAAGACAAGGAATCCTATAAGTCTTACCAAAAAAAAAAAACCAAACTGGGCCTTTTCCAACTCTTTCTGCATTCAGTGAAAAAAAATGCATACACACATATGTGGGTATGTATGTATGTATGTATATGTGTGTATATGTATTTCCTATACTCCCCTCACACTGCCACCATCCTGATACATCCTCATCACCTTATGCCAGGACTGTTGCAATAGCTGGTGGGTCCCCAGCCTCAAGTCAACCCCATTCCAATTTGTTCTCTTTTCAACTGCCCACAAGATCTCTCTAAATCTCAGGCCTGATTAAATTTCTACCCCTCCCCCGCTTCCAATAAACTTCAGGGTCTCCCTATTACCTCCAGGATCAAATGTAAAACACGGACCCCTTCCTACCTTCCCACTCTTCTTACCTCTCATTTCTCTCCATGTACTCTATGATCCAGCAACCCTGGAGGTTACTGATCTCCCTTACATATACTCTTTATACCCCAACTCCAGACTCTGTACCTTTTCATTGGCTGTACCCATGCTTCCCCTCCACTGATTTCCTTTAAGACTGAACTCAAATCCTGGCTTCTTCGGGAAGTCTTTCCCAGGCCCCCAGTCTGAGAGCAATTTCTGTTTATACTACATTCTGTATGTGTGTATATGTGTGTGTGTACTTATGCATATAAACATATATGTGATGTATACACGTGTTTGCATTTACAGATATACAATATGTTTGCATATATGCACATATTAATATGTCTGTGTGTGTGTGTGCATATATGTATATCTATCTATATGTATAGCTAACTAGCGAGTATAATTTTTTCCCCATTTGAATGTCAGCCCCTTGAGGGCAGGAACCATATTTTTGCTCATAGACTGACTGACCGAGGACGCTTATTCAGCTAACTCCTAGGAAGGAGCAATGGGTCATTAAAATGTGAAAATTTGCAAATGTGAGGAATTCAGTGAATTCTTTCCTAGCACAGGAGCAACTCAGATAGAACAAATGTCTTTTCTTTGTCTTACCGCACTAGAGCCTCTGAGGAAGGAGAGCAGGTTTCTGCAGACAGGCAACAGGATCAGCAGGCAGTTGAAATTGAGGCAAGCAGCAGGGGCTCTTGCTAAGGCCAGGGCAGGCTAGGATGCAATTCAAAAGGGGTGGAGTGAATTCTAGAAGTAGCTTTTTGTTTTCTTTTTTTAAGCATAAATGTTGAGTTTTGAGAATGAGTACATCCAAAGGTCCTGAATCTACATCAATTTAGTTGAGGATTGATCTTTTGAGCATGAAGCCGTGCCTTTTAAAAAGCCTTATGCTTGTTTGGGCCAACAGATCAAATTCTTATTCATTAGACTAGCAACCTTTCCTTGGGGTTACCCAGAGTCTTCTTGACTTTGTCCTGTGACTGTAGGCACTGAAAGAGCCACAGGACCTGGGAGAGAAAGGGCAGGGAGAAGTAGGACCAGAAAGAAGGTGCAGTAGTCTCTCCTGCAGCACCATTTTGTTCAACAGGAAATTCTGTCAACAATTCACAAATGCATTTTTCAAGACAAGAGGAATATTTTTCCCCAGTTCCTAAGCTCCATTTTAGCCTGCTTATTTGGGTGTAGTCATTTAGATAGCTCCCCAATGTTTTCATGAGCAGAGAGGGAAAAACATTTTAAAAAATCAAACTCGATACCTGGGAGCTGGTCTCCCATACACAAAAAGCTCATAGAATCACTTACAGGGATTCTGAAGAGCTTCTAAAAACCCACCTCCTGCCAAATGTATCTTCCATTGGCTTTCCATCGCAAAGATCCTCCCTCTTACCTGGCCTGAGATTTGAATTCACCAACAAACACAGGCCCATGTCCACAACAGACCACTGTTAAATTGCCCTTGTGTTTCCTGGGAAGGAGTTGGAAGCCTTGACTTCCTCATCTGTCATTACTAATCTGTCAAATTAACCAGTTGTCACTTTGGAAGGTTATAGAGAACCATGGAACATGACATTGAGAAGTCCTGGGTCTTGGTCATGGGTAGGGAAGAAAGGAGAGAAGGGGACAAGTGGATTTTTTGTGGATCTGAACCAAGAAGGGCAGATCCTGGAAAACTGTTGTTTTGGGGTTTGGGGGTTTTTTGTTTGTTTGTTTGTTTGTTTGTTTTGGTGAGAGAAGGGTAAAGGGAGGGACTTAAAAGGAACGTGTCGACAATAAGGAGAACACTAAAGGCAAACTCATCAACCTCGTTTTTGCTGAGGCACAGCCATGCCCAAGACCCAAAGGGATCTGTTACTATCGTATAAAATAAGATTTATTATTCTTGTTTTCATATCATCATCAAATTCATCATTATTCTAGGACAATACTTAATGATTGCTATTTGCTAAGTCATATAAAGGTTGCTTTCAGTACATAGAAAAGTCTTCCCAAAAGGAGACATATCTGCTAAGGTTCAGTTTTTTAAAAAATACACAAGGCACCAGACTCTATATAATAATTATACCTCCTATATCTTATATAAAAGCAGGAATTCTTGACCTGGGATCCTTAAAAAAATTTTTTTGATAAGTGGATTTAAATATAATTGGTTTCATGTTTTATTCTTTTGTATTCTGTTATGCATTTAAAAAGCATTATGTTGAAGAGGGGTCCATAGACTTCATGAGACTGCTAAAAGCATCTGTGATACAAAAAGTGGTAAGAACCCCTATATTTAAAAATTCCATTTCCCAGAGTGGAAAAAGATGGTTAAGGAAAAATCAAAAGGGATATTGAATGACAGCATGGGAATTTTGAATGTAGGAAGGCTTTACACTTACCCCAAGAAGCTTGCGTGTATAAAAATACTGGTCCGGAATATCATAAACTCGGTAGTACCACACAAAGAGGAAGGCATTTAAGCCCAGCCACACAAGCTGCACAGAACAGAAAAGCTTGTAAAACAATGTCTTCCTGTGCATTACAGTATTACCATGAAGAATTTTATTTCTCCCATGACCATTGTCTGTCAACTTCAGATCAGGATCCCCAGGGACCCCAGGGACCCCAGGGACTGGGCAGCTAAGGTAGCATAAGCTCTCTCCTGGAACTGCACTAACGAGATTACTAAAACATGGTGCATCACTAGGCAAACCCCTTGGTCTCTTTCAGTCTTAATTTCCTCAGTTGATGGTACAATAGATAGAGGATCTAGGGTAAGGAAGACCTGACTCAGGTTCAAATCCCATTTCAGACGCTTAGCTGTGTGATCATGGGTAAGTCACTTAACCTCTATTTGCCTCAGTTTCCTCAACTGTAAATGAGGATAATAATAATGCCTACCTCCTGGAGTTGTTATGAGGATCGAATGAGACAGTGTTTGTAAAATGCTTAGCACAATGCCTGTTTCTTTCCTTCATTCCCCTTTATGAAATAGGATTGATTACTCAAACCTGGTCCGCCTATTTCACAGCACTGTTCTGAAGGCAAAAATAAAAGGCAAAGCATTTTGTGAATTGTAAAACACTACATGGGGGCAACTAGATGGCCCAATGGCCATGGATAGAGTGCCAGACCGGGAGTCAGGAAGATCCATCTCCCTGAGTTCAAATCTGGCTTCAGACACTTCCTTAGCTGTGTGACCCTGGCCAAGTCACTTAACACTTGCCTCAGTTTCCTCATCTGTCAAATGAGCTGGAGAAGGACATGGCAAACCACTCCTGTATCCTTGCCAAGAAAATCCCAAATGGAGTCACGAAGAGTCAAACAGAACCAAAAAATGACTGAACAACAATAAAAGCACTATGTGAAGGTAAGTCCCCTCTTCCTTCTCCTTGCTCTCTGCCTCCTTGTTCTCTTTGTCTTCTTATCTTTCTCTTCCTTCTCCTTAACTACCAAAGGCACCCATGTTGCTCACCCACTTTCCTATTCTACTCTTCTGTCACTATTCCTTATTACCTACTGTCATTTTAATTGTGCTTATCCAACTTTCCTTATTACTGTTCTTTTTTCCCCTAACTTATTCCCCTTTCCTTCTTTCTTCCAGGCCCTGCCCTTAGATAAGTATTTAAATGAAAATTTTTAACATTGAGCTATTTTTTTAAAAGATGTCACTCTATGCCTGTTGTCTTATCCAGGGGCAGATCTTACACTAGAGAGAGTGGGCTCTGGCCCAAGCAGTTCATGAAGAAAATAAGAGAGAAAAGGAAGAGAAGAAGCTGTTTCATCTTCTCTCCCAAAGTCCCATAGGCTTTTCCCACAGGTTGCATTTACTTTTTGAAGAGCAGATGTAGAAAGCATGGACTGTCCCCCAGGGTTCTCAGTGGGAAAGGGCATGGTGACCAGTCTTGGGATAAAAATATGAAAAGCTCTTCTGGGTCAGAACCAACCCAGCCTGCAGGGTAGTGGGGGGGCATGGGGTTGGGAGTTTTCAGGTTCCCACAGCTGCTCACAGTCAGCAGTGGTTGACACAGATGTGTTTTGTTCTGCTCTGCCTTTAAGCCGTCAAGACTATAAAAAAACATAAAAGACTAAAAGGTCATAAAAGCCAAACGACTATAAAAAAAGACTTGTCTTTCTTTACATTAAAAAAAAATTTAAGGCTACTTCTCTTTTTCCCATGTTGTCAATGATTTTTGGTTTTTGGTTTGTTTGGGTTTCTTTTTTTTTTTTTAATATCACTGTGACTGTACCTTTTGGCTCAGATTTAAGTCACTTGAATGGATAACACTTTGAGGAGCATTTTTAGGGAAAGCCCAGGTTTCTTCTGAACCTTGCCACTATGAAAGTGATTCATAGTCAAGGCTACTTGGTAGCCCTAAGTAAGCAAAGGTACATGTCCAAGGTCTCAGCAAACCTGTTTCAGCTGCTTTTATCCGTTAGAGTCTGTTTTGCCTAATTGGCCTATAAAGCACCCAACAAAAATGCTAGCCTCCAACTTTTTCTCCAGAGTTATCCTTTTTCATTCTTTTTTTGTAGTTAATTGACATCATGAATCTCATTTAAAGGAGATAGTTGATTTTTTTCAGATTTTATATAAGGCAAGAAAGAACGCTTCCTATTTAAAAATGAACAAAACAGTAGCATAGACAATCTTCGGTTTATAGACACTCCCTCTGGCAGCCTGGCATGGTGGCTTGAGTATTAGACATAGAATCAGAAATACTTGGGTTCACATGCTACTTCGCACATGCTTTCCAATTCTATATAAATTCCAGTTATTATTATTCATGTATTCAGAAAGCAAGAGAAATTTTTCAGCCTGGCTCACTTATTTGGCTTAGGTTATCACAGATTACTTCTGTTTAAAACTTAGACAAAGTAAAGTTTAAAAAAAAAAGGTGGGGAGAACAGTGGGAGGGTAAAGAAGCTAGGAACTTGGAATATTATAGTAGTGATTCACATGAGAAAAAACAATCTCAGTGAGAGTTCCACACTACTTTGGAAGATCATATAAACATTTTAATTTCCCATTATTTCTTATGTAAGAAGATTTTTTAAAAATATTTAATCTTTTAATAACAAAAGAATATAACACATCATGAGTAGCAATAGAGACAGTATTTGAAAAAGCATGAGAACCTGGGACCTGGATTCATTAGCATGAAATGTAACTTTCTTCTATCATGAAATGTCCATTAATTTAACCACTCAAGTGACTTAAAGACAGTTTTAAAAATAGACAAAAATTACCCTTCTCCTCAAATACATTATTTCCATGAAAAGATGGCAATGATGGAAATGGCATTTTAAAAGACCTGTACTGATAAAGTAAATTAATTAAGTTCTAATGAATATGTTGAGGGGTGGAGAGAGAGAAAGAACAGAAACAATGATAACATTTCATTTTGTACTCACAATGACAAAGATAGAGAGCCCCTCGTTCTCTGCCCAGTTACCCATGACTGCTTAAGATGAATATCCTAACTGCACCCTTTCTTCTGTACTATGTCCTCTTTTCCCATGAGGAAGTGAAAACAGTAACCCCAATGAGAAATCTATTTCCTTTTCTACTATCAGAAGTTAAGTAACCATTGGTCAATAAAGAAGAATTATTTCCCTGCTCACTTTAAATGTTTAAACCACAGAGACTTTTTTTTAAATGTGGATTTTTTAAAATGTTGCAATCTTAAAAAGGATTTAACGGAATTATTTTCTTGAATTGAGAAGCAATGTTTGAATTTTAAAATGTGACTACTACTTGAATTCATGGGCATTTTGTGTACCAAGGGCTTTTTTACTAACTGGTCCTTAACTAGCGTTTGCAAAGTGTTCAAGGATACCCTTCCTTCCTCTAGGCCCAGCAAAACACACACACACACACACACACACACACACACACACACACGTTAAATGGATAAAGTAACTGTTGTCTTAACTCTTGCAGTCACTGAGATGGAGGAAGCTTGGTACACTCAGAAAGGGTGTTTGACAAATTGCTGGGCCTAAAAATCAGAATTTTCTCTTTTAGGTTTAGCATATAAGGGCTAAGAGGGATCAGGGAGAGGCCTATTACAAGGCCAGGCCTCTGTGATAGGGCCTTCAGTTAGCTTAAGCCAATATAAACTAGAGCAAAAATCACTTCTACAACATTTCCAAGGAACAAGCCTTTGCTTGAAGACTTTGTGTAGGATGTAGTGTGGTCCTCTCATTTGCTTAAGTATATAGAGCCTTTGGCCTTAGGGCCATAAGGAAAATGAATAAATAAGAGAACTGGCTCTAAGCTGGGATTAATGAGACTTGCTGTTTGAGGAGAGGAAAAAGCCATTTGGGACCATAACTAAATTTTGTTTAGAATTTGAATTCTGGTATGATGGTCTGCATAAGTCAGTGCCTGCATCAAATGCCCCACAAGCTACTCGGAGGGAGTGTGATCCTATACTGATAACAGGTGGAAGTCTACATTTGGTAAAGGCTGAAGGGGCGATTGCAGTCTCAGCTGTGATAGGACCCCTCTGGCAAATTGCCCGTAAAATTCCTTTGAAAAGGGAATGTGTCCACCTATTCCCGAGTCTAGCTGTGAGGTGGTACCTGATGTTGGATGGATGGATATCTGTGACCTTACCTGAATTTAAACAGAGCCAAGGATGGTTATCCTGTCATATTGGGAATGTCATATGTCCCTGCTTATTCCTTCTATAGAGAGTTTCTATGATCAGAGCAAGTAGTTAGTAAAAGATATGAACCATCTTGTTTTGAGGTTGACAAATGTAAAGGAAGCTGAATAAACTGAATAATAGTTTTGATGGGAAACATGAAAGACAGATAGGAGGTTTGGGGACAAATGAGGGTTTATCCAAGCCCCTCCTGTCTCTAAATAATTGATATCAGTTTCAGAAAGATTTAAGTATGCTGAGAGTGTGTGAGGAAGTATTTTTAGAAAGCAGAAAGATTTGCAAGTTGATTCTAAAATTCTGAGGAAAGTAACAGGCTCAGATTGATTCTTCTAAGAACTATAGGTGTATAAGATTGGCTTTCAAAAATTTCTCTATCATGGAAATTCAAACCTTGAGCATGTTTGATAATAAGATTAAAAGTTTGGATTTTTTTATGCAGTGTTGTACCTGATGTGAAACTTTATTGTAATCTACCTAGCCTGGGTGGCTAGAAAGCTGAACTATTTATATGTGTCTGTGGTGTTGGATCATGTCTCTGTGAGCCCCTGTCTGGTCTGACTGTGCCTTTGCTCCTGAGTGAACGTCTGAGCCAGGGGACGTAGAAAGGACTATGTGGACAGCTTCTTTAGGAATCCAGGCCTGCACCAGAACTGCTACAGCTTTAAATTATTGCTTTGTGTTGTTCTCATTGTGTTACCTTGATCTCCTTTACTGTTAGAAAATCTCATGTGACAATTTCTGAAGGTTTATAAAGTTTTCAATTGAGTATTGTTAAATTGATGTAATAAGTTGTAAAGCAGAACAGTGTGTGCTGCTCCAGTATTTGTGGCTATTCCATGAACTAAGCAAAAGTTAACATTTGTGACTGAGTGTTTTTGTAAAAGATTCAATTCCTGAAGTATCTCTTTCTTCCAATTAGAGGATAGACAAGCTTGGTGAAACAAGGATGTATGTTTGCTATTCAGTTGTGAGGTTTAAGTCAAAAACCTCTTTTGATTAAGGTCTACAGTTATGTTAGTGAAGAATATCTTATGAGGTACCTAGTCCATGTAGCATGTAGAAATATTAAGGACAGTTAAATAGTCTGAGTAATGGATTATACTAGCTCATGCTCACTCTACTTCTGGTCATTTTCTCACTTGTTTTGGCTCTTGTTTCTTTAATCTCTCTGCTAGAGATGACAGCACAAGCAGAATATCAACCTCTGCCTGAAGAAATTACCCAACACCCTTTGGATCTGGTGTCTGCTAAGTTCCAGACGTTGGCCACACCCCTTGTCCTCCCCTTGACTGATGGACCCAAGAAGATAGGGACAACTCTATGACCCTTTTCCAGCATGAAGCAGCTCGGGAAGCTGAGACCTTCATCCCTGATCCCCAAATGAATTTGGGTCTTTATTTGTTCAGGGGGGAATGACGAGGTGCTTCTGTATCATTTTGGTGGGGCTTTTGTACCCCAGTTTGTAAAAATCTCACTTGTGGTTGGGTAACTATGTATATCACATCAGTTTGTAACAAGCCTGTGCCATTAAGCTGTAAAAGTCACACTTTCCTTCAGTCATAAAGGCATTCACGCTGCCCCTCCCCCTGCCCCCAGCCTCAAAGTCTTTTCCCAAAGTCTGCTAGATAGTTTCCCACGAATCAATCACTCAAGTATTCTTACAGAAATACATAACGCCTTTGTTCTTAGTGGCCAGCTGCGCTTTGGAAACCTTGAGCAACTTTATCAAGGAGATAACTCACTCTCAAGATGGGACCTCCTGGAATCCCTAATCAGTCTAGCTTCCAAACTTGGCACATCAAGCCTATCCTCCCAATCGCCATATTGGACTTATGTCATTCATCCTTGACCAAAAGTTACCGAGTGATATGTCAAGGCAAAAATCACACCTCCTCACTCGCCCCCCCTCCCAATTTTTCTCAGTGAATTTTGGCAAATTGCCTACACAGTGAATATAGAAAGTGCATGTCCCTTTAAGCCTCAACTCCTCCCTAATCCCTCCCAAACTCCACCCCCCCACCTGGCTAGCATAAATTAACCCTTCTGCCTTGGGGCCCTCGGCCCTCCCCCCTCCCTGGAACTTTTTGTTCAGTGGTTGGACTGCCTGCTTCTTGCAAGATTCTAATAAAGAGACCTTTCTCTATTCACCTTGAGCTGTCTCCAAGTGAATTAAAATCTTTTTATCACACACAACTTCAAGGGACAAGGAACCCACTACCTCCCCAAGGTAGCCCGTTCTACTTTTGCATAGCTAAGTTTTTCATAATATCAAAGGCAAAATTTGCTTTTTATAAAATTTTCTGTACGTTGTATCTACTTTATGACATCAAACAGAATAAGTTTAGCTTTTTCTTCATTCCTTTTAATCATGACCACCTCTGTGAGTCCATTTGGGCTTTTCTTGTCAAAGAGAATGGAGAGGTTTGCCACTTCCTTTTCTGGCTCATTTTACAGATGAAGAAACTGAGGCAAACAAGGTGACTTGCCCAGGGTCATACAGTTAGTAAGTGTCTGAGGCTGGATTTGACCTCATCAGTATCAGTCTTCCTGATTCCAAGCCCAGTGCTCTATGCACTATCATCGCACCTACCTGCCCCATGACATACAGCAGCCCTTCAAATATTTGAAGATAATTATTGTGTTCCACTTAAATTTAATATTCTTCACCCCAACCACTCATCCTATGGTATGATCAAGTGGTCCTTCCCCAACCTAGTTTGTCATCCTCTGTAATTCATCCCTGTCCTTCCTGATGTGTGAGTCTAAACACAGTTCTTTAATGTGGTATGACCAGGTCAAAGTCCAGTGGGACTATTATCTTCCCAATCTAATTCTACTCATTCTGTCTCTCTTAGGGGACCCTGAGATCAGAGGATGATGGATTGGATGGGACCTTGGAGGTCATCTGCTCCAACTTCTTCATTTGACAGATGAGGAAGAGTGAGCTACCCAGGGTCACATAGCTAGTCAAAGGCAGGATTTGAACCCAGTGCCTACCAGATCTAAGTATAGTTCTTTATCTACTACACCATGCTGCCTCTTGAGCATATTAGCTCTTTTGGTTGCTGTATTACATTTAACTTGTATCGAATTTGCAGTCCACTAAATGCTCCAAATTGACCCTGACTGTCAAAGGGGGGGTATAAACAGTGGTGAGGATAGGGGAGTGAAGTGAGGAGGAGGATGGGAGAAGTGGTGTTGGGGATAGGGAGAGGGCCATAGAAGGATAATAACGTTAGTTGGGATTCCTATTACTTCTGGCCCTGAACCGCTTTGCTCTTGTGAAAGAGAATCTACTCACCAGTACATTAAAACAAAAAATTAGCTTGCCTCTCACCCCCAAAAAAAAGATTTATGAAAAAGTGCCAAACTGGCACCTAACTCGATAAATATCTTCCCTTCCATAGATTCGAGAAATGGTATATTATTTGTCTATTTCCTCTCCTCTTGTAATTCCGGACCCCTTCCCCCCCAATCATTTCAAAGGGAAAAGAAATTAAGAAGAGTCTTTTCTTAGAATAATTTACTTCTCCTCATTGTTTGCTTTGTTTTTGTGTTTGAAACAATGATCACAGGGCCAGCTGGGTGGTGCAGTGGTTAGAGCACTAGCCCTGGAGCCAGGAGAATCTGAGTTCAAATCCAGCCTCAGATACTTATTAGCCAAGTGACCCTGGGCAGGTCACTAAACCAGGTTGCCTCCTTCTCCACCCCCCACAACCCCAAAAAGAAACAACAATTAGAGCTGTCACGCAAGGATAGCTTGCCAAGTTTGGGAACATTGCTCAGTTTCCCAACTGGAGACAGTGATTCACAATAGTAGGGATTAAAACATTTTGCTTTCTTATACCTAAATTTGAGAGGCAGTAAAGCATAATGGAGAGAGAGCTAGTCTTTAAGAAAGTCTGAGTTAAAATCTTGCCTCTGACATAAACCGGTTGTGTGACCCTGGGCAAGTCACTTAACTTTTGTTTGCCTTAGTCCATTGGAGAAGGAAATGGCAAACCACTCCAGCAATTCGCCAAGAAAACCCCATGGCCAGTATTGGTATGTTTATGGTACATGGGCTCACAAGAATCGGACAAGACTGAACAAAAGCAATCCCTAAATAAATATTCCTATTGCTATATATTGACTTGGTTTTAAAATGTGTTATCTATGTTTTATTATATTTTTGTTTATTTTGTTAAATATGTCTTAATTGCATTTTAATCTGTTTCAGGCCATACTTGAGAGTTCACAGATGTACAGATGGCCGTATGTTTGACATCTTTGTTCCAAGGAACCCTCTAAGGCACTAGCTTATATTGCTAGATGGAATTTCCTCACCTGAGAATTTTCTATGCCAATTAAATCTCACCTCTAGTCTCTATCCTTATGAATGAGGCCATTCATTGATGAACATAAAATCAAGGTCCATCTTCCGTCAGGGCCTCATGGAGACACTGCCCTGTTTGAGGTTCCAGTTGGAAATTCCCCACCCTTCCCCACCAAAGCAGTTAAGTAGTTAGAGAAACAGCAGGAAGCAATACTCCCTCTTGCCCTCCCAGCAGAGTGAGGCAACTTCCTCTGAGCAGAGGTAGCTCCTCTGAGCATAGATGCAAAGTTCCAATATCTCTCCACCTGAGAGATAACAGGGAGACAGACTGCAGATGCATGGAGCTGGAGGCAGCTCCCTGACACCTTCACAATACAGGGATCGTTGCAATGACCATCAGTAGCTATAAGGCTCTAAGTAACATATAGGGAGGTGAGGAATTGTTGAAGGAAGGGCAAAGCATTGAGACCATAAGCTTTGCCTGCTGCCTGTTGGGCAGATCTCTGTTCCTAATAGGAACTCACACTTAAAGGAAAGTCAGTGAGGAAGGTGATGGATCTTAGTCCAGCTGCTCCCTCCTTTTCAGACAGAAAGGATTAATGGAAAGTTGTTACTAACTCAATACAGGGGGAACCAGCTCAGAGTCAGTGAAATGCTATTCTTACATTATACTCACTGATGATGCCATTTCATGAAAAGGAAAGCAGATGAAAGCAAAAAGATTTGAATGGCATCTTCAGACCTTCAATTATATTTTAAATATTCTACTTTTTATAATCTTATTCATTAGTTACAAGGATTTGTAGCTGCCTCAGCATAGCATGATCCTTGGGTTGTTTGACACTGGTGGGCTTGCTAAAAAAGCACCCACTCACTCCTCAAACTGAGCAGAGAAAATGTCCTTCTCAAGAAGGCTGCCCAGAGTCTCTGATATATGAGCTCGACACTTGCCCCTCTTCAAACTCAGCTTCCCTGGTGCCTTCAGCTTTAATGTCAGCAAGACTTCCAACGTCCAAGTGAAATTGGTCTCTCCACATTGTTCTCTCTTCCACGGCCTATGCTTTTTTTCCCCTTCTAATTATTTCCCATGCTACTCTCATCTATTTTTAATTTTATTTTGTATTCTGAACTTAATACAAAAATTAATTCTCCGTATTAGAACACATGTGGAACAGAAAAACAAGATTCTATGTGAAATTATGAATCTCCATTTCATATAGTTTGCTTTTAATATATAGGTATCTATGTGTATGTATACGTAAATGTGTATATAATATATAAAATTCAACTTGTTATTTTCAAACTGGTCCTGCTTGGTTGTGTTTCTTCAGAATTTCAGCTACATGAGATGCTGTTTTTCTTTTTGGCTTGTATTTTTACTCCTGGTGCTTAGCACAGTGCTCTGTAAATAGGAAGTACCTCATAAATGCTTCTTTTTTTTTTTATGTGTCCTTCAGAAAATTCTTCTGTCTTCTGAGCATTTAAAAAATATTTTAATGCCTCCCTCATTCCCTCCTTCCTTCCATCTTTCTTCTTTCTTTTTTCTTTTTCCTTCCTTCTTCCTTCCTTCTCTCCCTCCTTTCTCTCTTTCTGTCTTTTTCTTTCTTTCCTTTTTTGGCACCACTATCACTAGCTTCTTTCTACCTCCTCCAAATCATCCCCAATTAAAAAAACACATATTATCTTTTTAAATAAATATACAGAGTCAAGCAAAAAAAACAAAAACCATTTTTACCCATTTGCCATGTCCCAAAATGTTTGTCTCATTTTATGTTTTGGCCCTTCACCTCTCTAACAGGAAGTGAGTGGAGTGCTTCAACACTGGTCCTCTGGAATTGTGGTAAGTGGTTGCATCTCTCAGAGTCTGTAAATCTTTCAAACCTATTTTCCTTTATAATGTTATTGCTGTATAAATTATTCTCCTAATCCTATTCATTTCACAGAAGTCTTCCCAGGTTTTTATGAAACCATTACTTTCATCATTTTTATGACATAATAATATTCCATTACATTCATATATCACAATTTCTTCAGGCATTCACCAGTTGATGGGCACCTGGTTTTCTCTGTCTCACTCTGTTGCAGATTGCCTTAAAGTCTTGCCTTCCTCAGTTGTGATTCATCTACACCTTCAGGCACATTTCTGAGCAAGGATTGTTTTTGGGGTGATCAGAGCCAGTTGAGATATCATTAATTGTCATAATCTACAGCTGTTGGATTTCATGGGTACTTCAGCTATTATTTTTAACCAGTGACTTGAATATCATTGTTCCTCACTCATCTATATTTGGTATACCACATAGGTGCAGAATTGTACTCGTGGTTTGTCGACAAAACTCTCTTACCATTTTTTTTCTTTTCTTTAACTTACGGCCCAGGTACAGCTGGTAACAAAGTGCTTATGACTTGCCTTCTTCATTTCCTTTGTTTCACGGTAGGTTAACTCTCCTTTTCTATTCCCTCCCAATTTCAAGTAAAAGTGAGAACTCAAAGGGCTCTGTTGGTGAAACACCCACAATAGAATCTCACCTGCCAGGAAATACAAATAATGACTCTGATCAGGGTACATAATTTTACATATAGAAGAAAATGTAGCAGCAGGGGGCAACTCCACACAACTCCCTTTGTGGTATGTGCCCCCCAGTGTACAGCTACCTCAGGTTCCCAATATTACGTGAGTCTGCTTTTGGTTAACTTCGATAGTCAATTGAATATAAAAAGTAAAGAACTTAATCAAACAGCATAATAAGAGAAGCATAATACAATATTTTCATTGCAAAACTGAGATTTATTCTCCTAAAAATGCACATAGGATCAATTAGAAGAATGTACATATATAGGGAGTCAACATGGAGAGACATATGCAAATATATAAGGTCAAGGAACATACATGGTGGATAAATGAGTATGGATAGGATACATGGGGGGAACATGTGTGACTGTGATAATTGTAAGCTTTATGTTGTTTGATGTTACAGTTATAATGATAGGACTTTAATACGGAGTCACTTAGGCTAAGTGATCCCACTGACCTTACAGCACAGAGGCAAAGAAAGATAAGACTGTACTTTTCCATTATTCTGGCCTATGTTAACCTTGTGTCAGGCAGTTAGTGCTCATATTTTCTGATTGCATGAAACTCCTGACCATCTGCAGGGGCCACCCCCCCCACACACCCCATGACCCCAGTCTTGCTGCTTTAGAAGATAGTCGACTTGGACCCTCTCCAAGTTTCTGGTCCCAATAAAGGAACTCCCCCTATGAGAGTCTTGCTGAAGACAGGTGTTGATAAGTGACACTGAGAACTTCTCAACTATATCTGAGTCTGAGCAGGAATCCTCCCCCCAGCAATTTGACATCAGTTACTTACTCTTCACCAAACTCATTTAAGGGTACATAACTTCCATTCTGAACCCCAACTTTGAGCATCTTCTTGCTCTGACACGTCTTCTTTCCTCTCACTCTGAGGGATCTTCTTGCATCCATGGGGATGAAACTCTGTCTATACTGCCACATAGTGTGTCTTTTCTGTTGTTGTTTGGTTGGGTTTTTTGCCCATTTCCTATGCCATGTAATAGGCCAGTTTTTATATCAGCTTTCCGAGTGCCAATTTCCTGTAAATCCTCAGACCAAGGTCTTTTCAGTAACCCAAGACATGAGGCCAAATAAAGCACTGACCAGGGGACATTCAGAAAGGGGCAACTCCATGCCTCTGACACTACAAGGTTACAGATAGCATCTAGTGATGCTTCTCCTTCAAGGTTCACCTCCTGTTTGTCTCATGGTTTCTGTTGGACACTGCTTGGTCAAATAAGTAGTTTTCCCTAGCTATTTCTCTGTTTTAGTCTACTTCAAACACTTGTCCAGATATTGCTCAGCCAAACATTCAACACTAAACCAGCATGTCAGTCAGTCAAAAAGCATTTATTAAGAACCTGAGACGTCCTAAGCACTGGGAACACAAAGAGAAAAACCACGGTTTCTGCCCTCAAGGGGCTCACATGGCTAATGGAGAAGACAATGTACCAAAAAAGGTACATACAAGAAAATGCAAGATAATCCGTAGAGAGGACAGAAAGTCTCCTGCTAAGGAGATAAGAAACCTCATTAGCCAAGACTTCCAGGGAACAAGATATATCTCTGCCAGATGGTGACCTGCTAGACACATACTCTTGAGCTTTTTGCTCACAAAAAATCCTTGTCAATGTCTTCCAGGGAAGAGTGGATGCTGCTATGTTCTTTTAATCCCCAAGGTTTTGTCCAAGTCTTTTTAAAAAGGAACAGGGGGTGGCTAGGTGGCACAGTGAATGGAGCACTGACCCTGGAGTCAGGAGGACCTGAGTTCAAATGCTGCCTCAGACGCTAAACACAAAACTAGCCATGTGACCTGGGCAAGTCACTTAACCCAAATTGCCCTACCTTCCCCTCTCAAAAAAATAAAAATAAAATAAAACAGCAGAACCTCTTGCCTGGGAATAAGCAAAAAGCCTTCTCTTGTATTCACCTGCCTTGCTCCCGTGGCAGCTACTGAGGCTTCTCAGCTCCTTAGCAGGAGATTTTCAGTCCTATCTATGGATTATCTTCCATGTTCTTATATGTACAATTTTTGCACAGTCTTCTCCAGTAGCATGTGAATTCCATTTTTCCTCTTCTTTGTTTTCCCAGTGCTTAGCACATACTAAGTTATTAATAAATGTTTTTTGACTGACTGACTGACATGCTGACAGTGCAGAAGGACTCGGGCAGTTTGAAATGATAGATCAATTTCATTATTACTGAGATCAGTGATAATGGTGTCAGGAAAGAGTTGCATAAATTTAAAAAGGAGAGACAGTTTTATTTCTCTTACTTTTTGCCTCTGAACATGGGATAAATAGTTCTCTCTCCCTGGGTTTCCCATGAAGTACGGGGAATGCGGTGTTCACCCGCTCCCCAACTCCAGTAGAAAGGATGATTTCCACACAACAGCTCATGCACGTATGTGGATTAAGACAAGACTGATGTTGGATCTCTGAGCCTTTAACTGCATTTTCTAATTTATATTTTCTTCTTTAGAGCACGTGTGGTCAGCAGAAATATGAAGATGACCTAATTTAGTCTTAGAGACAATCTTGTGGATTCATTGTGAAAAAAATCCTAGAGTCCTGAGTCAGAATTGGGGGATGAAAGAACTTTCTGCCTTAGAAAGGATGACCACCAGCAGATGGGGAGCAGAATCCTTAACCTGGATTGCCAAAAGAAATGAACCTGTATGGAGTTGTTTGGACAGTACAAAGTCAAGGTGAAATTCTCATTTAATGGTCCTGCAAATTAATGTCTTGATGATTTGAAATATAAGCCTTCCTGCATAGAATACAGTAGTTGAGTCTTTGCCAATGTGAGTTTGCTTGTGAATTTTTGTGTTTGGCATTTCTTTTGGATGCAGTAAATAAATCACTATACTTGACACATATTGTGTTTTCAGTACCTTCCTACTTTCTTTGTTTGGAAAGACCCTTAGTGTAGACCATACATAAACTTAGGAGTAGGGGTGTAAAAGAAAAGAAAGTGAGAAAAGGTGCTTCACTCCTATAAGAGGCCAATCTTCCCTTCAGGACTCCAGCTGGCCCACCCACATGCACGAGTCCAGAACTAAAAGAGGCTCCTTAACGAGAGGGAGAGAGTGCCCAGCAAACGATGGTTGCTGTTAGATTTGCCTAATAAGTTCCAAATGGTTTTGGGGTTTAGGTTCACCAAGCTTTCAAGTCCCAGTTTTTTCCATTCTTCCATGTAGGAAAATACTAGGGCAAAGTCATAGGGACATGTTGAAGCCAGGGGGCAAGGATAGCATTATTTCAGCTATGTGTCTAGATCACATTCCTGGCATCTTTCTGCGCCGATGCAGCCAGAAACAGCCTGGAATGGGGTTTCTGTATGTCCCTATAAAAGAATGGGTTATAAAAGCTGGAAGAGTGGTAGTAAGTGTCCCAGAGCCTCTGGGCCAGTCAGATAATCACACAATTAGCATGCACAATATAGTGGATAGGCTGAGTTGGCTGATTTACTGTGGTGGAATTCATTTGCTGGTTCACACAGTTCCTGTAGTGATATAAATGGACAGGTACTAGGGTCCAAGCTGGAAATTCCTCTTAACAAGAGAGGATAGTACAGGATACAGAGAAAGTAATTGAAACAAGGATCTACTAACAGATATGATGCCAGACTAGAAAAACTTAAAACTGGACACTGTGTACAAAGGAATTATTGGAGACTGACAGAAGCAGATTGTTTAGTTTTAGGGAACTCAGAAAGATCAGAGAGATCCTCAAGAGCTAAAAAAAAAAAAAAAAAAAAAGCTACACCAAAGTTGTCCTGAAAAGTCAGGGAAAGTGAAAAGGGACTGAGGAAGTCACAGATAAGCTTCTTCCCTGCACCTGTGAGTGTGAATCTTTTAGAAACCCAAATATGCAAAACCCCCAGTTCTCAAGGATTCCCCCCAAAATCTGCCTAACAAATGGATTATCCTACTCTGTACATGTGAAAGTGGTGAAAGTGGTATTCTTTTCTAAGTTATGATTAACAACTTCTCTTAAAAAAATCAAATAACCATCCTGTGTCCTCCAACAAAACTGACTATATATAATAATAATTATAATTATAATAATAATAACAATAATAATAATAATACAACTAGCATTTATATAGCACTTTAAGGTTTCTGAAGCGCTTTACAAATATCATCTCATTTGATCCTCACA
>CM053580.1:166951948-166970645 GCA_028627135.1 Pseudochirops cupreus | reverse complement strand
TCTATCTATCTATCTATCTATTGATCTATTTATCGATCTCTCTACATACCTATCTGCACACATATATGTCTGTCTGTCTGCCTGTCACAGACAGACTAGCGAAGCAGTATTGAAAATAGTAATCATTTCAGGCAACACAATTCCAGAATGACACGGAATGTGTTATATAGCCTCCTAGGAGGAAAAAAACCCAAACAATCACAACATGGCGAATTCTTTTTTCTCTCAAACTCTCTATATAGCCCTAGAAGCTACTGAGAGAAATGTCTAAGCAATGGATCAATTGCTCTTAAGAGGAAAGAGCTTTGATCCTGCAGGATTCTGAACTGAGGTGGTCAGTGCTATTTATCCTTAGATGCTGGGTAACAGTGCTTTCTTTCCTTCAACTAACCCAGAAGCCTGGGCATTTGGAAAGAAAGTCACAGGACAAAAAAAAAAGGAATGCCTTACTCTTCTACTCTGTGACTAATCGGCCTTGTATACTCATTCACTCTTTTTTGAGGGAGTTCTCAATCCTTTCACAATTTCCTGCTGTGGCATAATAATATATTTTTAAAAAATAAATGTTGTTCACTGTGTAAGGTGGAGGTGCTCGCTGCTGATCTGTATGCATTTCAAACCCATTCTTACTTCTTGGACTGTATGTGAACAAGTATTACGAATCAAATTTATACACAACTTTGAACTCTGCAAGCATTTTCCTCACTTGGTTAATGATATCTCTTAATACAAAATTTCTTTAAAAAAGAATCTTTGAGGGGAGGAGGAGAGAGGTTTGAGGAGGACATAGAAACCAATGGAAACATTTGAAAAAACTACAGCCTTTGGTAGCCCAGACACCTTTGGCAGTCTGAAGAGGCCAACGAAATGCTTTCCAGAATAAAGTTTTTAAATGCAAAGGACTCTAGGGATGTGTGAGCTGACAGCAATGAAGGCCTGTGTTTAATAAAAAGAAGTCTTAATAACAATATTTCTTGTTTTTTGTGTTTCTTACTTAAGTGTTGACTCTGGCAGAAATCAAAGCAATCTGCCAAGCTTTGATCCTAGATTCAAGGAAGTAGTGCTTTAAAAATAAATAAATAAATTTTAAAAAAAGAAAACTGCTCTCCCTTAATGCCTAGAAGAGAATCCTTAGGTGAGAAGAGTCCATTAGGAAAACCCCTGCAGGACGTGGGTCTTTTGCGATTAAATATAACACTGAAGGCAAATTGGAGGGTCTTTAATAACAACCATAATATTTATAACCCTAGAAATCTAGAGATGGGCAATTGTTTAAAATAAAGATAAGTAGGGAGTCATAGTTTAATATCTGTTTTTACTGGCTCTAATGTAGCAGCACAGGCTGAAAGAGAACAGCTAGGTGAGTTTCTTTACTGTGGCTAAAGAATGTATTTAACCAGGGCTCTGGGAGTTTTATGTATATATAATACTTTATCATATTTTATATAGAATAGTTTATATCATATACTATATATTATGATATATTATATATAATATATAATAATCTTTATAATACAATACCTATTTTATTATTATTATATACATGTGTAATATATTTCTGTAGACAGTCCTCCATTTCTCTTGAACTCAGTTTTGTTCACATATAACTTTGGATAATAGGTTCTCATAATTCTTTTTATTTCTTTGGGATTTTCTGTGATTTCATTTTGCCCATTTTTATCATATTAGTCTGATTGTCCATCATCTTTTTATTTAAATCGGCTAATGGTTTATCAATGTTATTAGAGTAGGGATTGATTGAATGAATCAATTGATCAGTGATTAATCACCTCACCTCACTAAAAGTAACTAAAGAGATACTCTAGTCTTGACACTTCTAGCAGGTGAGAACACTTCTGTTGAATCAATGGGTCAGTTCATCATATGCTGAGGCACCCTTTAAGGTGCTTTAATAAAACAGTAAGTTAGTTTGAAACCCAGACGTTTCAGTATCTGGTCAATATGTAAGAGAGAGTCAAGCCATTATCTCTATTTGCCCTTCAATCCCCTTGTCATCTTTGAAAGGTTGGAGGATTTAGGCTTTTCATTGGTGTCCTAATAGTACTCCTAGAAGGATGGCAATGTTGGCAAGGTCTGCTTTGGACGCCAAGGGCAAAATAGACACACAGAAGAAAGGGCAATGTCAGAACTCTACAAGGATCCCAGCCAACCTAAGGGGAATTTCATGAAGCCCCATGAAAGGGAAAAAAGGATATCCACCAAGACTTCCAGGAACAGTACCCTCTTTTGGACATATGTAGTATAACTTTGAGTCCACATTCCCTTGGACTCTGTGTGTATTTATGGGAAAATGTGCCACTCGAATGGGGCACAGGTGGGATCTATGGATGTTTTGTGCCAACTATTCATACCATACCACTTTAGTATATACCTATGTCTAAAAGTAAACGAAGTCTGGCTGAGTAATTATCAACTAATAATCAATGGGAGAAGCATACTAATGTGGGTATAGTATCTATAGAAAACCACTCCTCAGTCCCAAAGGGTAACCTAGAATAAAGAAGAGAAAAGTAGTATTGCCATCTGGACATCCAGTCTACCAGTGTGAGGGAAGGTTGAGAGAATAAGCCCAAAAGCATGCATTATATGAGAGACTTTTCAAAGAGACAGCTTTTAGTTTCATTTATCAGTTCCACATTCTTTTTTGTTTCCACTTATTTACTTCTATAATTTTTAAAGTTTCCTTCTTTATGCTCATTTCAGGTTTTTTTGTTGGCTTTCTCATGAAAAGATAGATATTCAGTTCATTAATCTTCTCTTTCTCTATTTTGTGAATGTAAGTTTTTAGAAATATAATTTTCCTTCTGAGGACTCCACTGATTATATCTCAGGAATTTTAGTGTGTTGTCTTATGATTATCTTTGTCTTTCACATAGTTACTGATTGTTTCTATAATTGGTTCACTGACCCATTCAAACTATTTAGAGTTTCATTATTAAGTATCCACTTATATCTGAGTTTTTTATTATGTTGCCTGAAACGATTACTGTTTTTATAGCATTGTGGTCAATAAAGGATATGTTTAGTGTTTTTGCCTTTTTAGATTTATCTTCAATTCTTGCATGTTCTAATAAATGGTCTATGTTTGTAAAAGGAAGCATACGGTGTAGAAAAAAAAAGTATATTCCTTAGTAGTCCTATTCTGAAGGAAACATGTCCTTCTGACTCTAAATTTCTCAATAATTTGTCCAATTATTTAAAAAATCTTTTAGTTTATCTTTATCAGATTTTTTTTTTCTGACACTGAAAGGAACACTGAAATCTTCTGCTATTATTGTACTACTATTCATGTCTTTTTTGGAATTCAATCCATTTTTCTTTTATTAAATTATGTGCCATGCCATTTGATGCACAAAGTTTAATGTGTTGGATTGTTACCTATTCCTTTAAGCGTATTGCACTTTCTTTATCTCTACTAATTTTATGAATTTTCTTTTTTCTTTATTTTTGCAATTCATGCTTTTTTGGATTGGATTCATCTGATGTGTGAATTTTGCACCAACCTTTTATTCCAATTATCTGTCTCTGCCTCTGTCTCTGTCTCTCTCCCCCACCCCCTTCCTCTTCAAATGTGTCTCTGGTAAACACAAGATTGTAGAGTTTGGCTTTCTTTTCTATTCTATTAATCTTTCATTTTATTGGATTTTTAACCATTCACATTTAAAGTTGAGATGGTCTTGTGTTTTTCTCTATTTGTATCTAGTATTACCTTTTTTTAAAAAAAAGCATTTCCCCCCACTTTCTCTGTTAAGTCATAATTTACTCCTACAATTGGTTTTGCTTCCTCCTTCACCCTCTATTCCCATTTGTCAACACTTGCCCTAGCTTAGGGAGTTTCTTTAAATGAATGATTTCTCTTTTTTTCTTTTATTTATCTATTTCTTATTCTCTTTTCCCTTTCTTTTCTTGCTCTCAGTTAAGTAGTTGAAAGTTCCCCATCTCTGTTAATTTTTCTGCACCTCTTTCTAGGAAAAAAATTGTTTGTTTGTTTTATTTACTAATTTTCTTCCATTTATTCTTTTTTTCTCTGATTCATGGTCTATATCCATATTTATTCCTTCATCAATCACTTTGTGTTCAAGATGGAGTAAAAGCTTTTGATGTTAAGCTTCCTCCCCAACCGATTTCCTATATCCTTTATTCTGTTGTGCTTTGCTCTCAGAGGTATGTCACATCATGAGGGGTTTAATGTTCATGAAAACCATGCCTTATGGTAAAAATTACTCTCTGTCCCAAATATTTTGGTCTGATTCTACCCTCTGTTCTCCCCATGTTCATTCTTCTTCAAATTGCATGTCACAATTTGGTACAATCATTATGAAAAGTATTTTGTAATTATGCAAATAAAATAAAGTATCCAGACCCTGTTACCCAGAGATCACACCACTTGGCATTTACCCCAAAGATGTCAATGATAAAATAAAAGGTGCCATATTCACCAAATTACTTACAGCTTCCATTTTCTTGGGAATGAAGAACTGGAAGTAAAATAGATGGCAATGGATTGGGAAATATCTAGACAAAATAGACACATATTAACATAATGGAATATTATTGTGGTGTAAGAAATACTGAATGTGATTAATACATAGAAACACAGAAAGAGTTACATGAACTAATGCAAAGTGAAGTAAGCAGAACAAGGAAAATGATATACACAGTGACTATTATAATAATAGCAAAATAAGAGAAACTAAATTCTGAAAAATTTTAATGACCCAAGTTTGAGCCCAAAGAAGACAGATGTGAAGCTACTTCCTTCCTATTTCTTTAGAGACTATGGGTGTGAAATGCTGCATATTACATCAAACTTTTTTGAAATACTGTTTAATTTTGTGAATTTTTTTTATACTCTTTTTTCTTGTTCTCTATTATAAGGGATAGATCTCTGGGAGGGGTGGGGAAGGGAACCTGAGCCTTAAATCTTTGCAGATGGAAAAATTCTCTGCCTTTTCTGCTTCTCTTCATTCCAAGACACCCAGCTGGAATGCAGAGAGAAAGTAGCTTTTGAAAACTTAGAAACTTTAGAATAAAAACCTTTTTCCAGTGATGCTTTTTCCTTGGACTGAACAAACAGCTGGAAGAACTAATTCTGCCCAGATAAACAAACACAGATTATATATACTATGGGCAGCAAACATTCATTCCGAACACCAACAACAAAAAAGACAAAACAGAAACAACAATAACTAGCCTTTCTTCTTGAGAAAGAAAGAACATCTGGGTAATGTTTGAGCTATGACTGATGCAGAATGGTTAAGTTCAAGTTTCAAAAGACAGAATTTTTCCTTTTTTCCTAAAAATATATAGTTCTCCCCTCATCAATTATTTTTTATTCTAGGTTCATGGCACCCTACTCCACCCCTGAGGTTTGGAAGAGTAACTCATCTTATTCTAAAGGTGAGATTTCTCCTAAACTTCACAAATTATTGATATAGTTTATATACCTATACATATATATGTATGTGACACACCCCTCTGGCATTTGCCAGAACCATAGGCCTGAGTCTTCACCCTCAACAGTAGAGTGACCTTCACCTGCCTCTTCACCCTCACATTTGCTCTCCAGAAAAAGGCCTCAGGTTTTATAGATTCATATAATATATATATCCTATAGATAGATAAAGAGATAGAGATAGAAATACATAGGCATAACTGTAGGCATACAAAATCTGAGGCTTTTTTGTGGCAGTCAAACATAAGGGTAGTGAGGCAGGTGAAGGGCCCCTAGAGAGATCACCATGCTGACACAACGCTACAGTTTCAGTAAATGTCATACGGGTGTCATAACCCTTCCCATCCAAGGACTTTTGGGTTTGTTTGCATCCCACAGAAATAAAGCCCTTGTCTTTCTTTACACCCATGAGACTCAGATGGATGGATTCAGCCAACTTACTGCCCCATGGGAGGTACGCTGACAAATATGGAACATGAAGTAACAGATAATTTTCAAAAGAATTTAAGGAGAATAAAGATGGAGGTAATGCTCAAAAGTAAATCTCAAAAATAAAACAATGGGTGGAGAAGTTTTAAAGTATGGAAGTACTTTCCTTCTAAAATAAGTTTAACTTTAGAAGAAAAAGGAGGAGGAGAAAGATGAGGAGAAGGAGGAGGAGAAGGAGAAGGAGAAGAAGAAGAAGAAGAAAGAGGAGGAGGATGAGAAGAAGAAGAAAGAGGAGAAGAAGAAGGAAAATGAGGAGGAGGAGGAGGAAGAAGGAGGAGGAGGAGAAGGAAAAGGAGGAAGAGGAGGAGGAGGAGGAGCAGGAGAAGAAGAAGAAGAAGAAGAAGAAGAAAGAGAAGAAGAAAGAGGAGAAGAAGGAGAAGAAAGAAGAAGGAAGAGGGTGAGGAGGAAGAGGAGGAGGAGAAGGAGAAGGAGAAAGAGAAGGAGAAGGAGAAGAAAGAGGAGGAGGAGTAGGGGAGGAGCAGGGGGGAAGGAGGAAGAGGAGGCAAGTCAGTTAATGGACTTGGGAAATAAGGGGGAAAAGATGATTGAAGAAACCAGTGGTACCCAAATCTTGGGCAGCCAAGTTTTGACCAGTGGCCCGCAAAAAAGAAATTTTGTGGTAGGCAGGAGTGTGTAACTCAAACCAGCTCTTAAGAGCCTACTGTTTAATTTTCATTGAGAGCATTTACACCTTGGAAATTTGCAAACATTACAAACTACAA
Organism: Pseudochirops cupreus; assembly: GCA_028627135.1. NCBI lineage: Eukaryota > Metazoa > Chordata > Mammalia > Diprotodontia > Pseudocheiridae > Pseudochirops > Pseudochirops cupreus. The sequence goes on along the minus strand of CM053580.1, from coordinate 166,963,958 downwards.
CCCAATTTATCATTTTTTTAGATTGTCTACTTAAGAAAGTGATGGAGAAAAGATTAGATAATGCAGATGAAGCTTAAAAGTATTCCTTGTCTACATTTTTTTCCTAGAGAGATGGTGGTTGAAACATTTACTAGCACTCCCCTGGTGGAAAATGAAGCAAGAGAAGAATGACAAGATAAAAGAGTCTGATCCACTAGGATGGGAAGGGGTATGGGGATGGCAAGGAGGGATCACCCTTTGGAGACCTTATGTATAGTCTGAAAGAACTCCACAGTCTTCATGGCCAAGCATTTATTGAGTACCTCAGGAAAATTCTGACAGAGGTGACATTTATCTTCAACACACTTGACACTTGGTTTGTGTCCTTAATTGTCACAGAAAGGGATGTTAGTTTTCTGTCCTTCCCCTCATTAGAAACCTGTTGTCAAGAAATAAACTGAAATCCATTATTCGCATGATGGCTAGAAAGTTCTTTTAGTAATCTTTATCAAAAACACAACACAGCATGGTAGATAGAGAGCTGCCCTTGGAGTCAGGAAGACTGGGTTCAAGGTCAGCCTCACATGGATACCCATCATGTCTGGGGGAGACTCCAAAAACCCCTTAACTTCTCAGTACCCTAGGCAATTCCTTAAGACTGAATGCTGCCCAGCAGTTGCTGAATTGCATTGGTGGAGGGATTTTGCTCACTGGAAGCTCCCTACACCAAAGAAATCATAGATCCAGATTTAAACAACTATTTGTCTTATTTTTGCCCTTATGGGACCATATGAACAAACTTAATCACACTTTTAAAAAAATTTAGAGATGCCTCTAAAGCTTCTCTTATTCCCCAAGCCAAACATTCTGCAGTTCCTTCAAACGTTCATCATATTACACAATTTTGAACTCCTTTAATGTGGACATAACTGAAATGGCTCAACAACAACATCAACAGTTGCTCTTTTCTGAACAAACTGTTCTCCATTTGTTGAGCTCCAAACTGAACATGATATTTCAGAGGTGGTTAAACTAGTTCGGATTGTAGTAAATCTCCTATTTTCTGTGATCTGGACCTCAAGTCAAGCTTATACAATGTTTATATGAAAAAGATCTGGTTCTAGTAGAATGTAAGCTTGACTTGAGTCAATAGTTAATGTGTGGGTGGGGGTGGAGAGGGAGGGAAGGAAGCTAACACAATCTTAGACTGTATTAAGTAGAACTATGAGGTCCAGAAAATCAGAAAAGAGCAACTGTTGATGTTGTTTCAGTCGTGTCCACCTCAGATGGTTTGTTTTTAAAGAGCTTTGACATGTCATTAAAAAAAATAAAGACTGATTCCTAGCTTGGCGAAGTTTGCATTTAAGTTGGGCCTTGACAGTCAGAAGTCAAAATCATCCAGCCTAGCAAAATTTAGGTAAAAAGATTGAACTGACTCGATTTTTCCAGAATGACTAGATAACTCCATTGAGATGGGCAATTCCATTTTTTCACACATTGACAATCTCATCTTGTTTTAGACACACTAAACATATAAAGAAATGAACAAAACCACAAGGCAAAATCTACTCAATTTCAATAAAATATAATGGAGAGTGATATATTCTTTTAGCAATGAAAATATCTCTGTTTACTAGAAAAATAAGGCCCTAGTTTCTAAGGACGAAAAGAGTTTAAACTACTGGATTCTAGGAAGCAACTCTCGTGAAAGAGATGTGACAAAGGTCTAATGAACATGTCTGCACTGGGGCTAAGGAACTGCTTGTTGGTACGTTGTGCCTTCTTTAACAGAACCTGTTTTCTTTGGGAGTTGTGGCTGCACAAGTCTCACTAACCCACACAGAAATGCTGCTGTTGTCCCACTTCGGTATGCCACATGCTTGGAGATGCTGTTGTAATCTTTGTTTGGGGTTTCACTCCAGTCTGATCTGTGCCCAAGCCTCTGTGACTAGTAGCACATTTTCTCAAAAAATAAACTAAAAAGCTACCTGGACAGGTGAGTTGAGGCCACAGAACAGAATGGCTTTAGGCAACCCAGGTAGCTAAGCTACCTTGCCCTAGCATGGATGAATTCTGTAACCATTTAGCATAAAGAAAACCTAGACTTCTTTCCTCTCATTTAATTTAAATCCTTTTGAACTTATGGGTTCTTTTCTTCTCTCTTTGATCCCTTGGGGGGGGGGGTAGCCCTAGTAGTGGTGTAAGATGTTTAAGTTGTTTGGGTAATTTAGAAGCACCCAGAAGAAACAGAGGAAAGTTGAAAAATGAAAAAAAAATTGCAAATATTTTGATTATAGGGTTTGAGGTTGATTTTATTTTTAGCAATTGTGTTTATTTAAAATATGTGCTCACTTTTTTTTTTACTAATACTATTCTATTTTTTTGAAAGTTTCAGTTCCACTATGACTCATGTCATGTGTTTGTAGAGACAGTTTAGACTAGTTCACATCTCCAAGGGAGTGGGTAAGCTTATGATGTTCTTTTATTCCTGCTCTATTTCTCCTGAGAGACATTTCATCAGCATTGTTGAGAATCACAAGGGTTTCACACTATATAATCTCTAAGGTCTCATTTAGTTTTGATAGTCTGTGGTTTCTATGGTTACACGTTCCTTAAGGCTGGAAAAAAAAATCCAACAAGTCAACAACTCAAACATCTCTGTTTCTTTTTCTACTTATTTCAGCAGAACCTATTTACAAAAGAGGAATGATGGGAAAGTAGAGTCAGAATTTTCAGTCAGAGTCTAGCCATGACTTGGTTGGGAACTTAACTTTTAAGAAATCAGTCAGAAAATAAGAAGTTCCATCAAACTTAGGGCTTAACTTTACAGGATATTAATAAATAGGGTATTACAGTTATAATTGACCACAGAATTGCAGATATTAAGGCTGCTGTGCTGGTGCAGTGAATAGATCACTGTGCCTTGAGTTCGGAAGACCTGAGTTCAAATCTACTTTCAGATACCAACTAGCTGTGATCCTATGTAAGTCATTAGCCTCTGTCTCAGTTTTTTTCATCTGTAAAATGTGCCTAATAATATCATCCACTTCAGTGTTATTATGAGGATAAAGTGAAATAATGTTTACAAAACACATTATAAACTCTAAAAGATTATATAAAGGTCATTATCTCTTATTGTTCAATGCAACTCCTTCATTCTACAAATGAGGACACAGAGGCCCAGTGCACTAAAGTGAGTTGTTCATGGTGATTAAGATTCTTTTGTAAATAAAATTGCACCAGAATAGCAAAGAGGAAGCTCAGATGAGACCATACTCAAAAAATAAGATATATGAGATTCCCTACCTATTGACAGGTAAAATAAATACTTAGATCTAACTACAAGATGAAAATTCCTGGCAGTCTAGACAAACTGAGTTATTTTCACTGACATGTATTACATATGTCAGAAACATACTTAGTCTAGGAATAAACAATACTCATTGGAAAGCCAGGAAAAACTCATTAACTTTATTTTATATTTATTCTTTCCTGAATAAATGAGTAGCCTCTTCAAAAGACTACTGGGATTTAGACAAACGCAAGTCTTTTTTGTTTGTTTGTTTTTGCCTTTTTTGGAGGGCAATTGGGGTTAAGTGACTTGCCCAAAGTCACATGGCTAGTGTGTCAAATGTCTGAGGTCAGATTTGAATTCAGGTCCTCCTGACTCCAGGGCTGGTGCTTTATTCATTACACCACCCAGCTGTCCCAATGCAAGTCTTTTTATGCTGCTAGACCTGCCTGGTCCCTCTCTTCAGAACTGGGATTGGTTCCAGCTCTTCTGGGTTACAGTCTTTCTGACCTGTCCACTCCATATTATTCCTTCATGTGTTCCCTCCTCCTGAACATGGGCTAACATGGGTTGCACGATCAGATAATGAGGCTCTAATTCTATGCAGGTGTGTCAGTCAATATGCACGAGACTAGTTAAGCATGTGTGTTAATAAAAAGTCAGTGACCATCCCTTGACCCTGGCCAGTTTAAGCTAGTTTAGCCTAGGCCTCCTCCAAGAGGAAACTTATAGATTTCTTCCAGCTACACATTGGATAGGGTTTCCCTATCCATCCCTCATCCTGATTTATACCTTCCTGCATGTCCTGTGTAACATCTGTCTTTGCAACATTCATTGTTCCTATAGAATTTGTGGAAACCAAACTGTTGGCATTTCTCACATGTATATATGTGTGTGTGTATACATATATATGTGTATATATGTACATATACATATATACACATATATATGTATATATACACACATACATATACATTTATTCATATACATATACACAGGTATACATCCCTCAAGTCATTGTTAAAGAATCATAGGCCTACCCAAATACCTCACAACTTTAAATTAACAACTTTAATTTCTTCATTGCCCACAAAATTGTTATTCTGATATCTCATTGTGACATGGGGATGACCTTGGGTCCTTCAAAGTGATGCCAATGGAGGTCAAACTCTGGGAGGTTCAACTTTGCTGGAAAGACTTTAAGGATAGTTCTTGTGACTGTCTAACTCTACTTTTCAAGGACTAACGTACCTGAAAATGGCCAGTCTCCACTAAACAGTCATTTGCTGATAAATTCTTTGACTTTGGCATCTCATGTGTGGTAGGCCAGGAGTGGAATTGGACTACAGGCATTGAATAACCAGCCTAGCACAGCTGGTTCAACTGGTGGAAAGCTGCTCCATGTGGGTGATAGGGCACAAGTATGTGCCCTTTATATGGACAGACAGCCAGAAAGGAGAGGCCTCTCTTAGAATTATATAGGGGCTGCTGTTGGCCTATGTGGTTAGAAGGAATAGAAAGGGGGGGGGGGACAGAGAGAGAGAGAGAGAGAGAGAGAGAAAAAAGAGAGAGAAGAGAAAGAGAGAAAGAAAAAGAAAGAAAGAAAAAAGAAAGACAGAAAGAAAGAAAAAAGAGAGAGAGGGAAAGAAAGAAAGAAAGAAAGAAAGAAAGAAAGAAAGAAAGAAAGGAAGAAAGCAAATAACATCAGGGAGGTGATGCCATAACATTCAAGTGAATTGGATTTAAGTGAGGAAGGGCTGTGCAAAGTCACCAACCTCACTTTTTCCTCCAGAGCCAATTGAATCCACTGACAAGATGTAAATCAGGAGGACTGAAGATGGCCCTGGATGCAGTGGGAGACCTTGGCCTTTAACAGGTCTCAGTTTGACTGAAGCAATGCCCATTCAATTATTAAGTTTAGGTAAGAAATGAGGCAGAGGATGGCCTCTGTTACCTAGTCAAAAAAAAAAAAAGACAATCTAAGAGGGAAAGACCCTCAGAGTTTCTGACCAGAACAGAAAGGATTTCTATTAACATTGAGCCATCAGAACCTAAACAAAGACCACCAAATGGGCTTGGGCTGGGACTTATTGTTGGATAATTAATGTGAATTGGGTTAAAAGCATGGTCCTTAAGAAGGAGAATTAGCCTGTAAACCCCTAGTTAAGTGAAAACAACCTCTAACATGAATACCATGGCCCCGTGAGTCTTCCATTCACACCAGATAAATTAATCCTTTCCCAGGACTCTATGAAAGAGAGGCAGAAAAAAACCCACAAATAGCCTTCAGTCCATATACATGGCCTCTTTCTGTTTCTTCAGTAAGTGAGGAGATAGAAAAGGAAAAGATGGAAAGTTCCCTTTTCAGATTATTTGTAAACATTAAGTTGTTGGATAAAAGTATCTAAATGTAAAATTATTGTCCAGTGACTAATAAATGGACAGGAGGAACTGAATCATTTTAATCTTGACATTTACAAAGGGCAATGGAGAGGAACATGGTAGGCATGAATAGGTTGCATCCTACTACCAACAAAGATTTGCCCAAGAAAAGTGACATTAAGGGTATCATCAGAGAAATATATGACTGGAAAAGGAAGTGAGGTGATCATGTAGCAAGACCTAAGGATAATGGGTGGATGGGCAACCTATGTGCTCTTTGGTATTCACACAACTTTAGGAGGTCTAATGGGAATCCCCTATATGTAGGGTGAATATCCTGTGGAGAATCATATGAAGACTGGAAGAAGAATTACACAGGATGAGAAAGGATGAATGGATGGGGATCCTCACCCTTGGAAGGGATAACAACATTTCTAAGATCACACATTCACCAAAGTATCAAAGTGTATTCCTAATGTGTAGTGTTTAGTCCAAGGATCAACAAATTGAGAGTCTTAATAGGTCAGAAAAAAACATTAACATTGACATTTTTACTTGTTATGGGAATCTGAAGATTTTCCCTGCCCTTAGGCCCTTTGTTTAAGTGGCTTAAGTGGCTCTGAGAATCTTCCCAGATTTGAAAATATACTCTGCCCTCTAATAGGCTGATTGCGGTCACATGGAGCCTGTGGTGGGAGGCTTGTTCTTCAGGAATGCCCATGCTTTATTACTTTGTGATTGGTCAGTGGGTCAAGAGGGCTGTGACATTCTCCAATCCAGGAGAAGGCTATATATATGCCCTAATGTGAGGTTTTGCTTTGGGGCTCACTTTGGAAAGAGTTGTGTGATTTGGCCAGATGAGACTCTGGGAAGCCATTGAGCCCCCCGGCTTTGAAAATCCAGATGTTGGTGCTTCTCTCTCTGGTGACTAACTAGATGTGGATGTAATGGTCAGATGCTGGAAGCTCTGTCTGCCAGTCTATTTCTTTGTTTGCTTGTAACTTGTGTTTGCATTCTCTGAAGTTCAGGGTGCTGACTTTTCCCCCCTGAACTAGGTAAATGATATATGTTTGATTGATTAGAGTAAGATTGTTAACCCATTTTGAGTTGCTTACCTTTAGAAAAGCAGATCTAAGAACCTGTGTTAGCATCCACCCTGGGTATGCTAGGGTGCTTGCTGATACATTACTATAAATTAGTATAATCACTGTAGCTAAATGCTTTGAAGTATGGCTCACAGATTGTCTTTTAAAGAATAAGTAAAGGAGTTGACAATGTTGTTTTAATTGTGTCCCTAAACACAGGAAATGTAATTTTATGGGATACTTGGTTGTTTTTACAAGAACAAAATAAAATAGAACAACAATAAGATATTTAGGGGTGTAGCCAAGATGGTGGTGTAGAAGCAGGAAAATACCATGAACTCCTCCACAATCACCTCAAATACCTATAAAATATGACTCTAAACAAATGTTAGGGCTACAGAACCCACAAAGCAACAGAGAGAAACAAATCTCCCAATGAAGACAGCCAGCAGGCCAACAGGAAGGGTCCATTGCAGTGTGCTGGGAACAGAGCACAGCCCCATGGACTGCATGGTTTAAGCCTCAGGGCAGCCCTGACCAGCAGTGGCCAGAGCAGATTTCAGGAGAGTGAATGCAGCTGTGGTGGCTTCCAGACTTCTCAACCCATAAACACCAAAGATAAAATAAAAGGTCAATGTGGAGCTCTGTTGAAACTGGGGAGGGGGGGGGCATAGAGAGTGGTCCAGCCCCTGCCATTGCAATGAGAAGAAGTGGAGGTGCAGTGGCTGCAGCTGCTGCCACATGGCTGCTTCCAGAGCCCCTGGCCTGCAGATTGTAGGGGGACCAAGTGACCATTCAGAGAGTAATCACTTTTGCTTTAACCTGCTTGAATCTGGATCACTGTGTTGGATGGGGGTCCTGGGGTGTGTGGCTAGTGAGCCAGAGCTAGTGGGGGCTGCAGAGAGGGAGCCCAATCAATATCTCTGGCAGCTGCAAAAACCCTAGTGATTTGGAACAAAGCTCTCCTGTCTGGAAGCAGAGTTCTACCATGGCAAAGAGCTCAGAAGTAAAGTAATTGACTGGCAACATGAGCAAGCTGAGGAAGCAAAGCAAGCACAGCAATCAAACATTAGATTCCTTTTTGGGGGGACAAAAGGGATCAAAGCATGGAATGGAAGGAAGACTATGAAGTCAGAACTCCTGCATCAAAAGCTTCCAAGAAAAATATGAACTGGTAACAGGCCATAGAGGAGTTCAAGAAAGATTTTGAAAATCAAGTAAGAGAAGTGCAGGAAAAAGTGGGAAGAGAAATGAGAATGATGCAAGAAAATCATGAAAAGAGAGTCAACAACCTGACTGAAGAAAATAACACCTTAAAAAATAGACTAACTCAAGGGGCAAAAGAGGCCCATAAAGTCAGTGAGGAGAAGAATGCCTCCAAAAGCCCATTTTGCCAGATGGAAAAAGAATTCCAGAAGCTCACTGAAGAGAAAAATTCCTTCAGAATTAGATTGGAGCAAATGGAAGCTAATGACTTTATGAGAAATCAAGATACTATAAAACAGATCCAAACAAAAAAAATAGAAGGCAATGTGAAATATCTCATTGGAAAAACCACTGATCTAGGAGAGATAATTTAAAAATTATTGGACTACCTGAAAGCCATGATTAAAAAAAGAACCTAGAAATCATCTTTCAAGAAATTCTCAAGAAAAATTGTCCTGATATTTTAGAACCAGAGGGCAAAATAGAAATGGAAAGAATTCATGGATCGCCTCTCAAAAAAGATCCCAAAAAGAAAACTCCTAGGAATATTATAGCCAAATTCCAGAGTTCCCAGACCAAGGAGAAAATATTACAAGCAGCCAAGAAGAAACAATTAAGAAACAATCCAAAGATTGGTGAGCTACTCAGGATCCTCACACTTCTTTTGTTTCAAAAATACTTTCTCCAGGAAAAGTTGTGGCAGGCATGGAATAGCATCACAAACAATGAAAGTGACCACGTAACTCATGACTGAATGCCGCTCTGAATGCACATAGACTCAAATTCTTTTATTGGAGGATTTTTAGAGAATTGATACTCTCCATATTAGGATATGGATCATTTTAGCTCTCCTTTATTGTTGTTCAGTCTTTTTTCAGTCATGTCTGACTCTTTGTGACCTCCTTTGGGGTCTTCTCAGCAATGATACTGGAGTGGTTTGCCATTTCCTTCTCTAGCTCATTTTACAGATAAGGAAATTGAGGCAAAAAGGGTTAAGTGACTTGCTCAGGGTCACACAGTTAATAAGTGTCTGAGGCCAGATTTGAACTCAGGAAGATGAGTTTTCCTGACTCCAGGCTGGCACTTTATCTATGGCAGCCACCTAGTGGCCTAGGGGTATTCATTTTCTCACCTGCAATAAACCAAGGCCATCAAGGCATTTGAACTTAAGACAATGTTTTAATAGGGCATATAAAGAATACAAAAGAGAAATGGTACAGGGAGTGGGAGGGAGGGAATAACCTTTTATTAGGAGCCTATTATGTGCCGGTCACTGCGCTAAGCACCTTATAGATATTCCATTTGATCCTCAGAACAGCCCTGTGTGGTAGGTACAATTATTATTCCCTAGTTACAGTTAAGAAAACCAAAACAGGTAGGGGTTAAGTGACATCACACAGCTAGTAAGTGTCTGAAGTGGGATCTCAACTCAGGTCTCCCTCACTTGAGACCCAGTGCTCTATTCATTGTGCCTCATAGCATACCTCAACACAGCCTCTTCTGCTCACTCTTTTGTGGTTTGTCCTATCATCTCTACAAGAGATTTATAACATCAGTAGGTGACGTCCCAGGAAACCTGAATATATCACTGTTTGTGGGTCCTGGGCCAGTTCAGGGCAACCTGCTCTTTCCTTCCTCCCTAGAGCTGGTATTCCCTTTGTACTCAATTTGAACTGCCTTTATTCTTGTTCCCTGTCTTTCCTGCCAACTCTAATGCCTTTCCTCCAAGGTTCACTGAAATAGACTTGCTGTCCTCATTGTCACCTTCCTCCAGAAGCTCCTCTATCATCTTCCTGATTCTTTCTCTTACTCAGTGTAAAGCCAATTATAAGCAGTTCTCCTGAGGATTGCTGCTGTGAATAATTTCACGGGCCTAATTGTATAGTATAAATGAACTCTCTATTTATTCAGGAATAAACTAAAGCATAAGATTGAAGAGACTAAAGCATAACATTCCCAGCGACATAAAATAACAACTTATCACTAAGGTGGCCACATAGTCTTAACCAAAAAGAAAACGTATCATTCAGTATACCTTATAGTCATCTTTAAGGGGTGGCAGAAAATACAAACACCATCCATCCCTAGGTCGCAGTAAGTTACAAGCTCCTCAATCAATACAGAGTAACCGAAGTAAAATCCTTTTTCATCTTGACTTGAGGCTGGCTTCCAAACCCCAGAGCTCCTTCTCCATGGGCTGATCTGACTCCTCCCAGCTCTCACCTAGATTCACACATAGGCAGCTCTTTGCTCCTGTTTCATACCTCAGCTCATGGAGACTGCTCCACTCCAAGCTCTGCAAAGTTTCTCTTTCTAGGAAAACAAAGCTTAACAGGATTACAACAATATTTACATACATTACCAGTGCTATAATCTCAATTCACTTTCTGTCTAAGAAAACAATACAGAACACAAATTACTTCTGTCTGAGAAATCAACACAGAACCACAAACAGGGCTTCTGACCAAGAAGGTAACACAGATCGACAGACAAAGTACCAACATCACTAACATTCTCTCTCTCAGTTCTGCCTGCTCCCAGCTCTGCTCCTGCTCTTATCTGCTCCTTCTCGTTCTGCATTTTTGGCAAGCTCCTCCCACTGTGGGCTCTCATGTGAGTATATTTGGTTTATCAAGGGGCAGGAGAGATCTTTAAATTCCCTTAGGCCTATTAAGGGCAATACAATGCATACTGTTGCAAATCAAAGACCCTTGATACAATCAAAGGTGAGGCTGGAAGACACTTGATTGGCTAAAACTCAATCCAGAAAAACAGCAAAAAATCGTATTGCAAATCGTGTCATCATTTCCTTGATGCCATGGTCCTCTTCAAAAACGAAAGACAAACAACCTGTGAGTAGACTGAGCTGCCTGAATGAGGACCCAGCAAGTTAGATAACTCAGCCTATTCTCTCCCTCTCCCTCTCCTTCTCCTCTCCAAATGAGGGTAAAATTTGATGGCCAGAAGCAGCCCACTTAACTTGGGATTTACTGACTACATTCCTTCTTCCTTCCTTTCTTCCTTCCTTCCTTTCTTCCTTCCTTCCTTTCTTCCTTCCTTCCTTCCTTCCTTCCTTCCTTCCTTCCTTCCGTTTCTCTTCTTTCACAAAAGCTTAAATCCAGTTCACTCTGAAGTTTATAAATTGGACCACAACAGGTCCCTGCCCAAGATCCATTTAATGTCTGTATTTTGAGCCCTCCAAGCTTAGAGTGAATGTCAATGGCAACTGTTTCTCTTGAGATGGCAAGCCTAAGGGTCTTCCCCTCCCAGCTGAATTTTTAAATTTTTTTTTTCCTAATCAAAGGGGCCATCCTTTGCCTCACTTCTTAAAGAAGCCTATTAACTGAATGGCCGTTACCTCTAAGTGAGAACCAGAAAAGGCCAAGGTCTTCCATTGCATCCTGGGCCATCTCCAGTGCTCCTGATGAATATCTATCTGGCCACTGGGCCCAGATGGCTCTGGAGGAGAAATTGAGGCTGGTGACATTGCACAGCCCTCCCTCACTCATATCAAAACAACAGACCAGCTGTTGAGCTGTGTTGGTAGAGGGAGTTTTCACACAGGGAGTTCCCTGTACCAAGTAAAATTATAGGCCTAGACCATAAAGAAGAAAAGTATCAGTATCATCCATCAATTCCTCTAACGAGCATTTATTAAGCATCTGCTCCGTAGTACTACACTGTGCTGTGTGCTGGAGATACAAAACCCAAAATATGTGGCGCCTGTCCCAGAAAACTGTGTTCTCTTGGTGGGGGTGGAGGTTGGGGGGAGGATAACATTAACAGAGGTAAAGTAAATACGAAGTAATATCAAGGGAAGGGTATTAGTAACTAGGGTGATCAACATAGATCAACATAGGAGGTGGGTCTCAAGGGAAACTTTGAAGGAAACCAGGGATTCTTTGAACCAGAAAATCTAAATTACAACTAACTGTTATGGGAATCTGAAGATCTTCCCTGCCCCTAGGCCCTTTGTTAAAGTGGCTACGTGACCCTGAGGACCCTTGGATATTTGAAAGTATACTCTGTTCCCTAATAGGCTGAATGTGGTCATGTGGAGCCTGTG
>CM053580.1:166918057-166951448 GCA_028627135.1 Pseudochirops cupreus | reverse complement strand
CTGTGCGTTGCTGAGAAAAGTCCAGTTCATCAAGGTTGGTCATCACACATACGATGTGTCTGTGATTGTGTACAAATTTTTCCTGGTTCTGCTCTTCTCACTCAGCATCAATTTGTATAAGCCTCTCCAGGTAATTATGAAGTCTGGACCTAATTCTAACCAAAAAGAAGGAACTAGTTAGTGAAATGGAAGGAATGGGAATCTTGTGAAAAAGTGACTGTCATCTTTGAGTTGGCATGGACAAGAGGATTTATGGACCTAGAGGTACCCAGGGCTTGAGGCCAGTGAAAGATGATTCAACAAGGATTTAGAGATGCTCAGAAATGAAATTTTGACAATCACAAAGAATTTATTAATCACACTGTGCTAATGCTGAGAATACAAGGGCAAAAACACCCATCTCTGCCCTCAAAGTGTTCACCTTCTAATGGGGGAGACATAATACAAAAAAAAAATGTACGTACAAGATAGATCAAATGAGAATGGTAATCTCAGAAGGAAAGCACAGGAAGTTTAGGGCCGGGGGAGGGGAGTGCCAGAAGGGAGGTCTACAAAAGTGAGAGCAGCACAGTTGTGAATGGTCCTGAAGGTTTCTATAGAAACTAATGTGACTTTAGAGGGAAACATTTAGAATTTGAAATGGCATATACAAAAAATGGATTCAGGGCCACAAAACCAAGGGAGACCACAAGAATGGTACAGACTTGTAAGTACATCATCAGAAAGTTTAAAGCCTCAGATGAGTCAAAGCTTGAAAAACATTAAGAGTTGGGACAAAAAGGATAAGCCTAATATTTGGAGTAGTTGGTGCATTGTCCATAGAGATAATACAACTATTTAGCATTTTCTTTGGAATCAGAGAGTTGGAAGGTACATTGGAAGGGCCAGTCTAACTTATTTTATAAATGAGAAAAATGAGCCCCAGAGAGGTGACACAAAATCACACAATAAGTAGCCGAGCAAGAATTTGAACTTGGTTCCTGTGACTAAAAGTCTTGGACTCTGCCGGCGGTATCAAACTCATTCTCTGTTAAGGTGTATCATCTTCAGTTTAGAAAGGGTAAAACTAAGAAGATTATTAGTAGGGAATTGAAGCCCAGAGTGGGTGAGAATAGTAAGAAAGAGCCTAGCTGCCCTAAATCATTTCAAGCCCTTTGCTCTAGACGGCTGAAACTACAAAGTACTCATAGAGTTTATAGATAATGGTTGTTAAATTACTGTCAGCAAGCTTTTAGCAATATTGGAGAAAGGAAGAAGCTAAGAATGAATGGAGATAAGCAAATGGTCTAGGTTTCTAAGGGGGTGGAGTGACTATCAACAATTAAAGACTAGTGAACTTGACACTGCCCCTCTAAAAATTCTAGAACAGTTTACTAAACTACTTATGGTTTGCAAAACCAAATTAGTTGGCAATTCTAATGGTGTTTTTTTTTTCTCAGCAGCTTATGGCAGAGTTGAATACGTCCTCCTAGATACTATCTCCCCTGAGTTTTTGAGACTTTCATTCTCCTATCTAACCTCTCCTTGTTTCTCTTTTCTGGGAAGGTCCTGGGCTCTTATCTCTTTTCTCTCTATACTATCTCATTAGTGATTTTAGTAGTTTCTATAGATTCAATTATAATCTCTATGCAGATTCTCAAACCTATATAGAATATCCCAAAAGCTTTGGTTTAGTTTTAAGTTTTAATAGCTTAGTTATGATATTTGGCATTTATAATTAACCTTTAAAAACCTAAAACTTCACTAAGACTTTTGGGACACTCTAAATTTCAACCTTGTTGCTCTCCTAAGCCTTAGTCTTATATTACCAACTGTCCATGGGACATTTCATACTGGATGTCTTGAACACATCTGAAATTCAACATTTACAAAGTGGAACTTACTATCATTCCTCCCAAATTCTCATTGTCTTACTGTTGAGGGTCCCACCAATCCTTCCAAACATCCAGGTTCTCAACCTCAAGAGTTATCCTGGACTCCTTTCTCGCTGACCCCACGTAACAAATTAGGTTCCAAATCTTGTCATTTCTATTTTCATGGCAGCCCTCATATATGTCCCTTTTTCTCCACTCATATGGTGACCACCCTAGTTCAGGTCCTCACTATGCCTCTATGTGGACGTTGCAATAGCCTCCTAATTAGTCTCTCTTTCTCAAGTCTTTCTCTTTTCTAATACAACCACTGCACAATTGCCAAAGTAATTTTCCTTTTATTTCCCTACTTGTATTTGTCCTTCATTTTTGGAGAGGACCGTGACATCAGGGAAATGATGAAGTGATTTGCAGTTGACTTTGATTTGAGTGAGGGAGGGCAGTGCAAGGTCACCAGCCTCACTTTCTCCTCCAGAGCCCTCTGAATCCAGTGACCAGATATTCATCAGAATGACTGAAGTGGTCCAGGATGCAATGGGAGACCCTGGCCTTTTTAGGCCCAGGCTTTTTCTGGTTCTCACTCAGAGTGAGGTAACACCCATTCATGAATAAGCCTCTTTAAGAAGGGAGGCAAGGGATGGCCCCTTTAATTAGAAATAAAGAAAAAAAAGATAAAGCTGGAAGGGAAGACTATCAAGGTTGCTGTTCCAAAGAGAAACAGTTGCCATTGACATTCACTCTAACCTGGAGGACCCAAAATACAGCCATTAAGTGTAGCGTGGGCTGGGTCCTATTCTTTCACAAAACCTTAAACCCGGTTCACTCAGAAGCTCATAGATTTCCCTACTTCTTTAGTGCAGAAGACCCTCTGTTATCCCAGGAACCAAATGCAAACTCTTTTGTTTGTCATTTAAAGTTCTTCATTCCCTGGCTTCTCCCTATCTTTCTGGTATACTTTATGCTCTGCTCCCTTTGTGCCTGAAGTGGTCTCCCTTTGCTTCTTAGGATTGCAAATCTTTTAAGATTTGGCTCAAGTGCCCCCGTCCTTCCCAGACGCTAGGACCTGAACCCCTAAAGTTGCCTTCCATCTACTTTGTATATACCTTGTATGTACCTGTTTATTTACATATTTTCTCTTATTAGAACACAAGTTCGAGGATAGGGTTTTTGTCTTTTTTTTTTATCCCTAGTGTGGGGCACAATCCCTTGGGCATAGGAAATGCTTAATAATGTGCTCATTGATTAAATGTTCATCTCAAATTCAACATGTCCTAAACAGAGTTAATCATTTCCCCCCCAAACCCAGTCTTCTGCTAAAACTCCCTAACTCTGTTAAAGGCATCACCATTCTCTCTATCTTTCATATTCTTAATTTTGGCACCTGTGCACAGTCCTTTACCCTCATATTCAAACACTTGCCGGATCTTTTGTTTTTGTCTCCATATGTCTGATATCTGACCCCTTCTCACTACTCACACAGTGACTGCCTTAGTTTAGGTCCTCATCATTTTTAACTTGGACAATTGCAAATACCTACTAATTTGTCTCTGTTCCTCCCTCTATCCTCTGTGTAATTGCCCAAGTGATTTTCCTCAAGCATAGATCTGGCTATGTCTACCCTTCGCCTCTCCTGCGCCCCACTCAATCAACTCCAGTGGCTTTCTATTGCCTCTGAGATAGAATTTTGATTCTTCTGTTCACTTTTAAAACCCTACAGGACCCGTCTCCAACCTGTCTTTCCAGACTCGTTATACACTACTTCTCTCACTTTGGTCTGGCCAAACTGACCTTTATGATCTTCAGACACAGTACACTGTCTTCCATCTCCATGCCTTTGCTTTGGCCATTTCTCCATATTTGGATTTCATTGCCCCCATAGCTCTACATCGTACAATCTCTCATTTCCTTTAAGATTTAGGATAAGCACCATATTTTTATATGAACCTTTCCTATTTCCCCAACTGGCAGTACCTTTCCTCCATAATCAACTTGTACTTAACTAATATTATTTATTTTATATTCTTACTGTATGTATTGACATGTTACAAGTCTCTTCCAACAGAATGCAAGCTCCTTGAGAGTAAGAATTTTCTTGTCTTTGAATCCCTTTAGAATGGTGCCCTTGGGCATAGTAGATACGTAGTAAATATTTATTAATCTACTGATTATGAACATATAGAATGGTTTAAATTAGGTTACCAGAACTGGAATGAGTTCACTAAAAACATTCAGGCCAGACCAAGTTCATTTCCTTTTTTTAAAATGGGAATATAAGACTTGTAGACCAGCAAAATATTGTAGATATAGTATATCAAGATTTCAGAAAAGCAACATAGTACCTTATGAGAATCTTGTATACGAGGTTGAGAAATGTGGATTCACTCCTGAGTAAGTGTACCCTAAGCCAATTGATTAATGGCCAAATGTCAACCTGGACGTTAGTTGTAGAATGCCATAAGGCTCTGTCCTTAGTTCTGTTTACATGATACCAATGATTTTTACATAGTTCTGTTTACATGATAATCAATGACTTGAGTGCCAGCATAGGTAGCAAGTTCATCCAGTTTCCAGATAATAAAAAGACAGAAAGACCATAGAATCATAGATCTGAAAGGACCTTAGAGGTCATCCAATCGAATGTCCTCATGTTACAAACAAGAAATCAAGGCCTAGGGAGAGAAATGGTTTGTCCAAGGTCATACTAATAAGAAACAGGACTCCAAATTTAAACATTTTTTTTAACTGTGTAAGCATAACTCCCAAGAGATAGCTAAGTATGATGGAGCAAATCTAATAAAGTGAATGTTAGTAGGGGTAGCAGATATAAACTCCTGTATTTAGTGTCCAAAACAGCAGCTAGGTGGTGCAATGGATAGAGAGCTAGGTTTGGAGTCAGGAAGACCTGAGTTTTATTTCAAATCCAGTCTGAGACACTTATTAGCTGTGTGACCCTGGTCAAATCACTTAACCTCCATTTGCCTCAGTTTTTTCAACTACATATATATATATATATTTTTTTCCAACTATATATAATGGGGATAATAACACTTAACACATAGGATTATTGTGAGGATCAAATGAGATAATATTTGTAAAAAGTGCTTAGAACAATGTCTGGCACATAATAGTCGCTATGTAAATGCTTAGTATCTTCCCCTCCCTCCAAAAAAATTACCTTTACCATAAAGAATGGGAATCATCTGATTAAAAATCAGTGTTTGTTTAAGAGAATTAAGGGTTTTAGCTGAGCACAACTTGAGCACAGCCATCTTTGTTTGAATTTGTAATCCAGTAGGTGGTGCTGGAGAGCGATGTCCTGAAGCCTCCTTCAGTGGCAAGGCTTCAAACTCACCCTGCATTCATTCTGGGAGCTGTGTTTCTCTTTCAAAGCTGAGCTTTCCCCTGGGGAAGGGAAAAGTGAGCCATTGCTCCCTTCACTTGCCTAACCAGCTCAGTAGTTTTTGCTGGTTGTCCTCAGGGAAGTCTGGCCCTAATGAGAAGTCTTTATGTCCCTCTGTGGTCCTTTCATAGTGTTTGTTCTTGTTCATCTTTCATTTTTGGAGGGGGCCACTGACATTACAAGGTGATGTCTTGACTTGCATGTGAATTGGATTTAAGTGAGGCAGAGTTGCACAAAGTCATCAGCCTTACTCTCCCTTTCAGTCATCGAAGTCCAGTGGCAGGAGAAAAGTCAGGTTGATTGGTAATGTCCCAGGATGTAGTGGGTGCCTGACTTGTCATCAATGTCTGACCAAGCTCTAAGCACTTCACAGTGCCTGCTTCAGTTGCCTTCATAGCTGTTGGAACAAATTGTTCACATCCACCCATTCCACCAGGGGAAGTCTCCATATGCTTGGAGCAGACACTCCCCTAATTCACCAATGGGTTTGAGACCCATTGAAACCCTCAACCTGGTTTAGTCCATCTGCCAGGGCATGGTCGCTATGCATGCTACAGCTTCTTGGAGCCACAGGTGAGAGTTGAGCGAGAGGGGAACACCAAAGGTGGATGAACAACCCTGAAAAGGGCTCAAACAATCCATACACCCTAACTTCTAGTCAAGTTGTTTCAGCAGATTCAAATCTGATTTACAAATCCTTAATAATTTAAACCTTTTTCCTGTTGAGTCTCATGCCATTCACAATCATCTGCATCCAATCAAGGAAGTAGAAATGACACTGATTCAAATAGCCATCTGACATTTAATGGAGTGTCACAGGCATAATGAACACCAGAGAATAATAGCACTTTAAAAGTAAACAGCTCTAAAGTATCCATCTGATCTTCTCCTGAGCTGAGATTGGGGCTGGGAGACTTTTTCTCAATGTGGTCATGGGAGCACAGCTTTAAGCCCACAACTCAACTAACTGGAAAAACACATGAATTCAGCTAACAAATCTCAGCAGCTAGGACTTTGTCTTGACTCCAGCCTCTGCCATTTTCCTTAAAAAATATCCTCAAGGTCAATTCTCTGATCTTTTCTTCTTGGGAATTTCATTATCCACCAAAAAATTAAAAACTTCTAGAGAAAAAGTCCTGTCACCTTCCATCTCTCACATCTTTAATCTTCCTGTCCACAGGATCATTGGAGCATAGATTTAGGACTAGAAGAGACCTCAGACATCACCTAGTCCCAATCCCTCATTTTGGAAATGAGGAAACTGGGGCTCAGATAGGTGGATCCAGAACCTTCCAATATCCTGAGGTATACTTGACATCTGCAAATATGTCAAGGGTGAAAAGAAACATCACTTAAAATAATAAGGATGATTGTTGCAACTGCATAGGTAATCACTTCACACACACATTTATTTCAAATGCACATTAATAATATATATAGTAGTTATAGTACAACACAAAGCATCCCATCAGTGGTTAGATGTCTAAACTGTATGCCAGACATATTACATGCACATCCTATGATAGTATATGTATATCCATAGTACACCAGCAAAGAATCATAAGAAGAAAGGAAATCTTTAATAATATCAGAATGCCTACATAAAAATAAAACATGCATACATATTAATGCTAATGCATTTTTTTAAAAACTCAGCAAAACAACTCTTACCTAATACACAGTTATAGCTACCATACTGCACAGTACTAGCACATAAGCAAATACATTAACAAAGTGATAAAATGGAAACATCCAACAATATATTAACTAGTCAATGAACATGCAATTAAATGTATGGCCCACGTTTCATCAGTATTATATTAATATTGTCATCTGGCTACCTATATAACTACTTTTCCAGCCTCTCCTGTAATATAAATCAGTCTAAGCACATCAAAAAGATGTAGCTCTCTTTGGTGACTTTCTCTTCTGTCCAAGCCTATACCTGGTATGAATTGTTGATAATTGTCATCAAAGCTATAGAGCTGTAGTCCTAAACCAGAAGTTGTTGAAGACCCTTGCTCTATGTTAGTGGGGTCCCACTCAAATAGAAACAGAGCTACTGATCTGTACTAAGAATTCCTGTAGGATGCATATTGACTTAATTTTAAAATGTAATACTTGTATTTTATTGGATTTTACTTTTATTTAATATTTCCCAATTACATTTTAATCTGGTTTGGGCCACACTTGAGAGTGTTGTGGGCATGTTTGACACTTCTGCTCTGAGGGTTTTCTCTGTGATCTAAGAATCTCCACAGCCTAAGTTTTAGGCAGGAAAGGTTTTGCCTCTGGGGTCAGTACTTCTTCCTAATCCAGGGTTTCACAGCTAAGGGGAAATTAGTTCTGGGTCAGCCTTTTTGGGTTACAGTTTACCATCTTCCCTTTTTGTATAGTGCTGTCTTTTTAAGGTGTTGCCAATTCATATGTAGCAGTTAGATATTAAAAGGGACAGAAAAAGCATTTTTTATGTAAAGAAAAAGATTTCTATTAATTGATAGAAGGTTCAAGTTATTGCTTTTGTCACAGAAGAACATTTATGATTCCTGAAAAGGAGTATGAAAAAAACTTTTGGTCGCTAAAATATGTATATAAAGAAATCTAGTTTTCATATGCGATTTGAGCAGTTTGGGACAGAAAAAAAATGTAAACATAAAGACTTAAATACCCTCTAAAAGTTGCAGGATGATGTTTCACCTGCATATGAGCAGTTTGATGGCTTTAAGAGAAGAGAAAGAACTTTTTTAAAAAACAGAAACCCATGAATATATAGAAATAGTTTCAGACATAAGTAAAATGGAGGGTTATGTTGAGAATTTAGTGCTCCACCCCTTTGCATGTCGCTAGTTTAAGAATTTTAGAGGGTAAAACAGAGAGGGAGGTAGAGGGCAGAGCACTGTAGTCTATACACATTAGTGTTTTCCCATTCTTCATTCACATCACCAGTATACTCCATTAGAATATAAATTCCTTGAAGGAAGGGACTGCCTTGAACGTACTAAATTCTTGTTTGATTGATATATTAATTTACTATAGGTGATACGTATGTCCCAGAGGACTCTGTGATGGTTTCCGAGATCTTCCATTACAGATAAAGGCATCTTCCTAGATCATTCTCTGAACAGTTAGGAGTTGGTGAAGTGTATTCTGTGAGTTGTTCCTTGGTCCTATCCCATGCCCCACTCATTCAGTGAGAACATGCTTGTTCCCTTTTTGCTTCTGCCTCACTTTATCTATCTACTCTTTCTAGCACCAGAGAATCACCAAAGTAAAATTCTATGAGATCCCCTTCTGGCCAGTGCCCTTGTGATATTAATTACCACCACTTGACTCTATCCTTTGGTACACTAATGCTCAAGATGCATGAATGGTCGAAGTGTGAAGGCATAGAGTCCCAGCTTATAATTTGTAGAATCTGGGTAATATTTTGACTAGTGTGGAATCAACTTCACTCAGTACTGATGCTACAGAGATATGGTGGATCTGGGTACACCAGTGGCCTTAACAGGGAACTTTCTTAGGAATCTTCAGACTCTCTCTGATATATCCTAGATACGTAGGTATTCTTTTTTACTCACTTCACCAAGTCCTGGCTTATGGGATGTAAGGGTATTTTCCTCAGACATCTCTGATAGAATGATTGGAATATGATGGTAACTTGTATTCAATCCACTCTCTGTCACAGCAGTGCATTCTACATTCTCAATCTTCACCATTACCTCTATGCATGGCCCTTTGAGTCCTGTACCTTTTCTTCAGGATTCAGGCTATATATTTCATGGCAGAGGGATATTGGTAACCTAAGTTAGGAATCTTCCCTGGAAGGGAACATGTTCCCCTGCCCAACAAATGCAGCAAATTTGGATCACTCTGATGTCAGAAACATGACAGAATTGTTAGGCTGGTTTAGAAAAGAGCAGCAGATTCAGGAACAGTCATAGAGTACTGGATCCTGAATTCGTACAGAGTCTGAAAGCTACTGAGCCTGAAATCATCTGGCAAACTTGATCACAAAGACTTAAAGAGGCATTGGGGGATACCCTGACAAGTGTAGGAAACATTCATCAAATATATAATTTATCGCAAAGAGAAAAGTCCTCTGAGTTTGTAATTTTAGTGGGAACATCAAAGTGAGAAACACAATGAAGTTTGTATAAGAGAATATGGTTTTTCTAGAGCAAGAATGCAATGGAATAAAACACAACTAAGTAGTAAAAGATTAAAGATAAAAGACAAAAGAATAATTAGCCAGTTGCAATCTTTAACAGACCACCAGGTTGTTTCTTTTTTACCATGTTCTGGAAACAGGCATTTGGAGGATAATCATGAAATTGCACCTGTTCTGGCTATTCATAGTAACAATAATAACAAATAGGGATGGCCAAGTGGTGCAGTGAGTAGAGCACCAGCCCTGGACAGGAGGACCTGAGTTCAAATTGGGTCTCAGACACTAAACTCTTACTAGCCATGTGACTTTGGGCAAGTCACTTAACCCCAATTGCCCTGCCTTCCACCCTCCAAAAAACAAAAAAACCAAAAAACAAAAACCAAACCAATAATAACAAATAGTTAATATAAAAAAAACTAATTTATATTGTGCTTTAAGGTTTGCTAAGTGCTTTATAAAATTTATAGCCTTTGAACCTCACAACAACTCTAAGAGATAGATGCTATTATTATTCCCACTTTAAGAAGAAAAAATTGAGGCAGACAGGGGTTAAGTGACTTACCTAGAATCACAGAGTTAAGAAGGGTCTGAGACTAGATTTGAACTCATATCTTCCCAGGTCCAGGTCCTGCCCTCTATCCACTGGACCACCGAGTTGATACAGTCACTTCCATCACTTAGATGAGCTGAGAATCTCTACAACCAATTCAACGGTTTTATTAATGGCCTGGATCAAGACAGTTAACATACTTGTCAAATTTGTGGATGACATGAAGTTGGGAGAAGTAGTAGATCATCATCCAAGGAGATTCAAATGTTAGAAAATTAAATTTGATAATAAAGTCCTTCATTTGTTTTTTTCTTGCTTTATTTTCTTTCAGATCATAAGTAGAAATCCAAGAAATGTGGTACACAACAGGTCTTGACAGACTCTAATGTGATGCTGGGGATCATTTTAGTCTCAGGCTTCCTTCGTAGCCCCACTTCCTTGCTTTCTACTAGTACCCAGAGAGTTGGTTCTCTCTCCTGCCATGGCCCAAGTGCTCCGAGAAGAGTCCTTCTGGGTCTTGTCTCCCAGCACAGTGACCTATGGGAGCTGGGTATGTTTTAGAATCTGGCTTTCAATCCCAGATTACTGGTGCTAGCAATGACTAGCAACCATTCTGTTTCTGGAGCGCTAGCTAGATTCAGGTCCATTTGAGGATCTCACTTGACTCCTCTGGTTCTGGCTCTTCTCCCTGCCTTGACTGGCACCTGCATTTATCTGGGTGACTACTGACTTCCCTCACATCACCCTTCTACCAGCCTTTGCCACTCCTTTTTTGTGCAGTTTTGAACTGGATGAAGGAGTTTTCTTCTGTTTCCTTTAGGTTTACTTCCTGGAGTTCTTTTCAGATATTTTGCTAGGTTTATGTAGCAGAACTGGAAAGTTCCTCAGTGTTATAATTCTAAATGAAGCAAGTCTTCACTGCTGAGCTTAGAGTTGAACAGCTGGATAATAATGGGATTGTTCTTTTGGTAAGTTTTGTCCATTCTAAACCTAGGAAACCTCAGGGCCTCAGTGACTGGGCAAAAATCTGGAATTAGGAGCTAAGCAAAGGTTGAGAGGAAGCCTAAAGTCAAGGCCTATCCCAGAATTACCCAGACTCAGAGAGAACTTGTAAACCAATATTTAAGGGGATCATGGTATCTAGAAAAAAATTAGCAGTCCAGAACTGGGACATGTTCTAGGACCCAAGGTCAAGACCAAGATGTGGGTCAAAATCAATTGGTCATGTAGAGTTTATAGGGTAAAGCCAACTTCAAAAGTCAAGGCAAGGAGTAGTCTAGGAGACAGTTTGTGTGACAGAAATCAAGTTTCCAGGAAAAAGAAATTAGTAAACTCAGGGTCAGGAATCCAGTCAAGAAAGGAGATCAACAGAGGTAACAGAACCAGGAGAAGGGATAGGGAAACGGATAAGGACAACAAGTAGGGATTAATCTGAGACTGTCTACAGTCTTAGACTTAGTCTTAGACCACAAGCTCCTCTGCTGATTCT
The DNA here is from genome assembly GCA_028627135.1 of Pseudochirops cupreus. Lineage (NCBI taxonomy): Eukaryota > Metazoa > Chordata > Mammalia > Diprotodontia > Pseudocheiridae > Pseudochirops > Pseudochirops cupreus. The sequence goes on along the minus strand of CM053580.1, from coordinate 166,939,970 downwards.
TCTAAGTACTTTCAGACAGTGGCAAATGGGAGTTGGGCGATAGAGCAGGGAATGAATGTTAAAAGAAGGAACCGCATTAACAGAGAAAAAAAGCAGGGCTGATAGGCTGCTCTTCTGGCAGACAGATCCTGACTGTTTTAATCTATTTCTTCATAAGCATTACATAGGGTACTGCTAAAGGCCTCTAGCACCTTGTCCTAAATATTGCAGTTCCAGTGAGTGCTTCTTTTTCTAATCAGGAGGTGCCCTGATAGCTATTTTGCGAATCATATATCACCCCCACAAGTCAGCTCCTTGCTCCTAGTCTTAATTCGTCTTAAAATGAATTTTAAACAAAAAAAAACCAAATTCTGCATTTTGCCAAAATTTCTTTGCCAAAAAAAGTCTTTGGCACAAACTGCTTATTTAAAGGCACTGTGCTCCCCCCAACCCTTTTTTAAGTTGTTGTATTTGTTTCTTTATCAGAAGAAACCACACATGACTTCTCTTCTTTAATGTTTGACTGTGGTCTTCATTCAATACTTTGCTCAATTGTCAACCCTGTTTTGCTGATTTCCCTCACTAATCCTCCAGCAGTTATTTTCTGCTAGAAGAAGAAAGGTTTCTGAAAGTCACAGCATCTTGATGGGAGAGAAATTAAATGGAAAATAGGTTGTTTTCATTTCAAAGACAGTGGTATTAAAAGAAACCCAGAATATAAAGAGACGGGAGAGAGACGATGTCAAATGCAGAAATTTTCAATCAGCTTGGCAGAGGAGTCTGTAACTCCTACTGTTTTCTCCTCACTATTCTTTGATTCCAGCATACAAAGCTGTTTTGCAAGCTATCTTGAGTAATTTTCTGGGTTATCTGTATGAGCTCAAGATCAACTATTTCACAGCCTGTTACAATACAAAGACTGAAGCAATGGAACCAGCACTTGGTTTTGCAATTGAGTTCAGCACTCAGTAGAAGGCTTATCTTCCTGAATTCAAATCCAGGCTCAGACACTAACTAGTTGTGTGATCCTGGGCAAGTCACTTAAATCCATTTGCGTTAATTTCCTCATGTATGAAATGATCTGATGAAGAAAATGGTAAACTACTCTAGTTCTTTTCCGAGAACACCCCAGATGGGGTCACAAAGAGTGACTGAAATTACTGAACAGCAATAGTCTGAATGATAGCTGTATTAGGTAGAATCATAATTTGCTCTCAGATGAGATTCAGGCTAAAATGTTTACAGACATGTCACAGTTACCAAATCTTTAAGTTAGCCCATTCCCAGTCAAAGCTTATAAAGTAGGCAGAGCAAAAAAGGATCCTGCAAAGAATAAAATGCTGTTACATCTTCCTGACAAAGACTTTTACATTAACTCTATGGATGAGATGGGAAAATGTGGGCCATATGATAGTACAGTTGGTTGAATATTGTACTGATGGAATGATCAGACACAAAGAATAGTCATTAATAGTTCAGTACCACCTAGGAAAGAAGTCTATAGTGGAGTGCCCCAGAGATCTGTGCTTGACATGAGAAGTTTTACATTTTTATCAGTGATAAAGGTTACACAAAGCTGAGCAGCATAGACAACATTGGATGACAGAGAGGGGGTTCTAAATGGTTACAATGCTTAGTTATTCTCTCTGGGTCTCAAGTTCCTCATCTGTGAAATGAGGGATTTGAACAAGGTGACTTCTGTGGACCCTTCCCGTTCTAAATCCATGATCAATCATGTAATCTCAGCATTGAGGATACAAGAATAATCCCTGTGGAGTGTAAGGTTGGCTGGCTAGCAATATATTTTTCACTTTCTCTTCTAACCAGAAAGGGATCAGGAGCAGAATCTACTCACACTGTGGCAGTGCCTTTGCTTTGGTCCACCATCCTCTACTGCAGGCCCCATCTGTTTCATGTCAGGGCTCCCCTCCCCTTTTCCTTCTCTCTTCTTACTCTCTTCCCTTAGAAGATGTTGTCAGCTGTGTCAGTCACAGGATTCAGTGGGCTGGCCCACTTGTGTCCAGAGGCAATAGACTGGGTTCCCATGGAGTTCTCTCTCTGCCCTTTGGGAAGTTTATAAAATTACTAATAAAATATAAACTCAACTAAACATAGCTTACCTGTCCTGAGTTAGTGAAGAGATTTCTCTAACCAGTAGCTAGAGACTAGAATCTCCATTTTAGACTAGAAAGGGAACTTCCTAGTCCATTTTGTTCTGTGTATTTAAAACAACCAGAGCTTTTCCTTAGTCAGATCCTCCGATCCTAACCAAACACAAAACAATAAAATACTCATGTCTTGGTCAACCGCAGATTGTTTTTGTTTTTATTTTGTATGGAGAAAACAACCAGTATTAAATGAGAGATATATTGCTTTAACACAATCAATCAACAAACCCTTTTTAAAATTTTTACTCTATTCCAAGCACCCTGCTAAATATGCAAAGGCGAAAACAAAGTGTTACTGTCCTCAGAGAGCTTACATTCTGATGTGAGAGACAATACATACATAAGAAAAAGGACTGAAAATGAGGGGACTCCTAGATCAGGAACCCCTCTACCAATGCAGGTCACCATCTTCTTCTCAATGAATAGTTGACCAGAATACTACTAACAGGGTAAGCAACTTGCCCAGCATCCCACAAACAGTAATTGTTAGAGGGGGGACTTGAATTGAGGTCTACTTGGCTTTGAGGCTGGCTGTCTGTCCATTGTGCCATCATATCTCTCATGTATCCATAAATAATACATATATCTGTGTCTTTTTTAGTTTAGTTATTTTTCAGGCATGTCCAGCTCTCTGTGATCCCATTTTCTTGGAGTTTTCTTCGCAAAGATACTGGAGTGGTTTGCCATTTCCTTCTCTACCTCGTTTTACAGATGAGGAAAGTGAGGCAAGCAAGGTGAAGTAACTTGCCGAGGCTCACACAGCTAGTAAGTGTCTGAGGCTGAATATGAACTCAGAAAGATGAGTCTTCCTGACTCCAGGTCCAACATTCTATCCACTGCACACCTAGTTGCTGAAGACTCAGTAAGCAACATGTGTGTTTATGTGTGTACACAATCAGACAATAAACATTTATTATGGTCTGTGGCATACATACATACATACATACTTATGTACATTGAATGGAAGCCACTAGCAGCTTGATAGTCATCAAGAAATGTGAATTTTGAAGGAAACCAGAGCTTTTAAGAGGGAGAAAATGAGGAGACAGAACATCTCAGGCATGAAGGATGGCCAGAGAAAAATAGACACATATAGTGTTATGTGTGAGAAACAGCAAGTGGGTTAGATAATCATGGTGAAGGGAAGCAATGTATGAGAAGGCTGGAGAGGTAAGAAGGAACCAGACTGTGAAGACCATTCAATGCCTTGGATCAAGGGTAGTAGAGAGCCATTAGAGTATTGAATCAGGAAGTGGGTTAACATTGTCAGACCTGTACTTTAGGATAGTTGTTTTGGTAACTGTGTGGGCTGGATTAGAGTAGACATAGACTTGACACAGGGAGACCAAATACTTAAGAGGCTATTGCAATAGACCAGAGCAGAGGTGATAGGCTCCTGAATTCTGATATCAACATTCCAAGTACTTTCCATTATGCTCTGATCCTTCTAAATTGCCTTCTGACCTCTCATCAAGTCATCACAACATTAAACTTTATCTGCTAAAGAATAATGCACAAATTCTTGTCTCTTTCACGTCACGCACAATTCTCTTGCAAATGATGCTTCTCGCTGATCCTTTTATTGCCTGGCTTTTTACATGTGTAGAATTAAAAAAATACATCTGACAAACTTGGGCATTGTATCAAGAGTAGCTATGGAGGTTACATTGTCATCTTTAGTCTGGTGTTGTTTTTTAACACACACACATATGTGTGTGTATGTATGTGTATATATGAGCCCCTGTCTCACTCACTGGCCCATAGTGAGATACTTTTTTCACTCTCTCCTCAGTAAGGATAGGAAAGGAGAAGGTCCTTCCCAACAACGTACCTGAAATATTAGTGCAACAGCTGTTGGTTATACATCGTTGGCTTAGGAAACAGATGTTACTTCTAAAACGGAAGTAGCTATTTAATGTTGAACTCCTGCAAAGAGCTAGCTTATGAATCCAAAACTGAAATATCATTTATTAATTAATATTAATTAGTATTGATATCATCAATTTTTTATTTGATCTAGAGCTGCTATTTTTCTGATAAGGAACTCTCAGTGAGAGAATTCCCTCCACCAATGCAGATGAACAAGTTTTACAGTGTCTGAAAGGTTAAATGATTGATCACACAGGCAATTATGCCATAGGTAGATCTTGAACCTGTGTCTTCATGACACTGAGGCTAAATTTCTCTCCACTATACTATGCTGCCTTTAGTCTTCATTAATTTAATTCAAATCATAGTCTTAAAGCTGGAAGGCACCTTTGAAGTCATCTAGTCTGACACCTTAATTCTACAGATTAGGAAACTGAGTTCAATGGAGATTACGTGATCTGTGTACATCCATACAAATTGTTAGTGATAGAGTTTGGGATTTGAGCCCAGGTGCTCTGATTCTAACTCTGACCTGCTTTCTTCTGTACCAATGCTAATATGGGCATTAAAAATGATTGATTAGTAATCAATTTAATAATTGAGCCTAGTATTTGTACTTTGGGGTTTTGTTTCTAGTCAGTTTAACCTTGTGACCTTGAAGCTGATTGTGAAGCTTTCTTACTTTCTCAAGAGACCAGGCTCCAGGGCCATCAAACCCACATCTTACCAGATAAGGAAATTTCCTTATTTCCTTGAACTTTAACTATTGTGTTATGAAACTACATCACAACAAAGCTGAATGGAGGATTAAAACAGAAAAAAAAACAAAACTCTTTGTCTTAGCATATTCCACACGGACTGTCCAGTTGTACATTAGGTTTTTTCCCTTATAGAAGAAATTGAAGTTTTTCTTTTGATACTAGAGCTTACTTTCTGATTCTATAGAGATCCTCAGTTCAAATTCCCTCTACCTTCCCCTAGAAATCGGAATTTTCATACAATGAAAAAAGGAACTGGTGTAATGAGTTTCTCCAACATCAGCATCTCAAGAAAGGACACACAACAGCAGCAACAGCAGCAAAAGCAATAGCAACCAAGCTATTAGCTGGGAAGTCCACTCCGCCCTGGGCTTCACATCCTGGAAAGCATCCTCTTCAACTGGTAACTGATCAACCCGATGACCCGCCATCGTTCTGAAAGTCTCATTACACTATCCACGTCTAGAAAAAGGACTGGCAAACTCAGAGTTCATTGAACCATATCATCTTCTCTTTCTTTGTTTTTGCTTTTTTTTTCTTGGAACGTGGCTAATGCAGAAATTTGTTTTGCGCATCTACACATGTTTGCAATGAGTTTGTTTTTCTTGCTTTCTCAATGGCAGGGAGAAGATAGAGGGGGAAATTTTGGAACAGAAAACAAAATTGAAATAATATAAAGAAAAATATAAAATGTAAAAAAGGAGAGCACCCTCTTCTCCATTGGCCTTTCCTTCTGATGGACTAGCTCCTCCCAGAACCTCCCTTGGAGGATGTTGAAAACAACCACGTCTTCATTCCTTTCCAGACTCTCCAGGCTTTCTCTACCATGTCCTAGTGCATTGGGGCTCATCTAACCTATGATGCACACTGATAACTGGCTGACCCTTAACTTGGCTAATTAATGGGCAGATATGCTAATTAGACATACTTTTCAGTGCATACAACCAATCTTTATTAATCAAAGCATGCAAACATTCCTCAAGAAAAAACTGCCCATCTATGTCTTATAGACTCAGATAAGTTGCCTTCATGCCAGACTCGCAACAAGTTTCCCTCTCGGCCCATCTACAGGTCTGTGTCTCCCTGGCAAGGCCATGTGGCACTCCTTTGTTGATCAACACTGCCCTTAAGCCAACACAAGTTTCTTGGGTTTCAAGTATACAGAGAGCAGGAGCCAGTCTTAGTGGTGCCATAGGAACCTATGGCTGGGTTTTCATACTTTTAGCAGCGGGCATTCATGAGTTGTTTACTGCATCATTCGATGGGCAGTTTAATTCAAAATTACTAATATTGCTCTTTCTAATATTTTCCTATTGGTGGTCTATCTTGGCAGAATACCTACGTGTGTCTGTCAGTTGTTTAAGAGCACACATGTTGCTTACTCATCATGCCACACAGCTGCTTATGTTATTATTGAAAAACAAATTACTCAAAAAATTGTATTCACAAAATGGAAGCTGAAAGCAAGATAGAATCCTTATCCTCAGTTATCATGCTCTTATGGTAATATAATTTATTCTCACTACATCATCAGTTATACTAATTTGATAAACTGTCTGATTAAGATACCAAAACTTATTCTTACTATACCTTGTCTCTTCTCACATCTCCATATTAGCTTCATTTTATATGTTGTCTTTGCTCATCAGAATGTAAGCTCCTTGAGGGAAAGGATTATCTTTCCTTCTGCCCATACTTGTATTTCCAGGGCTTAGTGCCTGTCACAAAGTAGGAGCTTAAGAAATTCTTGCTGACTTAACTTGGCCTTCGGCCCTCATTAACCTACGTACCTAAAATTAATATAACCCCTCTTTTCAGAGGTCTTCATAACTTTATAGGCCCAGGTTCAATTTGAAAGATTTCTAAGGCTCATAGACCACAAACAGAAAATCTGGGAAAATCAGAAAATCATTCTCAGGCCCCCACCATATATGCAGATATCAACTCCCTTTGTAAGCATGCAGTTCACAAAAATCAAAGTTTTTAATCAAGGTAAAGGAAAAGGGATTTTCTTGCTCCTCTTACCTCAGTTGATGTAGTCTGTGATATGTCAGAAAGTATTCACAAGGTGTTTATTAATGAGATGTTAAAATTATTGTAAAAATGAATCTATCTCTTGATCTTTTTATGAAATAAGACCTCTTTCAATGAGTCAATAAAGGAACAGTGTGATTAACTCAAAAGCAAATTAGCCACCGTCAGGCAGGGTTTAGATCTTTAGATATTCTAGGCCTTCAGGAGCTTGCTTCAGAAGCAGGATAACCAGTCTATGCTAATTGTCTGAGGAACTCTGTCTAGAGTTTCCTATGGTGTTGAGCTGGGGAAGGGTTTAGCTTTCACTGTGAGGGTGATGGAGATCACCAAGTGGCTTCATGTGACCCACCACCCACATGCATTGAGGCAAACTGGGCATATGAATGACAAGCAAGCAAGAACTCCACATGCATAGGAAGTATTCTGGATCTGGACAAAGCCTGTGCATGGAGATCTGGGCCCAGCTAGGGTAGGACCCATATACATTTCAATCCATTGGTTGCACATCAAAGAGCAGGTCAAGACATATCCCTGTTTCTAGACCTAAGTGATGAGGGGATTGAGTGACCCACACTGACTCCATCTTGTAACTCAGTTCCCTTTCTATTCAATTATGGGTCTAGTCCGATTTTTGTCTTATGAGCAGATTTTATTCAAATGTGGGAATTGGGAGAAAACTTTATTGTGCTATTTGAACCTAGTTCTTCCCTGGTGGACAACCTCTACCTGCTTCTTAGAGACCCTTAACTTAAAGACCTAACTTATGCTGATCAGAGACCCAGTCAGATCCAAGGATAGACGCACTGTTGGCAGAGGGTTAGGTGACTTCCTAGAGTTTCTGGGACTGGTTAAACTGGAGATAGCAGGAGAATAAAAGAAGGAAAAGATGATAGCAAATGATAATAATAATAATAATAATTACAGCCAGATAATTAAGGAAGGTTGGGGTCTAGAATAAAAGGGGAAAAGATTTCTTTCAATAATAAAAAAGAAATAGAACAAAATGAGCAAAATTAGGATAAGGAATTTTGAAGCACTTAACTGAACACAATTTTAATATTTAGTGGTTTTAGGTGAGATGGCAGCCTTTACAGGGCTAACATGAGGATTGTAGAATCCCAGGAAGAAACTTCTGCTATCTCTGATAAATAGTCATGCTGTCTTTAACTGTCATTCTGATACCCTTAGATCTATATAGGGTCTTAAAGCCTGTGGAGGCGCATAGAAAGGGCTTTATAATTACTTATTGACTTGACTTGAGAAGGGGTTCACAGACTTCACCAGATTGCCATAGCTGTCCATGAGACACAAAAAAGATTAAGAAGTCTCATTATAGCCTAGAAGTGTCAAACACGTGGCTTGAGGGCAATTCTCTCAAGTGTGGCCCAAATCAAATTAAAATGTGATTGGTAAATATTTAAGAAAATAAAAGTATTATAGTATTCTATTTTAAAACTAAGCCCATATGTGACCCAAAGGGATTGTAATGTATGGATTAGTGGCCCCCACTTCTATTTGATTTCAATATCATTGATCTACCCCAATTCTCTTCTTTTACAGATGAATAAACAGAGGCTCAGAGAGTAGATAATTTGTCTAAGACCATAGAGCTGAATAATGGGGAGTCAGGACTTGAACTCCATACTCCAAATCTGATTCTGGTTGTTTTGGGTTTTTGTTTTTTTTTTTTTACTATACCAGATGGTGTGGCTAGTATCAGAATCAGAAATGAAACGCAGAGCTCCAAGGCCACTGTTCTTTGTCCGGTGAGTGGTTAATAAAACCTGTCCTGCCTGTCTCAGAAGATGGGTTATAAGATCAAATGATAGCCTTACAACATGGATGCTAAAGACCTTAAAAAGTGCAATTTTAGTGAAGGGTATTTTAATTATGGAGATAGTAGTAGTTGATTTTAAGCCAATATAGGCATGTTATTTCCTGGGAGCTATTTCATTAGCACATGACTTCTTTAATAACAGGCACACTGCAGTTCTAAAAATCACCAGCACCACTTTAGAGAGAAGTGCACCTCCTTAAATATGTATTGATCAGAAGTTCTGAGATGCCATTGGCCAAGTCCTAGTGAGTATCTGCACTGTCTGTACCAACATGGTGAGCCTTAGGGCGTGGGGGATCACTAGGCTGCCTAAGGTTGAGAGAACCAGCCCAGGTTAGAAATAGAGCAGAGGAGGACCTGAGTTCAAATCTCGCCTCAGACACTTGACACAATTACCAGCTGTGTGATCTTGAACAAGTCACTTAACCCCAATTGCCCTGCCCTGCCCCCTCAAAAAAAACATCCCTCAAGGAGTCTAATGGAGGAGATAGCATAGAAACAAATATATACCAATAAACCTATATAAAGGATAAATAGGAAATAATTAACAGAGGGAAGGCATTATTTAAGAGGAATTGGGAAAGGTGAACTATAAAAGATGGGATTTTTAGTTGGGGCTTAAAAGTAGCCAAGGAAGTCAGTTGGCAGAGCTCAGTCCTTGCACTAAAAAAGGAGAAAGAAAAGAATAAAATTTATGTAGCACCTACTCTGTGGCAGGTACTATCCTAACCACTTTTTTTACACATATTATCTCATTTGATCCTCACCACAAACTTATACATATGTGCCATTATATATAATATTGTTATATTATATATACATATATACATACATACATACATACATATATATATATACACACACACACACACACACACACACACCATATGTGCCATTTTACAGTTGAGGAAACAGAGGCAAATAGAGGTAAAGTGACTTGTGCTGGGACACACAGTGGTTTCCAAAGCTGGATCCCTGTTTTCCTGATTCCAGGATCAGTGCTCTATCCACTTTGTCACCAGCTGCCTTAGACTATGAGCCATGTCTGCCCTTCCTGTAAAAGCAGAAGCTGAGAGGCACGTGTGACTGTGTTTTAACTTGGGTTCTCACCCCAAGAACAGGAGCAGAAAGAGAAACAAGCCAGCTGAGAGAGGAACAAAGGGGCAGTCCCTGTCCTGCCCTAGCCTTACTTCCATTTGTGTTTTTTAAAGTTTATTCTGTTAAAGAAAACAGTTACTGGATTTAATATTATTTCTCATAAATACCTGTGGTAAATCCTACTCCTTATTTTGCAAGAGTATTCCTTTGTCTTTGGCAGGAGGGTGCATTGGGAGCCACCGCAGTGAAGAAGTATCTTTCCTAACACTCTTTAACCATTGTTTTGCTCTCTAGCTGTGAATATAAGCATAAACTTACACATACCTATCCTGATAGGGCAAAATGACTACAGATGTATGGCCCTGTTTTACAAATCTGCCTTAGCTGTGTTGAGCAAATTTACCTTACCTTCTAAGACTCCTGAGGTGAAAATGATCTTGGACTGTTTGTCAGGAGCCCAGAGCTGAAATCTTCTGACACAGAATAGTTGTGTGATCTTGGGGGAACTCACTTATTCTCTCTGATCCTTCTGCTTAAATTCAACTTGTCTGCTAAATCGTGATTGGGAGATGACCAGGGTTCTCCAAGGCTCTGTAAGCAGACCACAAGTTCTGACGATTCCTCAGACTCAAATTTTTTTGAGATACAGACTTACGGAAGAAGTATGAACCCAAGTTTAAGCCTCATCTTGGCTGTAAGATGGTAAAAATCTGGGATAACAGAAACTCATGCAGAACATCTTCTAAGTCAAGGAGAGTTTGGGTCTGTATCATTGAAAGGAGTGAGAACCCACCCTAGCTCAATCACAGGTCATTGAAATACTGAATTATGTCTGGTCAGCTAAGAGGCCATTATTGAACTAGAAGCCTAAATTTAGTACGTAGGAGAATGTGGCTCCCTAAACATTCTGCATGGACACTCACTTCTCTGTCAGAAAAAGGTTTCCTCCGCCATGCATTCATTACACATATTTATAAATTATAAGGAAATGTATTTGATAACCCAATCTACATGATTGGGCAGCTTAGGGCAAAATGGCTATTAAGTCAAGACTAAGAGTGAGGGGTAACATGACCTTTTCATTGCAAGGTAATGTAAATATCACACACTGCTTTGTCATCAGAATACAAATTGAGAGCAGTAATTTTCGTCTTCGTGACTGCAAAATCTGTCACATAATAGGCATTTGATGTGTCCCAAATTGGAGGATCCTTAGATTAACTCCACTGTAGATGCTTACTGATTGATTGGGAAGAATGCTTTATTTGGAGTCAGAGAACCTAAGATTGAATCCCTTGTTGTACCACATATCCTCTGGGTAACCCTGGGGAAACTGCACAATCCCTCTGAGCATTAATTTCCTTGTTTGTAAAATGAATAGATTGGGCTGGATTGCTTCTAATTGTCTTTCTAAATCTACAAATTCCTCCAGTTAAATACTTTTCCTCATAATTTATAAGTGTATGTAATAAAACTGAGTGGCAGAGGAAATCCTTTCAGACACAGTGCTAGCTGTCCTTAAAGGACATTTAAATCCCTTCTCTGAATTGTAAAGAGCCTAGAGTAAATTGGTTGCTTGCTCACTTCTTTATAAAGTAATGCACTTTTTTCCCCCATGGCAATTCATTATATAACACACACACACACACACACACACACACACACACACACCCTTATTTAATTCCTAAATTGCAGAGAGCATGTTCTTTAACTTAGTCTTCAATAAAGGAAGACATAATTTTGGCACTGTCTAAACTAAGAACACTGGCTTTTGGTCAAATAACCTGGGGTCTTCCTCCTTTTACCTTCATACGACCTTGGACAAATCATCTAATCTCCCCGGGGCCTCACTTTCTTCATCTGTAAAATACTGGAAATCTCATAGAATGTTCTTTGCTAAGAGTCCTTTTATCATCCTAAAGACAGTCTTTTGTCTTGGTGATGTTAAATTCTCCAAGGCTGAGACAGCGACAACCATAACACTTAACAATATCAGTGACAAAGAGAGATGATGCTTTAACTTTAATATCTCCTACAAATTTTAATGAATCTTTATTGGCATTCACAAAACAAAATGGACAGTGAAAAGAATCCCAAATTCTGAATGAAATGCAATTCGTTTTGGAGGAAAAAAACACGGAACACTAAGACTTTCATGGTTTTAAAGGACAAACAGCGTCAATCTTTCACGTATGTGTTTTCTTCCTGTTAGTGCTGTTAATTAAGCGCTCAAAATCAAAAGCTAGTGATTGGCAGGAAAATGAGGAGTAGAAGGGAAGAGAAATGCTTAAATGTTTGCAGTGACAAGCATTCAATAGCTACTATTCATCTTAAAAGTTATCTCACACACTAGATTTTCTGATTTTCCTCCTATTTTTAGCAATAAGAAGTAGTTAACCCCCATTAGAATTTCCCTTAACCATTCAAAAGGAAAATTCTGCAACAGGCAAATGAAAATGTTTTCTATTATATCACCAGGGTAAAGGGGGGGAAGAAAAGAAAGTCAGGATTTGCAAATTACATTCATCCTGGTTTTCTTTTTTAACTTGATTGGCAAGGAATACTGCTTTGTAGATTAGACATCATGCGCAAAGCGCAATGCCTGGACCTAAGTATCTACTATAGAAATCTGTCCCTAAGGAAGAATAATAAGCTGGGACAACTTCTTGGTATTTTAGATATGGTATGACCCAATCTGTTATTAGTTATGAAAATGTGGCCAATTAAATCCCTGAAAATCAGGTTAGGGGTTAATTTCCTCTGTGAAACTTTCGTTGTTCAGTTTCAGACTCTTTGTGACCCCATTTGCAAAGGTACTAGAGTGGTTTGCTATTGCCTTCTCCAGCTCACTTTATAGATGAGGAAACTGAGGCAAACAGGGAGAAGAGACTTGAGCTGGAGGAATCTGTCTAGAGTATTTTGTCCAGTGGAGAAAGGAGAAGAGATTCTTCCTAATGGAAAATTAGGAGAAATCTGCTCATTGAAAAAATAAAATTTAATGCTAATAATGATGATAAAAGCTATGAACACCTGAGTTTCTGGAGGAGCATAAGGGATAGCAGGGACACAGGTAACAGATTTTTTTTAATCAGTTAATCTCAATGACACTTTAATCTGAATCTACCTGTAATTTCCTTGTAGAATGGAAGAACTTTACATATGTGAAGAATAGAAAATCAATTCATACACGTAGCCTTCACATTTATTCGAGGTCTGGGCCCCTAAAATGCATACTTGACTATCCAAAGTCAGTAGAAAATCACATTGGTTAGCCTCCCGGAACACTTCTCTTTCCTCTCTCTCTTTTACATTTTTCTATTCTTCTTGGAAGTCAATAGGATCACAGGATTTAGAGAAATAAGGAACCCTCGAAATTATCTATTACTACCTAGTCCTTTTACAACAGGATGGAATGAAGGCCCAGAGAGGTTTAGTGACTTGTCCAATGAGCCAAGTGAGTGAGTAGCCTAACTGGAATCTGAAATCCAATGTTCTTTCCATAATCTAGAAATACACAGTCCTTCTAATCTCCTTCTCTCTCCTCCCCTCTTCCCTCTGGAATTTGCGTCTCCCAAGTCTCTTTTTCCCAACCTTCACTTACTCCTCTTTTTCCCCTTCTTCTTTCTCCCCTAGAGTTCTAAACACTCGCATCCCAAAGAGTGAGGCCAAAGGAGCTCCGTTCATTCTCCCTCTTCAGAAATGAGCACAATTCTAGGAACAAGCAACTGCTGGGTACACAGATATTAAAATTAGTAACTGTTCCTTGAATTGTCAGGAAAAAATAAGTCCTATTCAAACCCACTGGAACAGGTAAATTACAATAATAATAATAGTTATTATTATTATTAGACCGTGAGTTTCTTGAGAGTAGGAATTGCCTTTTCCGCTTTTTTGTAGCCTCAGCACGTAGCACAGTGCACATAGTAGGCACTTAATAAATGTTCATTGACTGACTGAATAATAGCGAGCATTTGTACAACATTATAATTAAGATTTGCAAAGCACTTTACAAATATGGATTTACTTTATTCTCACAACAACATTGGGAGGGATTATTATTATGCTTCTTTTACAGGGGAGGAAGTTTGAGGCAGGCAGAGGCTCAGTGATTTGCATGGGGACACACAGTCAGTGAGGCAGGATTTGAGGCAGGTCTTCCAGACTCCAGATTCAGCGCTCTAACCTTTGTGTCATCTAGCTGCCTCATTAATTTGTGGATTATAAATTTCAGGACAACAATAAAAATCGCAAATTAGACTACACATATATTTTTTAAAAGCTTAGGGAGGGGTCATGGGAGCCATTTTAAATCATACGGGCTTATTAAATAACTCATTCACTATAATTGTTCCATTCAAACATTAACTTTGACTAGAGGAGAGAAGTCTTGGCCATCTGTCACTTTGCCAAAGCTTAGACAGGTAATGCACCTTCACCATCATCATTAGCAAATAGCTACCCAACACTTGGCTGAGTCTAGAGACAGCAGCAAGCTAGAGCTCTGGGCTAGGAGTCTACAAGATGTGGGCTCAATTCCCCCGTGGAGTATCTACTAGCTGGGTAAGGGATCTTGAGTAAGTCACGGACCTCTAATGCCTTAGTTGTGCCATCCTAAAATTTATCAACTAGGTCACACAGGGTGGTGATCTGCATCGGTGAAGGGATTTACCATGCTGAATTCCCCATTGTCCCAATGTTTTAGACCTTTTGCATAGTTGCATGTGTGAGGGGCTAGGCTGGAGGAGTCTGTCTAGACCAATGGTTCTCAACCTTCCTAATGTCGTGACCCTTTAATACAGTTCCTCATGTTGTGGTGACCCCCCCAACCATAAAATTATTTTTGTTGTTACTTCATAACTGTAATTTTGCTACTGTTATGAATCTATCTGATATGCAGGATGTATTTTCATTGTTACAAATTGAACATAACCCATAGATTGAGAACTGCTGGTCTAGATTATTGCAAAATCACTCATGTTCTGCCTCTAGAATCTAGGTCCTCTCAAGAATACTGCACCACACTGCCTAGTGCCCACCCTCCAAGAAAATGAATGGCCAGGAGAACTGATGGTCAATGAAATTCGAACATGTAAGAACAGATGGAATTACTTAACTTCGGCTAGGGCCCTACAAGCAGGAGATAGGGCCTCTCTGGTCTCTACAGGGAACGTTAAAATAATAATACTGATAAGCAGAATTGGTGTAGCACTTTACATGTTTTCTCATTTGATCCTCACAGCCACCCTGTGCTATTATTATAGTTACCTTCTCTATGAGAGAGGTTAAGTGACTTGTTCAGGAGCATACAGCCAATGTCTGAGGCAAGATTTGAACTCGAGTCTTTCTGTCTCCAAGCTCAGTTCTCTACTCAATGTAGGGACAAGGGAGAGAATAAGCCTTTATTATAGCACCTGCCAGGTTCTGTGTTAAGCACTTTTCAAACAATATCTCGGTTGATCCTCACTACAAACCTGTGAGGTAGGTGCCATTATTGTGCTCATTTTACTGTTGAGGAGACAGAGGCAGAAAGAGGTAAAGAGACTTGCCCAGGATCACACAGCTGGTAAATATTTGAGGCAGGTTTTAACAAGTCTTCCTGACTCAAGGCCAAGATCTCTATCCACTGGGCCAGCTAACTGCCTTTTAGAGAATATTACAGGAGTGTTTTCAAAGAGTTTTCTGTCTGAATGATTTTTTTTTCCTAATTCTACTATGCCTGAACTAAACCTTTTCTTGGAAATGCTTCTGGTTAATAGAATTGGACTGTTCTATTAGCAATCTGGAGCAGGCTTTACTGCTAATCTCCTTGGATCATTGAAGGGCTGAGTCAAGATCTGGGTAAGCTGGTTCCTAAATACTTGGACAGTTTTCCTGTGCATATGTTGGAGCCACAGAGATAATACACAATATGCAAAAGAAAAATGAATCAACTGGTTTTCTTCTGTCTTGTTTAAAGGTGGATGCTACTGCAGAAGTGATCCCACATAGTAGAAAATAAAAGCTATAAAGGCTTCTCTAGTTTTCATTTGTTTCTATTATTGATCAGCATTTGTTTGACTGGGTATATGGCTCCTGGCCACACTTCCTGATGGAGAGGAGTTAGAAGTTTTCTTTGTTGAAAATGAAATGTACTCCTCGGGGGCCAGCATCAGAGTTGGCAATACTTTGCTTGTTGAGAGTGTCAGCCAATGATTCAGGTCCGCAGAGGAATACACCTATCCTGGTACTAGGGAGGGGAAGAAAAAACATTCAGTATTAAGGAGACACTATTGGTTTATATAAAAAAAGGTTACACTGCTCCTGAGTCAATTCCCATAATGCCAAGTCCTTCGGCTCCTTCCATAGATCCCCAAGCAGCTGAAGGTATATATACATTTTCCCACAGACTAGGGTGAGTGATTGAAATTTCCCTTGGCTTAACTCAACTCTATTTGTAATTTTATAATTATAATTTATAATTAAATAAATAAAATTAATTATAATTTATAATTATAATTCATAGTTTTAGAGGTTCGTAACTGCCTTGGAAGGATATAAAAGTAGAAATTAGGTGGAAATATGTTCTATTAGAGAAACAGCCATTGCTTTGTGAGTCTGCAGAGATGCCTCATTTTGCACATCCATTTATCCATCCCCATTCAAGCTATAATATCTAGAAACTGGGGCTTCAAGAGCTGCAGCATAACAGTGAGACTTTGAAGGTGCAGGCATTCTCTAATGCCCAGTGGCACACCAGGGTTGCTTGGATCAACTGTGTTCTAGCAAAATGGGGCTTCTCTTTATGTTCTCATGTTCCCAGGCCTCTAATAAAATATAAAAGATGGTCCTGCTGCCCCATCAGCAGCAGAACATGTACTTCTGGTTACTTCTTCTATGATAATGATGGTGGTTAATCCCCACTCTTTCTCCCTGACCATGACCAAGAGCACGCATTCAGTAAATGACTGTCCTAATATGGTGGGTATACACAGTCATAAAGAACAAAGACATCGGAGCAGCTAGATGGGACATTGAATAGAGCACCGGCCCTGGAGTCAGGAGGACCTGAGTTCAAATCAGACCTCAGACACTTAAAACTAACTGTGTGACCTTGGGCAAGTCACTTAACCCCAATTGCCCTACCTTCCCCCCTCCCAAAAGCAAAAAAAAAAACCCGAAAAACAAAGACATAGACTGAACCTTTTACTCTAGCCAATCATCTTCCTCAAAAATAAATTGTTACCAAGGAGCTTTAATTCAAAGAAAATTTATCTTTGGGCATTGGAAAAAGGGTTTTATATTCTTCCCACACTTATGCTCTGCCCAATGCATCTGGCTCTTCTTTCCTTATTTCCCAGTCCACAAAATAGTTTGCTTAAGTACTTTGTTGTCAAAGGAGAAGCCCTTCCGTCCATCCCTTATTTGATCCCTGGAAGTGACAGTGTCTAAGTTTAGACCTGTCTTATATACTACAGGTAATACTGAGTTCCAAAGGGCTAACAGAAGAAGTTCCCTCTATTCTACAGTTTCAGGTTGACTTGGGGTTTCCCAATGTGGAGTTGCTGTCTTACTTTGGGTGTTGACTTGCAATGGTTTTGAACTCATTTTCCCAGTTGGGTCTTCCATACAAGGTCTTTTGTTTCAAGCCTGTTATAACATCCTTCTCCTCATCATGGTGCACGGTAAAGTGAGTGGCCTACAGGGAAACAAAAAGAAAACACTACAAGACTCTGCAAAAATTTATCCTGACGAGTTTATACTTCCTTCTCTCTAAAGTCTTTATTTCCCTTCCCTCTTCCTACTTTTGAAGAACTTAAGACCTAGAATTCTTTGTAATTCTGTGAGTTACATAAAATTATAGAATAACTCATTCTTAAAAATTAAAACAAGACAGTTTCTCTTTTTGTACTATGTTGTTGTACTATGATGTTTTATAGGTGTACCTCTGTTCATATGAGAGATGTGTACCTTAAAAAATGTTGTAAGTGATTTAAAAAAAATTTGTTTTTGCTTTTTGGAGTGGGGAGGGCAGGGCAATTGGGGTTAAGTGACTTGCTCAAGCTCACACAGCTAGTAAGTGTTAAGTGTCTGAGACTGGATTTGAACTCAGGTCCTACTGACTCCAGGGCTGGTGCTCCATTCACTGCGCCACCTAGCCTTCCCAAGTAAATTTATTTTAAAAAATTAAATCATATTTTAGGTGATTTAGAACTGGGAGTTTTACTCTATTTAAAAAGAAGCTTGAGGTAATTCTTTTTTAAAAACAAAAAAAATCATTTTCAATTCAAATTATCACATTTGTCTATTTGAAAAGCTTAGATTTTCAGAAAGTTGTTTTTATTTGAGCAGACTGTCCTTGCATATTTGGGCAGCTAGGTGGCACAGGAGATAGAGCGTTGGGCCTGGAGTCGGGATAGACCTGAGTTCAAGTACAGCCTCAGCCATTTCCTAGCTGTGTGACCTGGGGCAAGTTACTTAACCCTGTTTACCTCTGTTTCCTCATCTGTAAAAATGAGCCAAAGAAGGAAATGGCAAACCACTCCAGTATCTTTGCCAAGAAAACCCCGAACGGGGTTACCAAGAGTCAGAAATGACTGAACAACGCCACCCTTGAATATTATAGAAATTTTTTTATGGCTTCATTTTGATCTATGACTTTTTTTTAACTTACAGAAGTGGAAGTTCTGAATTGCCTTGTTCAAGATTAGTGGCAGTACTCAGGTTATAGGAGCCTAGAGTTACATAATAATAGGTAACATATATGTGTGTATATGTGTGCATGTGAATATTCATGTGTGTATTGTGTTTTCATGTATACATGTGTGCACCTATATGCATATATGTAAGCTGTGTGTGTGTGTATATGAAATATCTCACTTTAAACTTTGTGAAGTTCTTTACATACATCATCTCATTCGATCCTCACGATAACCCTGGGAGGTAAATCCTTATTTACAGAGCAGTAAAATGAGCTTGAGAGGAACTGAGCAACAAACCCAGGTCACACAGCTAAAAAGCATCTAAAGCGAGATCAGAACTTGGGTTTTTCCTGACCACAATTAGCCAGAAAAGTCACAAGTCTTCTTGGGTGGGGGCGGGGGAGGAGGGTGAGTAAACCCATGGAATAGACTATTCTGATCCATGAATGAGTGGTCCCAGGGATTTGTGGACTCCGTGTGGAGGAGCCACACGGAGCTTGGAGCCACACGGAGCCGCACTGAGAGCTTCTCAGTGACCACACAGACTTGCGGAGAGCTCCTGTCTAGGAGGGTCCGATGTTGCTCTAGGTTTGAGGTCAGAAGCAACCCTTAGAGTGACAGTTTAAACCACCCACAACGAGATAGTTTGGGGGAAAGAAAGAAACGGTTACTTAGCTGGCTGGAGAGTAAATAAGCCAGTCTGAGGCTATATGGTTTAACACATTGTAAAGACCTCTGGGCTAGGAGAGAGCAGGCCCAGGTTTGAGGTTCAGTTCTCAACAACCTACCACGTAACACTGGTAACATTTTACCTTTCTTGGACACAGTTTCCTCATTTGGAAAATGCAAGAATTGAACTAAATCAGGGGTTCTGAACCTGGGCATCCCACAGTCCCAAAGGGTCCATGGATAGATCTTAAAGGGTCCATGAATTTGGATAAGAAAAACAATTACATCTTTATTTTCACAAACCTCAAACTGAACTTTAATTTCCTTCAATTTTTCACTTCTTTCACATTCAAACTTCCTTCAAATGTAAGGAACAATCTTTATTCTAAGAAGGGGTCCATAGGCTTCACCAGACTGCCAAAGGGGTCCATGATAAGAAAAGTGGTTAAGAACCCTCGAACTAAAGGATCTCTAAGCTCCCTTTTGGTGCTAATATTCTATCATTCAATGGCTACAGGAATGAATGATTCAGTTGGTTAAAACACTAAATTATAGAGCTCATGTCCAGTTAATAACAGCAAACATTTATTAAGTACTCCTGTAGGAGGAGATTCAAGTTTCAGGTAAGACACAGTCCCTGCCCTCAAAGAGCTTATAGTTTATTAGGAAAACAAAGAGGCTAACAAAAAGTAAAAATACAAAATGTAGGGGCGTGAGGCCTGGGAGGGCTGTCAGTAGGCAGGTAGGTGGTGCCATGGATAAGCTCTGAACTTGGAGTCAGGAAGCTGCCTCAGATACTTTAGCCAGATGATTCTCCAAAATTCATTTAACCTCTGTGTCTCAGTTTCCTCATCTATAAAAGAGGGATAATAATAAAATTTCCCAGGATTGTTGTGAGCCTCAAATAATATAATAATAGTTTTTGTTGTTGTTTTTTGCTTTTTTGGGGGGGGAGGGTAGGACAGTTGAGGTTAAGTGACTTGCCCAAGGTCACATGGCTAGTGAGTGTTAAGTGTCTGAGGCTGGATTTGAACTCAGGTCTTCCCGACTCCAAGGCCAGTGCTCTATCCACTGCACCCCCTAGCTGCCCCTATAATAATAGTTATTAAAGCTTAAAAGTGCCCTAAGACTTTTGGTCTACCCTGTATATGTGAAGTGCTTTATAAACAAAATAGTGCTATATAAGTGTTAACTATTCTTGTTGTTGTTACGAAGGTTGTTAGTAACTAGGGCTTGCTCTACTCCATAGATTTCATGGAGAAATTTGTTCCTCTGTAAATAATAATTAGATGCTCATGGTGTCTTATGGTCCATTGGGGTAAGCAGTGAGAGAGAGTAGAAGGATAGGTCAACTCCTGATGATACATCTTCCAAACAGACACCTCAGGACAGAAGGGCAGTTTGGACACTTTTGTGGAGAAACAAGAGGCCTGCTTTGGTTTTGTTGTTACCTGAGATTCATCCCAGCCAGTAAGGTAAATGTTGTAGCTGAGGAAATCAGCATTGTTCTTCTCCTGCATTTGGGTCTCTAGTAACTGCAGCAGGTCTGCAAACCATTCAAAGGCGTGTGTGTCTCGACATAGCCAGTAAAAATAAATCTGGGAAGGAAAGGTAAGACAGGTAAGCACAATGGTTCTGCCATTTGGCATCACAAGAACCCCATGGCCCAGGATATCTGGAACTATACACTATAGAATCATAGACTTTTTTTTAGAACTGGAAGGGACCTTCAAGAGGACAGATCAAATAATTGGAACAGGTCAGGCAGTTGGTGATGGGTCCAGCATAAATCAATAGGGAGAAGTCTAAGAATATTGACAGTAAGCCTCAGGACAGTCCAGTGAATAACTGAGTGGCAGATTTCTCAATGAACAGTCAGTGTCAAGAGGAGATTGGATAGAGGTCTAGCCAGGATAGCAACTGATTCCTGAGAGGTCAGGCAGATGATGCTAGAGACCCAGCTACAGAACCTGGGATGGAATTCAGAGTGAGCAGCCCAATCCTGAGAAGATACAGGATTTAAACCAAGGGAACCAAGCAGAGCCTCAGGCATGGGGAGTGAGAAGAAGGGAGAAGAAGAGATAAGACCAGTATTCAGTTACTGGATCTCAGGATATAATACTGGGCCAAGAGGAGAGGCAAGGCTGACTTGACGGTGATACATCCAGTGATGGCTCTAAGGGTTCTGATATTGTCGTTTCCCTGGATCAGATGGAGCAAAAGCGGAGTTTTGAATGACCAAAATGATAGGGATTGAATGGAAATAGGACCAGGGAGCCTGGAATTAGATTATCTCATATGTCAAAGCAGCCCTTCCTTGAAACTGTAAAGTCTAGACCCAAACAAACACATAAAAGAAACTAGGTTACTGGCAAATCATTAACAGGGGAGATACGACCCCATCAAAATTGGCATTGGCCACTGGTACTTCTCTCCATCAGATTATCATTGGAGTCCATTCAGAGAAGATTTTGTTTTTATTTTTCCAAAATTTTATTTTAGACTCTAATGCCAGAACTCAAATACAGAACAGAGAAAAGAAACAAAAAACATATCATAAACTTAAATATTGGAACTTAAATACAAAGTAAGAAAGGAAAAAAAAGCATGCTGTGTGCATAACAGAACATAAGACATGATTCAAAATGTGTAACAATAAATTTTCATTTCAAGAAAGCCTATATGATAAGTAACACTCGTTGTGTTGAGAATTGTCCATCTTTTCTTTGCTTCCTTGTAAGTTTTCTTTTGTTCTCTGTTGTACACTTTTTTTACTTTGTTCTTTTTTTCCCTCCCTCTAATGCCCCCCAGAAGGCCATAATA
>CM053580.1:166896487-166917557 GCA_028627135.1 Pseudochirops cupreus | reverse complement strand
ATACTATGAATAGTTTTATTCAAGAACATTTTGATAATTTCTTATGTTAAAGGCGCTGGTATAATATTTCTGTTTAGTTACAGGATAATAGCAATGGCAAAAACATTGACGATACAGTTCATAGTTTGATTCTCCCATCTTACGGTACACGTTCCTGAAAAGACAAAAAATAAAACAAAATAAAGTAAAATACCAGAAAACACTAAAATGATGAGGATACAAATGTTTATTTTTGGATTATTTTAATTGTTTAAAAAAACAAAGCTTTAGGCATTTAAAACTCCACAGCTACAAGGGATTAACAGAGGCCAGGATGGCTGGTGGTGTCTATACATAGGAACATTTATACCAAGCACACAAACTGTTGACACAGTAGGCTCACTCAGTTGGTTGACTAATTTATACCCATTGAGAAGTGGGTGGCTGTGGTATAATTGTTAGATCCCCAAATTTAGAGCCAGAGAATTTCAGTTCAAATCCCAGTGACTTAACTTCTTGACCACTTAATCTATCTGGATAGGTTTATTTAATAAACAGGGTTGGTCAATGTAAGGTAAGGGTAAGGTCTCCTCCAACTCTAAAATCCTATGACCTATTAAGAAATATAGGCATATAGTTAAATTCTCTATACGTTTTGGATCAGTTTGCAGAAAACTTTCCTACCAGCCCTTTTCTTAATCCCAGACATTTACTCCTGCCCCTAGATATATATACCCTTGGCATAATTTGGTCTTTAACAAGACTTGACCCAGGCATGAGTTGATTGCACCATCCATAACTCCCTGTGTCAGCAAAACTTTTGTCTACCCATATTAGCTTGTAGCACTATGTATTTTCCAATAAGACTATAATATCAATTCTACTGGAAACTTTTAAGTAGAGAGCATAAGACCCCCAGTCTCAACTGCAACCATTGTTGACAATGTTATTGTACAGGCTCAGATGGTCACTCCTAAGGGAGAAGGCCTCTAGACACAGTTGTCTTAAACCCCATAAGATCTTGTGATTAAATGAATTAAATTTCTGATCTAGATCAAATTATGCCTCCAAATGTACTACCCACATGAATTTCCAGATAAGAAGGTAAGTTTTCTCTAATAATTTTTACTGGGGCCCATTCCACTATGATGCCACTCATGAAAGAAAGAATGGTATTCCACTGAATGACTGGATTTTGCCTTTTAAAAATATATTTTTTAAAATTTATTTTGTTAAATATTTCCAAATTACATGTAAAACTTTTAAAAATTCATTTTTAAAAATTGTAAGTTCCAAATTCTCTTCCTCCTGCTCACTCCACCTGTACCTCTTAAGAAAACAAGCAATATATTGACTATACATGTGCAGTCAAGAAAACACATGCACACGCAAGCATGCGCGCGCACACACACACACACACACACACACATACAAGAATGAAAGAAAGTGAAAAGGGTGGGCTTCAATTTGTACTCGGAGTTCAGGTCACCCCTTCTATCTCTGGAGGTAGAGGGCATTTTTTATCATAAGTCTTCTGGAATTGTTTGGGATCATTATATTGATCGGAGTAGCTAAGACTTCATGGTCAACAACTATTACAACATTGCTGTAAAATGTTCTCCTGGTTCTGCTCACTATACTTTGCATCAGTTCACATAACCTCCCAGGTTTTTCTGAAAACATTCCCTTAGTAATCTCTTAAAGCACAATAGTATTCTATCACAATCAAATACTACAACTTGTTCAGTCACTTCTCGATTGATGGGCATTACCTCAACTTCCAATTCTTTGCCACCACAACAAGCGGTTATACATAATTTTTTACAAATGGGTCCTTTTCCTTTGATCTCCTCTAGGACACAGACCTAGCTGTGGTACTGCTAGTCAAAGGGTATCCAGTGTGACAGCCCTTGGACATAGTTCCAAACTGTTCTCCAGAATGGCTGGATCGGTTTGCAACTTGACCAACAGTGCATTAGTGTTCCTGTTTTTCCACATCCCCTCCAGTATTTGTCATTTTCCTTTTCTGTCATGTTAGCCAACCTAACAGGTGTGAGGTGGTATCTAATTTGTATTTCTCTGATCAATAGTGATTTGGAGCATTTCTTCATGTGATTATTGATAGTTTTGATGTCTCCTTCTGAAAACTGCCTGTGCATATCCTTCTGAGGGAAATGAGGGATTGGAGCAGCAAGTAGTCATGGGATTGGAGTGAACCACATGGACTCCATCTTGTGACTCAATTCTAAAATTACTTCAGTTCCCTTTCTATTCAATTATGGGTCCAGTACAATTTCTGTCTTGTGAGATAACATAATTGAATAATTATTGGAATTATGAGAAAACTTTATCACATTATTTGAACCTAACCCTGTGTGGCTGGGAAGCTGGATCACCCCTACCTGTTGTTTACAGACTCTTAACTAAGGATTTAGGTCAGGGGTAAGCAACTTGTGGCCTCGAAGCCCTGACCTAGGTTAGGTTGACCAGAAACCAGGTTAGATCCAAAGACTGATGCAAGTTTTCTCACAATTGTACATCTCAAGCAATCCTTATCTGAAAACTGACCTTATACTGATCAATCAGTTGTTTCTATGTTCCTTTGATTGTTAGACACTTACGAAGAGTGGAACATCTACACCTGTTCATTCTCCCCCTCTCAATGAGCAAAATCCCTAAGCTTTCCTCCAATTACAAATTAGATTACCTAATGTTGTATTGTTTCCTTTTAATTAATTTGTCTTATTTGATTGTTTTAATGCATAAAAGTCAGTCTCTCCCTGTATTCAGGGTCTAGCCCTAAGCTGAAGAAGGGGACTAGTCCTGATTTGTTAGGCAACTGGCATGCATTGCTTAATAAAACAAAATATTCAAAAGCTTGAAGCTTCGTTTCTTCAGTCAATTCATCTTTCATGCACTACATTCTGACCATTTCACAATTGGGGAATGGCTCTTATTTTTATTAATTTGAGTCAGTTCCCTATATACTTGAGAACGAGGCCTTTATCAGGGAAACTTGCTATAAAAATTTCCCCCCAGTTTCCTGCTTTCCTTCTACTTTTGGATGCATTAGTTTTGTAAAATTTCATGTGATTAAAATTATCCATTTCACTTTCTCTGCTGCTCTTAGCTCTTGTTTAGTAATAAATTTCCCTCATCCACAGATCTGACAGATAAATTTTTCCATTCTTCCCTAATGTACTTATGATATCACCTAGATTTTGTCTTTGATATCCAAAAGATCTTTGGAGAACTAATTTCTGCAGATATTGGCAAGAAAGAGATCTGAGCTATTTTGACAAAAGCAAAGCTTAGTCATCAAAACAGTGAGTCAGGGTTTAGTTTGGAAATATCCCATTCTAAGGAATCAATTTGTTGAGGGGCTTATATCAACTGTGTTAAGGGGTATTCTCTGGATCCCCACTAAATCTGGAACTCTGGAATGGTGCTACATCCTGAAGAATGCCTTGACTGTGAGCAGTTCCTTCTGCCAAGCTGTATTGTTTAGCTTGTTGAAGAAATCCAAAGAAGAAAGTGCAAGGGCCAAACCCTTGGTACAGTAAAGTTCAACTCCATGACTCAGGCCCTTAAAGCAATCTCAGCTTTGACACACCTCCAAATCTTTGGAAGCATATCACTCGAAGAGGACCTAGTACTCTTTGTGGAAAAGAACAGATTTGATTAAAGATGAATATGTGAGGAGGAAGTCAATCACATCCTTGACAAGTTTGAAGAAGTACAGCCTCTGTGTTGAGGGTAAGCTCTGAATTTTCCCTGATAGGTCCCATAACTCTGCACCCCCAGATCTCAACAAAACCCCCTCTAAGACACCCTCTCTCCTCTATGACCACTTGAGTTCAGGAGTTCTGAGCTGTAGTATGGCTAAAGCTGATTGGTGTCTACACTAAGTCTGGCACCATTAGTAAATGGCTGCTGTACTTCCAGACTGGATGAGATAGGAAAGATTCAGTCTCAAAAACCAACAAACTACTTGGGGTTCAATCTGTTTGACCCTTAACAAATGGACTAGGAAGCTAAGGAGAAGGATTTTGTAGCACTGGTCAGTACCAGGTCTGATGTCCCATGTAGAGGTGGTAGTTAGCATAATCAGGACAGGAAGACCATTTCTAAGGTAACTACTTCTTGTCTGTCCTTCCCCTCTTATATTTTATAATAGCTGTTCATCTTGTTTGGTTAACGGTGACTGAGTTCACTAACTGTTAGACTTTGCAGACAAAAGCCTGGTAGACTAATGGACTCTAGCAACTTTTTGGCTATCAGGTAGAACCAGAGAAAGCATTTCTTACTACTGATAGTTGCCTCTTCCACGTGGGTTTAGTCTCTAAGGGGATATCTTTATTATACACCCAGAAACTATATTACATTTTAATCTAGTTGAGGCTGCACTTTTAAGTCCAGCTCATGGTTTTTTCCTGCATCTCAGTGGTACTGGGTGTGCAATGGCTGACCCAGTATGATCACCTGAAAAGAGTAGTGGAAAACTTTCAACACATACTACTGTGTTTAGGACTGTAAGGGTACACAGAAGTCAGTTGCTATCACCAATAATCAATTCAATCAGCATCTCCTAGTCACTATTAGGATTCTGCTAATCTATTTGGGGTCTAAAAGGTTGAAATTTTGCATCCAAAATGTGAACCTATGACTGTGTAATAATTGGATATAGCATAGCTAAATTCACTGATTCATATACAAACCTGGAGCCTTCAGGAATCCACAGCCACAAATCCCCCAAAGGAGGACTGGTATTATTTGTGAAAAGGACTGGCCAGCTCAGACTGTATTGTGATTAACAAGATCCTTAACACATTTACAATCTAGAACCAATAGATGCCTTCTGCTGAGTCACAGGATCACAGATTTCAAGCTAGAAGGTAACTTAGTGGCCAACTGCTCCAGCAATGTCAAACTCAAATAGAAATGGGAATCCCTGCCAGCAGCATAGACATAGATAACCACATATTAACATTATCTATGTTACCTTGTGCTTTATTTTGTTAAGTATTTTCCAATTACATTTTAATCTGCTTCGGAAGCACTCAGAAAGGTAGTGTGTTTGACACTACCCACATGAAAAAATTGAGGCCCAAAGAAATTATGTGACTGGCCCAAAGTCACATAGCCAGTAAGGAGCAGAAGCAGATTGTAGACATTACAGATCAACTGAGATAAACTTCAGTTTTCAATATCCTGGATATGAAGTAGTGCCTAATATGCATTCCCTAAGGGGATGAATGAAAAATATTTTAGACATGGCTCAGACAACACGAGTATTCTTTGATGCTATTCAGACTCCAGAACATACTGCTTCCTTTCAGTGTTTCATGAATGCCATCCTCCAAGATTTTCTAAAGCAAAAAGTAATGCTATAAATCAGTGACATTCTAATTTATTAAATGAATCACATTCACTTCAGCTAGTGGGCATGAGCTGAGCTGATGTAAGTCTGAAAGCATGACTTGTAAACAAAGTTAGAGGAGACAAGAGCTCTTCAGGCATAATTATGAGCCACAAAGGCATCATCACAGGAGTTCCTGGGGTCTACCAAGTACCATCACCATTTCTATCACGATTTTCATAGCTAACTGCCCCTCTTCCTAATCTCCTGAAAGCTCCCAAGAATTTTTCAGTAGCCATGTCTGGGAGGGCACTATAGCAATTCATGGGTTCTTTCCATGGATCAAAGATTTATAGCTAGAAAGGATATTGAGAGCATCTGCTCAAATTCCCTCATTTTACACAGGAGGAAACTAAGTTCCAGTAAGTGATACAACTAAAGTTACCCAGGCACTGAGTGGCAGAACCAAGATTTAAAACTCAGGTCCTGTGACCTCATACCTAGCACTCTTTCTGCTGCCACTGACAACGAAGCTATTGAGGCCATACTCCCACACTCTCAATCCACCAAGAGTTTACCCCCAGGGTTATGGACAAAGATGTAAAATCTATACCCAAACATTTACAAAAACTTTATTCCCATAGTTCAGGAAGATATTGTCTGAGGCAGTGAGTGATCCTGATAGAAAAGTAGTTAAGGGGATGGAATGGATGGAACAAGGCAAAGTCTCTGCTCTGTCCCTATCAATCCTCAGCAGCACCTGCTCAATGTCAGATAAGGAGAGTCTCACCATGTACAAAATAATTCTGTGCCCCTTTTAGAATCTTACCACTTTTCCATAATATTATAGAACTAGAGAGGAAATGCACTGAGTAAGTCACAAAAATGGATTAATTGGTTTTGTATGGATTGTACTTTGACAGAATGTATTTTAAAGTTCTTACCATCAGATGTGGTATCCCAAAAACATGAGCTGGCTGTATGTAAACCAGATCCACTCTTCTGCATCACTGCACAAGTAACTAAAAGATACAGAAACAAAATAAGTGAGCTCAAAAACAAAGAGAAGATGTATATGTGAAATCAAAAGTGAAAAAGATTTAAAAAATAGGATACATGAAGTTTTCATACCTTTAACAAAGTAATGTTTGATTTCATAGGTATGAAATCTATAAAAATAACGAATAACAAAACAAATAGTGAGTGGATAGAGAAAATAACAAAACATATTAGTTTACTTCAAATATTTTAATACTTCAAAAATCTATGATTTCTTTGGTATGAATACTCCATCCACCACTGTGTATTACAATCCCTCTCTAATCTAAAAGATAGTCACCAAGAATTTCTGTGACCAACGAATGTATCACTGCTTGGCCATCGTAGTAATGAACCTTTCCACACTTACCAAAGCTGGATCTTGGATAATTTACAGCTCATTACTAGGCCCAAAATCAAAGCCTTTCTATCTCAATATAAACCGCTAGGATTATTCTTGACTGACATAGCCTTTGAGAATGCAGGGCCATTTCCATGTAATGTGAGAGTTACAGTGCTGAAGACAGCAGTGCTGTTGGAAGCAATATTAGCACAGGGAAAGTATATGGCTAGTCATAAGACTAAATTAGTTCTATGGGTAGTGAGAGACTGAATTTTTTTGCATTGCCTACAAGAGCAACTATGAAAAGCCCCATGCAATTTTTTGACTGACTAACTGATTCATTCATTCATTCAACAAATATTTGCTCCGTGGTGTTTAAGTTCAAGGCACAGTGAGGACAGAAATGTAAGTGAAGGCAGGTTCTCACCTCAAGAAGTTTACAAGACAGCAGAGACAGTAAGACAGCATAATAATGTGATTCAGAATGTGCTAAGAGTTAAAAGAGAGTTATAACTAAACTGCTCTAACGGTTCAGGTGAAGGAGGTATCATACCCAATTAAGAGAGATTATGGAAAGGTAGATGGGAAAGCATAGCTTATGAAAAAGAGACCAAAGACTTAGAGCTTACACAGAAGGCTAGTACTTTGAACACTAGCAGTAGGAGCAAGCAAGCTTCACAAATGAAATTCAACTATGGAGCATATCTTTGCCACCTAACAGTTAACTGAAAGACTAGAGAATGTAAGGGACCTCCCAAAAAAAGCATCTAATATGGTGCAACAAAATGTCATGTTTTACAACAAGGAGTCTCCCATCAAAATCATTCAAGATTCCTTGAAAGAAAAACAGCAGAAAGAACTCTCGTTCAATAATGAACGTTAGACAAGACATGAACAGGGAGACGGCTCATCAAAGGTATTCACCACTATGATGGAAGTGATCCAGTCCAGTGTCCAGTTTGAAAAGGGGTAACCTGTGGATGGAGAAGTCCTTTAGGCGCTTCTTTTTGTGGATGACATTGTGGAGATAACATCAAGATGCAGAACACTGTACAACCTTTTCACTCCCAGAAGTTTCCACAGAGGAGAGACCAAGTGGATGCAGAATGTCTATTGCCCAAAATTCAATACGCTTTTGGGTGGCTGATTCACAGAGCTTGTCCACCAGTATGTTTTATCTGGGACAGAGAGTAAAGATGGACAAGTTGGGCCCAGAGTTAAACAGGAGAAAGAAAGTGATATGGCTTGCTTTTGGGAAAATGAAAAACTCCCAATCTCTTCATGAAAGCAAAAGTTATCTTTTCAAAAGTAACAATTTACTAGCATTGTTATATGGCAGTGAAACATGGTATACCACAGCCTCCAAAGAACTAAAGATCAGTATTACAGAAAGGGCAAGAAAGAGGGTCACAGTGGGCATGAGGCTGCAGTACATAAACAACGAGGAATTCCAAGAACAATAGTAAAGGATTTCATCAAAGAACTGTATGATAGGAAGAGAAGATGGACACATCACACAGCAAGTAGGAAAGATGACAACTAAGCAGATTACTTTACTGGCATCCTCATGATGTCAAGCAAAAATGAGGAAAGCTTCTGATATGTTGGATATGGTTAAATTTTGGAAGAATACAGAGTAGAGTAGAACAGGAGAGGTAGGCATCAGTCAGCTATAATTTGCATTGTTAGAGGAACTGCCGAATCAAAAAGATCACAGACCCATTCAAGTATTTCAGAGGGAAGGCTATACATTTTGTAAAAAGTCACGAGTAGCAGAAAGAGTAAAGTAGTGAATACAGATCCTACTACTTACCTATATATTTATACGTCTTCCCTAACTTTACCAAATGTGTTAAGGACTGTTCCACTATAGCTGCGGTCCACTGGTTGACATTATTCTGATTATAATCCACACCGCCCAATATAGCATCTATACACTAAAAGTACAGGAGAACAAAGATTAAATATTGACTACTAAGGCAAATTATGGTAGAAACAGCAAAAGCTTACCTGAAACAAACACTTTTCTAAACAAACTAAACATGTTTAACATATATACATGCACAGCTAGATAGCTGAGTGGATACTGCTGGATTTGGAATCAAGTCCTGCCTCAGACACTTACTACCATGTGGCCTTGGGCAAGTCTCTTAACCTTTCTAAGCCTTAGTTCCTCTGTTTGTAAAATATCGATAATAATAGTACATACCTCACAGGTTGTTGTGATCAAATGAGATGATAGATGCAAGCATTTTGCAAACATTAAAGCAATATATTTTTATAAATGCTAGCTGTAATTGTTATTACGCACAATATAGGTTATTACATACATATAACCCATGGTCAAAAAACATTTAAGTAAGTGGTAGACATAAACCCAGGGCTTCTGACTTCATGTTCATCAACTGTTTTTCTATACAACAGGGGTTCTTAACCTTTTTGTGTCATGATAGTCTAGTACAGGAGTCAGTAAGATACAGCTCAGAGGCCAAATGTGGCTCAGTGCTGCTTTCATATGGCCCGGGGCTGGGGAAACTGAGGCCTCAAGGCCACATGTGGCCTTCCTGGTCCTTGAGTGAGGCCCTTTCACCGAGTCCAAGTTTTACAGAACAAATCTTTTTATTAAGGGTCTCAAGGCTGAAGATTCCCCATTCCTGGTATGGCCCAAGAGTTAAGAATGGTTTTTAAAATGTAAACTATTCTTAGCTTGTGGACTGTACAAAACATGGTGGTAGTAGTCCTGGCTTAATGAAGTCTATCGATCCTTTTCAGAAAGCTTTCTAAATGCCTAAAATAAAATGCATAGAATTATGAAGAAAGCCAATTATATCAACACACAGTGGTCAAAATACAAAAACAAACAACAAACAAAAATGATTTTATGACCCCAGGTAAAGAATTCCTCTTTCTATGGCATGGCTAACTTTGCAAAAGCTCATTTCCCTAAAGGAGCATAAGTTTCTCTAAAAACTTATGAGAAATTTATTACAGATGCAATGTTTCCTACTGTGCCTGTAATAAAAAAATCTTTAAGATTCATTTTACCTAAAAGAGATAAGTCTGTTTAAGAAAATAAAAATATGCTGACCTAGACTGAGAAAATACTTAAAAACACCCAAGGCAAGTGACAAAACTCAACCAATATGCAAATTATAGATGTGCAAACTAAAGTTCACCATGGTGCTTTAGGGAATTCATATAAAAAATGATGACGTCTTAATGCTGATGCCCTCCCCTCTAACTAAAAATTAAATCATGACCCTTGAAAATTTCAGTTGGTACAATGCAATGCAATGAACAAAATGCACATAACTTACCTCTTTCACAATATTGTGCGCTTCATCAGCATTGAAGCCAATCTAAAAAAAGATAAACATTTTTGATACAGAATTTTTCATTTATAGGATCAAAGCTATGTAGGCTAAGAGACCTAGACCTCAGAAACCATCTATTTCAACTCTCTCATTTTACAGATAAGGAAAATGGGACACAGGGAGGGTTAAATGATTTGCTGAAGGTCATACAGGTAAGAGTCAGAGGTAACATTGAACCCAGGTCCTCTGATCTGAGTCAATGCATTCCTAAAAAGCTGTGTATATAAAAACAGAACTGTATTTTAAATACTTATCTTAAATAGCCTGGATTACTCACTTTCCTTCAAAGGTCTACTCATATGCCACTTTAAAATAAGGCTTTCCTGGTCCCCTTATCCCTGCCCCATGGGTGCTAGTGTTCCCTACTCCCAAAATTATATGTACATATACATATTATATACATATTACAAGATCAGAAGGAAAGCAAAAAAGTGGGGGAAAATTTATAGTTCCTCAGATAAAGGTCTCATAACTCAAATATATAAACAACTTTGTCAAATCTGTAAGAATACAAGTCATTCCCCAATTGATAAATAGTCAAATAATGGGAACAGGCAGTTTTATGATGAAGAAATCAGAACAATTCATGGTCATATGAAAAAATGCTCAAAATCACTATTGATTAGAGCAGCGGTTTTCAACCTATGGGTCATGACCTCTTTGGGGTCCAGTGACCCTTTTACAGAGGTCACAGGGGTTGCCTAAGACCATCGGAAAATAGATATTTCCGATGGTCTTAGGAACCTCCTCTATCTGTCTCCAGGCGGGTCTGCCCACATGCAGACAACGCCCACATACAACTATTAAAGGGTAGTGGCATTAGGAACGTAAATTAAAACAACCTTGAGCTATCATTTTACACCTATCAGATTGGCTAAAATGATAGAAGGGGAAAGTGACAAATGTTGGAGAGTATGTGTAAAAATTGGGACACTAACCCACTATTGGTGGAACTGTGACCTGGTCCAACTACTTTAGAGAGTAGTTTGGAATTATGCTCAATTATTTTTCTGTTCTATTATCTAGAAATGCCCATTTTATTTGGTTTTGTTTAAACTCAAAATCAAAATAAATCATTTAAAAAATTAACTGATGCAAACTGAGCAAGACCAGAGTAACGATCCGTCGTAACAACAGTGTAAAGAAAAACATCTCGGAAAGACTCAAGAACTCTCACGAGCGGGCGACGGGTCCAAGACTGAGAACAGCCATACAGTTGTAGACATGGCGCATGTGTGGGTTTAATCCGTTTATTGCTAAGATTGTATTTTGTCCTCTTTTTATTTGACAGAGTGGTAGAAGTTAATCTAGGTGGTGCAGTGGATAGAGCTGAGGGCAAATCTGACCTCAGACACTTAACAGCAGTACAGCTCTGGGCAAGTCACTGAACCCTGCTTGCCTCAGTTCCTTAACGGCAAAATGAGCTGGAAAGGGAAATGGCAAACCACTCCAGCTATTCTTTGCCAAGAAAACCCTAAATGGGGTCACCAAGAGTCAGACATGGCTGAAAAATGACTGAACAACAAGGAACTAGCGTAAGTTTTGCCAAAAAAGAAAATAGGACACTGCCGCACCTTTTAAAATGCACAGAAGGGAAGAGAAAAAAAAGTGCAGAGGAAAAAAACAGATAAGCAGACAGTCAACAAACATTTAATAAGTACTTAACTACGAGGAAAGCAGACTGGACTACAAAGAGACGAAGTGTGAGATCAGAAAGAAAGCATAATAAATACCAGCTTTAAAATGAACACACTGAATTTACTGTTTTTTAAAGCCAGCTATAGTTAATAGAGTTGTGGCTTCACATAATCCTCTCTGCATGGAAATGTTCTTTCTCAGTCTGTTTCTCACTCTCATGTTCGTTAAATTAGCAGTGTTTTTTCTTTAGAAATGAATTAGAGAAAACTATAGTGTGTAATCTATGGTAATAGATGGGAATTGTTCCCTTCATCAATTCACTGCACACTCTTAACGTGGACACAGTGAATATATTCTGACATACCTAACTGGAAATTAATTTCACTGCTAAAATTCTAGTTAACTAAATGAAAGAATATAGTATTCAACAAAACAAAAAATCCTTTTCTCAAACTAAGATTCTGATTTACTTCAAAGTAATTAGTTTGATCAACTTTGATCAATTCTCTTTCAAAGCAGCAAATAGAAAGATATTTATTAAGTATCTTATGTGCCCATCAGTAAATGAGCGCAGGAAGAATTAAAAAAAAATCAACCCTCTCTGTACTCAGTCAAGGAGCATTTATTAAGCATTTACTGTGTTCCCGGTACTGTACCAGGCAGGCAATGGGGTTACACAGAACAAAAGAAAAAGACTAGCCCCTTGCCCTCAAGGAGCTTACATTCTATCAGTAAGAAGTTTATCATTATTATCATGTTGCAAGACAAGACTTACATAAATGACTTATTAAAGCATTATGAGAATACAAATCTGACCCTGCCTGGCTGCATAACATTGAACAAATTGATTATTCAATTCAATTTTCTTCTCTGGATTTTACTTGCTTTAACTATAAAATAAGGGTGCTAAGCTATATGATCTTTAATGTCCCTTCCAACCCCAATAATCTATAAGATATTTAAAGTTCTACCAGGGGTGGAGAACCTTCAGCCTTGGATTCAATCAAAGGACTGCACTGGAGGGCCTACAGAGCCACATGTGGCCTTGAAGCCAAAGGGTCCCCACCCCTGTAAACTGCCTGGCACAGATTAAAGCAGCTCCTTGGAGAGTAATCAAGGTGGGTGAAGGAGAGCTCTATGGAATAAGGCTTTTAAGGAAGGGCAGTATTGAGGTCGTCATAACTAGAATTCATTTGCATAGCACTTCAAAGGTTGCCTAGTACCCTGTGAGACAAGTACTATTACTAATCCTATTTTACAGATTGGGAAACTGAGATTCAGAGAGGTTATCTGATTTGCCAATGATTGGAGGTTTCAATCCAGGTCTTTCTGACTCTCAGTTCTGCACTCTATCCATCAAAGTGTTATGCTGGAGGGAGGAACCTTTGAGCACTGGTGTAGAGAATAATAACAAAGAGAAAAAGAGGAGTTCAAAAAGAATCTAATGGTCTATTGGTTAGTCAGGACACCAGGAAAGTCTTGAGCAAAGGGCTCTTGTTTAGGGGTAACAGGAAATAAAACTAGACAGGTAAGGTGATAAGAACTACATTAGAGGAATCTAGAATGCCAGGCTAAGAAATGTATACTTGATACAATAAGGAGCTATTATAGTACCTTTGAGATAAGGCTCCTCTTTGTATTGCTTACAATCAAACTAACACACTAGGAATAACTCCAGTACAAGTGAAAGGGATGGGTGTGTTAATAACAGGAAAGGGACAAAGAGGGAAAATAGAAAAGATGTTAAAAACATTCAGGCCCCAACTATAATAATGAAATGCCCCTGATTTGGGAGACTGAACAAAGGAATGAAGGAAGGGGTACAGCTTAACCTGGTCAATATTCTACAAAAATTTTACTTCAAACTCCTAAACAACATAATTATCCTATAGGGTCCCACCAGTCCCAATAAGGAATACAAGAAAATGTGAAAGTATGAGAGCTTATGATCCTTAAGTACATGGTTTTCTTCAAGTATCTTAAGCTTTCATGTGAAGACTGACTACATGTGTTCTGCTTAGCTCTAGGGGGCAGAACAAGGGGCAATAAGTAAAAAGTTACAGAAAGGCAGATTTAGACTAGAACAAAGAGAAAACTTCTTAATGATCCGGGCTATGCCAGAGTGTAACAGGGTATCTGAAAGGTCATGTACGGCCCCTCCCTGAAGTTGTTGGCAATACTGTAGAAGTATTCTTAATTAGGTATAAGTTGTACTGCTAATAACTAACACTTATATAGAAATTAAAGGTTTCACTTTAATACTAGCTTTAGTGAGAAAAGGTAGTGCAAGAACTATTTTAGGATCAGTAAGGTTAATTGGCATTCCTAAGGCCATGTAACTGGTATTCAAACTCAGATTTTCTTTCTTGCCTCCAAGCCTAGTACTTTTCCCCGCACAACATAACGTCCGCAGGTAGCTTCTGTGGTCTCTTCTGGTTAGGGGTTCTACACCATTGCCATGAAAGATGCCCAGGATATGAAGAGTGGAAATTGAAAAGGGAATACTTATAGGTAACAGTATCCTGCAGATGCTCCTCTCTACTGACTGATCCTAAGCCCTGAAAAACTGCAGCGCTTCCTACATGAGGCTTATAAACACTCAAAGAAGCATGCTCCAAATATCCACAGGAAAAATGAAGTAAATAAAGGGTGACATCATAGGAGTCTGCCTACTCAAGACACCCTCAGGATCTAGATCAAAATATTTGCAAAACATTTCTTTTAAAAACAAAAAGTCTCTAATAAATTGAGAGACATTAATTACTCATGATAGGGGTATAACAATAAGCCAAAATTATTATACACAAACTAAATTTATTTAAAGATTAAAAGATTTGATCTTAATTTTTAAAAAAGACAAGTTGATCAACAGATTAGGTAAACAAGACCCAAAAGAAATTAAACAGAGTAGCAATGTGCTGATAATCCAAAAATACTAACTTATACCTTTCCAACACGACAAAAACTGCTGGAAAAACTGGAAAGGATTGGCAGAAATTACGTTGACATCATGGCCATATACCACAATAAACTCCAAACATATGCATTACCTAAATATAAAAGACCATATCATAAAAACAGCTTCAAGGACAAAGGATGGAGATACCTTTCACAATAACGGTGGGGAAGAATTTTCTACCTTAAACAGGAAATAAGAATCATCATAAGAGAAAATGGACAATCCTGATTTTGTATAGTTAAAAGCTGTTGCACAAACCATTAGATAGGCAGAGAACAGAAAAGGAAAATAATAGTGTGGGCAGAGTTATTTATGGACTGTTGAAGTGAATCTCTACAACCACTCTGCAAAACTATTTGGCATTGTACCCTCCAAATCACAAAGTTATACCTACTCTTTGATGCTGTTACTTCTATTAGGCATGTTCCCCAAGAAGTTCAAGAACAAAGTGAAAGGACCCATATGTAAAAGAATATTAATACTATACTTTTTTGTTGTAGTAACTGGGAACCAAATAGATCCCCATCAACTGGGGAAAAAATTAAACATGAGAATAATGGAATTTTACTGCATAACTGAAGGATAAAATATGATAGATTCAGAGAAATATGAAAACAGTTGTATTTACTGATACAAAATGACATGCAAATACAGGAAATAATTCAGTAATTACTGAAGAAAAAACTACTTTGAAAGACCTGAGAGTTCTAAACAAAATACCAACTAATCATAATTTCAAAAGACTGATGAAGCATAGCTCCCACTTCTTGGCAGAAAGGTAAAGGACTAGAGGTACAGAATGAAACATCAGTTCTCACAGATGGCCACTGTGTTGATTTATTTTGCTGGACTTTTCAGACATTCCAAGGGAGAGCTATTACTGGAGCCTGGTTGGCAAAGATGGGTTTGACGGGCGTGACAGACATGTCACGTGTGCTTTTAATGACCCCCCCCAAGCTTCTCCCTGAAGCAAAGACCCATTTTTAAACATCAAAATTCTGTTGGTTTCATGAGGCATGGTAAACTAGTCTCTAAAAATTTAAATGTGTGGGTCACCAAAAAGATAATAGAGAGCAAATAGTGGGTATAACTAAGTACATTCATTACCAATCACAAATTGTGCAAGAGAAGTGGTATAAAGGTTATCATCAATATGTATGAATGGAAAAGATGGGTCAAACATGCAGTCACAGTGAAAGATAACTGATAGAAAGCCCACATCCTCCACTAGCAACCTTTCATTGTCAAGAAATAAAAAGGAAGGCACACTGGGTGGATTTATAGAGTACTTATGAGAGAAAAGGGATGAGAGTCACACACACAGTTTAAGACCTAAAAAGGCTGTAATTTGCACAGCTGCCATGAGTATCCACATCAATTGGATGGCAGATCATTCAGAGTAAGTATTATGGATAGCCTTGCTATTTCAGAGTTAATACTGCTGCTATAAACTAACTGCTAATAATTTCTGCTATAAACCAGTTAGAAAACTTGTAGTTGCTTAGCCTTTATGTGATTTGTTAAAATTATCAATTATAATAACAAGTTTCAAATAATCAAGGGGCTTTAAAAGAATAAAACAAATATAAAAAGACTGAAATTATAAAAATAATGACTCTAAGTAACGTAAATGATTTGGTTGATTACCCAGTCCAAAATACAAGAGATCTGTTTCTACGTCAATAGATCAACAAGTATTTAAATAAGTGTTCAGAAGTACACAATTAATACTTTGTTAGTTCAGAGGAAACCAGTGAACAAATACTGAAATTGTGTAATTCCTTTGAAGAGTTATGTGTAGATTAAAGGGTTTAAAAAACCTTTCTGTATGTATACAACAAAAGTGGACGGAATAAAACTACTCTAGCCTCAAGTGAATTTAGAAGGACTTGGTATTTCAATTTCTATTAGGGTCCATTGTTTCAATTCTTGAAGGTACTATCACACCTGCTTGATTACAAAAGTGGCCCATTGTGGGTCAGTCAGGTCCAACTCTACCTGACCTCTCGGATTTTCTTGGCAAAGATGCTGGAGTGGTTTGCCATTTCCTTCTCTAGTTCATTTTACATTTGAGGAAAAGGGGGCAAAAAGGATGAAGTGACTTGCTCAGGGTCACACAGCTGCTGTGTCTGAGGCCACATTTGAATTCAAATCTTCCACTACCCATTTCGCCATCTAGCTGCCCCCCCAAAGTGGCCTACAAAGTTAAAACAAATGCCGTATTAAATCTCAATGATGAAAGCCTGTAACAGTCACGCTTCATGGTAAAAGCATGCCAACAAACCAAAACTCAAACGTAAAGGAAACATCGCTACTCATTTTTTAAAAAAAATCCAAACTTAGAAGTGGGAATCAGGACCTGCTCCAGAGCTTTTTTCCCCCGATTTCTAAAACTGAACTCTGCAAATGAGTAAGTATGGCTACCTAGAAAAAAAAGATTTTTTTTAAAGGGATACTTTGAGATTCACTATGGGGAAACTGGCACACCCCGAGGAGCCCTCCGATAGTCGCAGGACACCCTGGGGCAGCTCCGTGAGGGTCGGCGAGTCCGGGTGCAGGCGCACCAGCCTCCACGACTATCGTTCCCAAGTCAAACTTTGGGCACCAAACGACCACCCACCCGGGGGGTCAAAGCAGCCCCCCTCGCGCCTGCGTCAACAGGAAGCTGTTGAGGGGGAGGGGGGAAGGTCTGGGAGCCGGGGTGCTCGGGAAGACCGGGCATCGACCACGCCCTGCCGCAGGGGAACAGAGCGACCGGAAGGAGGGCACCTCTCCCCTCCTCCCTGAACCCCCCGCCAGCGAGCAGAGCAGTCCTCGAGCCCCTCCCCCACCGGGCACGCGGCCCCTCTCAAGGCGCGCGCCCCCAGCCCCGCCCGGCCCAGCCCGGCTCAGTCCAGTCCGGCTCCCGGACCCCCTCGGAACACACAATGGGGCCAGTCCGGAGAGCGGAATGGAACCGGGTCGCGAAGGGGAAGCACATCACGCGGTGCCCCCACGGGACAACAGTGGAGGGGAGCAAAGACCCCGGAGTGGGGAGGGGCGGTACCTCTTCGTGGTGGGGCTGATATTCCTCCATGGCGGCAGCTGCTCTTCCTGAGGGCGGGGCTTTAGGGCGCGACACCTCCTTTCAGCGTGCTGATTGGCCGCCAGGACAGGCCCCGCCTCCTCCCTCTCGCACGGGCTTCACCTCCTCCCGCCCCGACCCAGTCCCAGCCCCTCCCCCAGGCCGTGCCTCCAGCTGGCTTAGGGCGGCTGCGCTTTGGTGGAGAGGGGCCTTGGAGTCCTAAAATGTTAGAACTGGGAGGACTACTGATATTAACATAATCAAGTCAAGAATCACTCATTAAGTGCCTACTATGTGCCAAGGCACTATTCCAAGTGATGGGGATACAAAGAAAGGCAAAAGCAATCGCTGCCCTCCAGAAGCTTACAAGCTAATGGAAGAGAGAACATCAAGCAGTCGATCGATAACATTCATTGAACATCTGCTAAGTCTGTTCCAAGTGCTGGGGATGCAAAGAACAGAACAAAGCAGTCCCTGTCCTGGAAAAGCGTGCAAACAGCTATGTGCAAAAAAAAAAATTACAGGACAAAATGGAGATTATCCCAGGGGAAAGGAGCTATTCCCTGCATGGGACTGGGAAAAGCTTGTCACAT
Organism: Pseudochirops cupreus; assembly: GCA_028627135.1. Taxonomy (NCBI): domain Eukaryota; kingdom Metazoa; phylum Chordata; class Mammalia; order Diprotodontia; family Pseudocheiridae; genus Pseudochirops; species Pseudochirops cupreus. Next base: position 166,899,210 of record CM053580.1, on the reverse strand, counting down.
CAAGTGGCATTTTAGCTAACAGTTGAAGGAAGCCAGCGAAGCTAGCAGGCTAAGAGGAGAGAAAGAATTTCAGACGTCGGGGACCACTAGTGAAAATGAACATCCAACTCTATCATTTACAGATGGGGAAACTGAGGCTCAGAAAGACTGTGTCTCCTTTACAGAATGTCCTTTTAAGAGGGGAGTTTTGCATTTCCCCAGTTCACACTCAGTAGCAACCTAGACATAGAGCTGATCTTAGAAATCAATGTGGAAGAAGGTTTCCAAAACACCAACTACTAAGAACTACCAACATTGGGCAGGTAAGCCTATAAACCCTAAGAGTAGCAGCTCCTTCCCTTTTCCGGGTCTCCCACGAGGATCCTACTGCTAGCCCAGTACTCCAAGCCTAGGATTTTACCCGTCTTAGACCTGGCAACTGCTCATATAGCTGTTACAACCCTATCTACTGAAGACCTAGAAAAGAAACTTCTAGCCACCAAAACCCTTTGTCAAATGACTCAACCTCTGATATAATTTTATCAATGGCGATGACATTAAAGAAAATGCATTGCTGTTTATTTTGCCACTGCCATAAGGCTCATATTCACTTTCTCTCTGACTTGAAGCCCACCTGTAAGAAAATGAGCTTGAGAAGAGGTATTGTTCTATCTTTTTCTAATGTGTTTCTCTAGCTCTGATCATAGTGCTTTCCATATAGTAAGTATGTAATAAAATGCTTTTTCTTTCATGTATTTGTTCCTTCATTCATTTATTCATCCTCATTGGTGCCAGGGAGCCATCTGGAAGAAATATAGACTTTGGAGGAAGGGGAAGGAGAGACCCTGTAAAGACCATATTTCATGATGCAAACTAAGACACTCATGCAGAATTTTAATAAGTTAATTAATCAATGAAGTGTAAATGGATAATACCAAAAGCCCCTACTTAGGCAGGCTGAAAATGAATGTTGAAGATTTCTAAATGTTAACAGTACTACCATTTTTTAACTTTCAATGGCATATGATCATAAATAAACATAAAACATAATATAAGAAGAGATATTCTTCTGTTATGCAGTTATACATAGAGAGGGAGGGGGACAGCCAGATTTGAATAGTACCTCTCTTTCTGATGCGACAGAAAACTTATTAGTTCTAAAGTTGGAGGATGGTGGGTTCAAGTCCTTCCTGATAAAAAAACCTGCCTGGCTTTCTGGGTTTCAGTTTTCTTATCTGCAAAATGAGGTGTTAGACTATATGGCTTCTGAGGTCCCTTCCGGTTGGTTCCATGCTTTCTTTTTCTTAAATCCAGTTGTGAATTTTTTAAGATTTTGAATTATCCATCTCCTTGTTTTTAAAGTGATGGTTGCATTGGTCAAGTCTCTTATCATGGCTAAGCAGGACTTCTGTGATTAGTCTCTCTACAAGGGGATTTCTTTAACCTATTGAGTGGATATCCAAGTCACCAAAATCACTACAATGATATTGTAGGAATTTTAAGTAGTATAACAAAATGAAGTGAATATTTTCAAGCAGTGCTAGAGAACATACTTTGGGATAGAGCACCATTCTCCAAACATGTTTGCCACGTGTGCCCATGAATAAGCTCCTTTATGCTATTGTTGCTTTTCATAACTTCTTTCTTTTTCCAATGTGGAGTTCACAAGTTCTCTAAAAGCTTTAAGCTTGTTTACAACTCTTCTGTCTTCTCCTCCCCAGGAATCACCAGCCCACCTGGGTAGTAAGGGGAACATATTTAAGTTATTCAGCCCTAATTATTTAGTGGAGGTCTTAGGGTTGGCAGAATTACTACCTTGGAGGGAACAAAGAAAGTACAGAAGAGTTAAGAGGCAAGAGAACACAGTGGAAAGACTACTGGATTTGGAGTTGGAGAACCTGGTTTCAAATCTTGGCTTTGCTTCTTAAAAATTATATAATTGAAAGTAAATCACCTTTCTTGCTCCCAATTTCCTTATCTGTAAAATGGGGGGAGTAGCTCAGATGTCCCTTCCAACTCTTTTTTATTTTTTGAATTTAAACTTTTTTGAATTTAAACTTCTTTTCCGCGAGATTTTGAGTTACAAATTTTCTCCCCATCTTTCCCTTACTCACCACCCCAAACAGCCATCCCATTATATAACCCCTCCCCCAATCTATTCTCTCCTATGTCCTCTCCCATCACCCCTCTGACTTTCCGGTAGGGCAGGATGGATCTCCCTACCACAGTGCCTGTGTATCTTAAGTCCCAGTTGGATGTAGTTAATAATAATAATAATTGCATATATATCTATATATCTATATATCTATATCTATATCTACATATATATATTTAACATTTGATTATAGAACTTTAAATTCTAGATTCTTTCTCTTCCTCCCTTGTCACCCACCCCCACTGGAAGGATAAGCAATCAGATACAGGCTGAACATGGGTAATTACACAGAACCTCTACATAGTGGGCATAGTGTGAGAGACTGATTACATGTCCCTTCTTCCTATCCCGCCCTCCCCCCCCCCTTCATTCCACTCTCTACCCTGTCCCTGTCCCTCTACAGAAGTGTGCACTTTCATCAACCCTCCCCCCTACCCTGCACTCTCCTCCATCATCCCACCTCTCATCCCCCTTCCCTCTACTCTTCTATGTGGCAAGATGCCCAGTTTAAAGTTTATGTCATTCCTTCCCTAAGCCAAGTTCAGTGAGAGTAAGGTTGACTCTTTCCCTTTTACCTTCCTGTTCTCCC
>CM053580.1:166875534-166895987 GCA_028627135.1 Pseudochirops cupreus | reverse complement strand
TGTAGTATATGGACTGTATAGTCTATAGGTATTATACAGTCTATATACATTATATATTACTATATCCACACACATATTATATATGATATATATTTACATGTACATATACACACATATAGATATAGATATGTGTAGATGTGTGTGTATATATAATTACAAGAAGAAAGCTGCTTCAGTTTGCTAGTCATTCTGCTGTCAAAAATTTTCTACAGTTTTATCATATGAACTCATTCACTGGCAGTCTATATGATAATGAGCCTCTTTAAATTCAAAACACATTAAAAATATTCATTCAAATGAAGAACCAGAGCTTTTAAAGTGACACACTTAAAAACAAAGCAACAAGATTGTAATGATTGTATGGGGATGGGAGCAGGGAAAGCAAAATTAGTATGTGTTGTAACAGACTTCATTTAACTATTTTTTAAAAACAATCCTACTTTTTGTTTTTATGTGACCTTCATTGCATATGCCTCATCCTTCCCTTACCCAGAAGTCCATCTCTTATAACAAAAGATGAGAAAGAAAAATTAGAAAAAAAAATGAACAATTGAGCAAAGTTAGCTATCACATCAGCATTCTGACAGTATGTGCAGCATTCCACAACCCTGGTTCCCCATCCCTCCACAGAAGAGAGGAAGATGCATTTTATCATCATTTCTTTGACAACAAGCTTGGTCATTGGAATTATAATGCACTCATTTTTTTTTTTGCTTACTTCATGCTCCTTCAATTCATAGTCTACCCATGCTTCTCTGACTTCTTCATGTTTATAATTTCTTTTTTTAAATTTATTTTATTTCTAATTTATGGAGCAAAACAAGCATTTCTGTAATACAATATATAATTTTTAAAAAAGATGATTGTATAGGAAACTACAAATCTACTGTGTATAACTAGCTATTCCTTTTAAACATACAACAAAGTTAATATGTAAATTTCTTCTTTTTTCATGTTTGTCATTTCTTATAGTCCAGTAATATTCTGTTATATTTATATGTCGTACATTGTTTAGCCATTCTCCAACGATGTCATCTACTTTGCTTATAGTTCTTTGTTACTATAAAATGTGCTACTATGAATACTTTGGTATTTAAGAACTTTCTTGCTCTCTTTGCCCTCTTTGGTGCATATGCTTGGCATTGAGGCCACTAGATCAAAGGGCACAGGCATTTTAATTAGTTCCTTAGCAAAATTCCAAATTGCTTTCCAGAACAGTTGAACCAATTCACAACTGCACCAAGTAAGTATATCCATGTGTCTGACTTTCCACAGCCCTCCAACATTGCTTATTCCCATCTTTTGTGTAGTGAAACTTTGAAATTATTTTGTAAATGTAAATGTAAATGTAAACATTTATCTTATTATGACTCAAAATAATAATTCATATGGTTGTTTGTTTCTTTGAGAACTTTTTGTTCTTGTTCTTTGACTGCTTAAATTCAATTCACTTGCAAATTGTGACATCTCCTTCCTGATGTGATGGTCTTCTTCGAGAATGAAGGACAAACAACATGTTCATTGAGGAATGATTCTTGGTCATATGTTTTTTGTTAGTCCCCTATTTGTGTTGGGGGTGTGTGTGTGTGTGTCTGTGTCTGTGTCTGTGTCTGTGTATAGTGAGAGGGGGAGAGAGAGAGAATCAGAGAGAGAGAAATTGGATGGGATAAATATTACAAGGAAGGAGGATTTCGTTATTCTTTTTAGAGTTCATGGCAATGCCTAGTTTCCAGGTATTATATATAACTCCCAGAATAGCCCCAAGGATCCTAGATAGTAATTCCTAGAATCACAGTGACAGACGGTCCTACTGAGGCTGAGCTGTGAGATAAGGGGGTAACATAATTGATATTTACTGTGCTTGCACAGAATGATGATATTGATAAAGTTAACTTGTGAGCTTAATGTTGGCAAGATGCCTTCTTTGTCTGTTGCCCTATAAAGCAAGTGAGCATTGGTCAGTGAGTGAGGAAACCACAGGGAATCCACGGAGGAAACCATGGGGAAAACTACGGGGAACCCTTAGGGGAATCTCTGTGTGCCTCAACCAGCCCCTGTTGAGGCTTGAGGGGATAGGGGAGTGTAAAAGCTATGCCTGTTTCCCACTGAGACATAGGGGTAGTTGCCCTCCTTCTCACTGGCCCCTTCAAGAAGGGTGATTTGGGTTCTCTCATTATCAGCAAACCTAAAGAGAAGATTAGTCTAGAATAAAGCTGATTGTTAACCCCTCTGAAGGTGTCTACCTGTCTGATCAGATCAAGAGTGAACCTGTTAGAGACTGGAGTCTGAAAACTCCAATGCCTCCTGTGTGTTATCTGCGAAACAGATATGTATATTTATCTATATCTGTATTTTGGGCCATTATCAGAGATTTGATTTTTTTTTCCCCTCACAGTTGACTCCTTCCCGTCTTTTACTATTTTCACACTATTTTTTTCATTAAAAACTTTTTAATTCCACATAATTGAAACCATCAGTTTCACTTTTTGTGAAAACCCTTTATAGCTCCCTTACCCTCACCTTCTCAGTTGAGAACTTTGCCTCATATTTTACTTTAAAAATTGAGGCTGTTTGCTGAGGGCTTTCTCTCTCTCCTTCTCCTCATGTCACATGGTCCAGAAGCCACTGTTTCCTCCTTCACTCCTATATCACATGAAAAAGTGATCCTTCTCCTTGCTAAGGCAAACCCCATCTACACACACAAATGATCTTGTTCCATCCCCTCTACTCCAGCAGATTGCCTTCTCTGTCATCTCCACTCTCACTTCCTTTCAATCTCTCCCTGTCTTCTGGCAGTTTTCCTATTGCTTACAAAAATGCCTGTCTCTCCACCATCCTTAAAAAAACCTCAGCTTGATCCATTTGCTCTCATCTCATAATCTCTCTTGCCTTTTTTGGCTAAATTCCTTAAGAAGACCATATACAATAGGTGCCTCAACTTCCTTTCCTCTGACTCTCAAGAACAGAGCCTGGTTTCTGACCTCATCATTTGGTGAAACTGCTCTCTTCAAAGTTGCCAATGATTTTTTAGTTGTCAAATCTAATAAATTTTCCCCAATCTTAATCTCTCCTGATCTCCTTGCAGACTTTGACATTGTCAATCACTTTCTCCCTGATACTCTTCTCTCTCTAGGTTTGCTGATGTTACTCTCTCCTGGTTTTCCACTTACCTGCATGGTCTTTTCAGTCTCCTTTGCTGGATCCAAGTCACACTCATTAACCCTGGGTGTCCTGTGCCCTAGACCCTTTTTTGTTCTCCCTCAATACTATTTCTTTTGGTGATCTCATCAGCTCCCATGGATTCAATTATAGACTCTATGCTGATGATTTATGTCCCTCATTTCTAGATTGCTTACCCGAAGATTTCAGAGATTTTCTTCTTGACAGAGATTAGGGCTTCTCTCTGGGTTTGAGTTGAGATCTCATCTTGAGTCCATTCATTCTGTATTCTCTGATACTAAACTTTATAACTTCTTTGATTTCTATTTGCTATTTTGCTTGAATAAGTGGGTTGTCATTATTTACTATTTTTTATTATCTTTTGTACAAGGAGCATTTGGTGGAAAGGGGACAAACTGGTGGGAATTAGATTGAGTCAAAGGTATGCTGATAAATGTTTAATGACTGGCTCTTGGGGGGAAAAATGTAGGCACAAAAAAATTTTAGGTTTTAATCCTATTCTAACCCATCTTCTGTAGAAGATTGCCCCTTCTATCATCCTTCAATCTATACCTCCCAACAGCTGCAAATCCATATGTTTTGAAAACTCAGATGAACTTAAATAACCTACATGGGTAGACATATCTTACATATATTTATATAGGCATATACTGATATATGTATGTGTATGTACATATATATATACATATATATATGTATATATATAATAACTATTGTTTATATAATGCTTTCTATGTGCTGGACACTATGCTAAGTGCTTTACAAGTAGTATCTCATTTGATCCCCACAACAACCCTGTGATATCGTGCTATTATTATCCCCATTTTACAACAAAGAAACTGATACTGAGGTTCCGTGACTTGCCGGGGGCGTCATGCAATTAGTAAGTGTCTGAGACAGGATTTAAACTCTCATATTCCCAACTCCAGGCTTGGTACTCCATCCACTGTACCACCTAGTTGCCTTGCTCTGATGGATGTACTCTATAGGTTCTTTATCTAATGTATTTTTGTTTAATCTAATATCTAATTTTAATCTAAATTCTCTATTACCTAAATCTAATTTATATCATAATCTGCCAATAGGCATTCTTTATACTCTTTGTTTTTCCTCTGTGGATGGATAGGCCGAATTATTTTGAGTGATACTGAATTTCTTCCAGGAATACTTACAATATTCTAGGGTTTGTTATCTCTACCAAGGTGTCATGCACAAACAGGAGCATTTTTTGAACCTTGTTTCCCCTGAGAATTCTACCTAAATTTGGTCTCTGCACTCACTCTACTCTTGGATAGTACTGAACACTTTGAGGTTAGCATACATGGTGTGTTAGGCCTCTCTAGCTGTTTATTATCCAAAGGTTGTGAAAACAAAGCTAACTCTGTTGTTACATACTTAAATAAATCTCAAATGATTTCGATATATGGATGGGAAACAACTTTTTGGAAGATTGCTTTTAAGGTAACTTTGCTTTATTGAATCAAATGCTGTTTTTATGATAAATAAGCAATAGAAACACCTGTGGCTTATATTCTCTATTTCTTGCTGTCAATTGTTTGATGGAAAATATGTGAACTACTTTGGAATTTTGCTTATAAAAGCTTTCCTGCTCTCTACTAATATCCTCCTCAAGGATTCCCTTGATGCATTGGGTAGATGATTCTCATAAAATTTTTATAGAGATTCAGAAGAAGGAACAGAGATCAGGACTTGTTAATACTTTTCCTGGGTGATCCTCTTGTAGGCATTATGCAATCTGAGATTCCCCCTCCCCCCACATATCTGATATCTATTCTTCCCTTGTGCATTAATCCCTCTATGCCCTTATAGTTGTGTTGTTTCCCACATGAATCATCCCTGTGTATGTTTGGTCTAATCCAACTGATTTTCAATCTGTTTCCTTAAGTGTCATGTCTACCTCTCCTCTGAGCACATTGGAGAATATTATGTTAGGGATCAAATGATCAAGAAAACAATTTACTATAAAAATCATTTCCATTTTATTTCTGCTTTTTCCCCCACTAATTTTGACTGCTTAATGTTTCCAGGAGGGTTTAACTCAGGAGGATCCATAGCCAAATTTGTTTTAAGTGCTTTTACCCTCCACTGCTTCTGTCTGTTTTAGGAAGCAATCCATGTATGCACAATATTCCATCATCCTTCTCTGTAAGATTTTATAAACAAATTTATATTTTTATTCTAAATATAATTGCCATTTACTGCCATATGTCTCAATTTGGCACATAAGTTTAGCATTTGCTGATTAAGATGCTTTTTAGACTCCTGTTTTTTTTGTGATAGCAAGTATATTGTTTTAATTTTTAATAAGTAACCAATTACATTGGTTAAAATTTTCAGTGACAATTATTGTAGTTTGTGTCTTTTTCCTGTCCTTATCTCATTTTCCATTATCAATAGCTTGTTTAAATAGGTCAGGGTCGTCATATCTTTTTAAATAAATTATTCTTTCTTTTTGCTTTTCAATGATTTTGCTCTTTGCTCTACTGAGTCAGTGATCTGAAATTCAGGAATGACTCACACGAGTAACAAGCTGTTTCCTGCCTGTTAAAATGCAGTAATTTTCTCCTTTTTTGGTGGTATTATTCAGTATTTGCCATGCCCAGCACCTACTGATTCTTTTCTCCAAAAAATATTCCTGATCTATAGGCCTCAGGTTTCTGTGTCATCTATAAGTCTTTGGTGTCTTTCATTTATTCCTGATCTGTAGATTTTTGTTCATTTGTTTCTTTGTTTGAGACTGGGTCTTCCTATCTCACCTAGGATGGAAGTGCAGTGGTTACTCATAAACCCAATCCACCTGCTGGATGACATGGAAACTTTGACTTGTACCATTTTTGACCTGGACCAGTTTGCTCTATGTTAGGCAGCCTGTTGGGTTCCCATTCCTAGTAGCTCATCATTTTGGTGTCAGACTTAGTGGAGGAACAAATTGTGGTATATGAAAGTAATGGAATACTGCTGTGCTATAAGAAATAAAGCAAAGGAGGATTTCAAAGAGACCTGGGAAAACTTGTATGGACTGATGTAGAGTAAAATGAAAAAAAAAAAACAACATATGCTGTAACATATATGGAAGGTAGGGTTCTAATTCTTCCACTTTCTTGGAACAAAATGAGATTCTTACAAGTCAACAAACATTGAACACAACCAAATTTATTTTGCCTTCTATAGTCAGGATATGTAACAAGGATCTGGTAGAACTAAAGCTTCCTTGGACACAACTTCCCTCATCTCCAGTCTCCATGTGGAGACTCATCTAGTCAACAGGGCAGAGTAAGGTAATTCAGGCAGGCCTGAGAAATTCACCAAGCCTGAGAGACCTAGACTACATACAGCTAGGAATTTTTATGCCTTTAGATTGCCAAGAAGCTGCATCAGAGAAGCCAGGGTCAATCAGTTCTCTAGAACATCTTTGTCCTTGACCAGGAGTGAGGAATCTGTGACCTCAAGGCCACATGGGGGCCCACAAGTGTGGTCCTTTGACGGAATCCAAACTTCACAGAACAACAAATCCCCTTAATAAAAGAATTTGTTCTGTAAAACTTGGACTCAGTCAAAAGACTGCACCCAAAGACCTAAAAGGCCACATATGGCCTCAAGGCCACAGGTTCCTCTCTCCTGTCCATTCCCATGTTGGCTGGGACAGCTGGGATTGAGGTTTGGGGAAGGAAGTTTCAACAGTCACTTAGGCCAATGGGGCCCTGGGACAACTCTGTCTTCTTTTAGGTGAGGTTTTTCCACGTTTTGGGTGGGAGGAATGAAGGTGGGTCAGGAAAAAAAGTAGACGATGTATGAATGGACAAACATTCAGAATAGGAAATGCATTTTTGGTCATGGCCAACATAGGAATTTGCTTTGCTTTGTAGAAGCATCCCCAAGTGGCTAGGATGTTGAAAGTGGGTGTGGGGTTTTTCCTGGGCACTGAGAATATATAAATTTTAAGTTCTCTTAGTTTCTATGTTCACTATACATTTGCATTTGTAGGACCTTTACCTCTTTGATTTCTTTGGGATATAGGTAAAATGCTGGTTTAGAGCATTGTTTTAGTAATTGCTTTGTAAACAATGCATTGTTTAGTAGCTTTAAGGCTATCATTCCAAATTGGTGTTCCAGACAGGCTAGACCAATCCACAGCTCTGCCCACAGGACACAAGCATATCTGTTTTCCTGAAGCCCCGCCAACATTTGTAATTTTCTTTACCTTTTTTTGGAGGTGGGGGGGACTAATCTTTGCAAACCTGAGGGGTGTGAAGTAGAACCTCAGACTTGCTTTAATTATAATATATTTGTGATTTTGGAGCATTTTTTCATATAGCTACAATAGCTTGGGTTTCTTTCCTTGAGAACTGCCTATCTGTCCATATTCTTAGAATATCAATTGAGGAATATTTCTTATTCTTAAAAATTTTGAACAGTTCCTTATATATGTCTTGCAAATGAGACCTTTAACAGAAAAACTTCAGGCAAAGATCTTTTCTCCCAGTTAACTGTTTCCCTTCTAATTGTAGATGTATTGACTATTTGTATAAAACCTTTTTAATTTTGTATAATCAATGCATAATACAATGGTGAATTCTTTAAAAAAGTTAACCAAACTTGACTGTAGTAGTGCAAATGGGATAAGTGAAAGATTTAATGCTATATTCAGATTTTATCAATTGTTTTATTAAGATGTTGTACAATGTACATTAACAATCATTGACATTCTTAAGCATATGAAGTCATGCAAAAATTTTTGTAAAATAAAACCCTAGTTAATAATATTAGAGGGAAAAGGGTAATCACATAAAATACAACATCTGTACAAGGCATATGACTTTTAAAATTTACCATTTCCAAATCAAAGCTGAAACACAAATTAGATGAATCATCTATCCCAGTGCACCCATATCTATAAATTTGTGACTTTTTTCCTGGGGAGAAGTAAAAAAAACAACTAAGTTCTGATCATTTTTTGACACTTTAATAATAACATTCCTACTTTAGTTTTTCATAACATATCTTTGTCCTGAAGATTCTTTTATTTTTACTTTGGCATTAAAATGAATGAATCCTTTATCATATGAGAGAAAAATAGATGTTAATAAAGAAAACATATCCTCTGAGAGGTTTAAAAATAATATGTTTTGTCTTTTTCCAAGGGTTCTATTAGGCATTAAAAGAAAGTCTGACCTACGTGAGAAGGACCTGAAAAGAAATTAAGTTAAACCTAATGAAAATCAAGCAACAGGCTTAAAAAAAAAATCAGGCAGTCAGTGAAGGAGAAATAACAATATACTCTGGCAGCCTTAACAGCCATTTGGGAGCTCTGCATGTATCTGCTAGAAGGAATTTTGAGGTCTGCTCAATAGTGAGATAAATTTGGAATAACTTGGGGGAAGGGGGAGGGAGGATAGTGGCAAACATTCGTGAGGATAGTACAAGATTTTTATCAGCTAGATAGAATTTTGAAGACTCTTTTGTAAGACTTGGTTACTTATTCATAGACCGTACTCAAACACCTACATTATATTTTGAATGCATGTGAAGGAATTGATTTATTAGTTTATTTTTGCTGTTGCTTTGGGCCTAGGAATTATCTCGTAACAAATATCCTTGTCAGTAAATTTGCTTTGTTATCACAAGACTGAATTCTTACACTCCCTAACCTTACTATAGCTTGGGGTACCTATTAAAAGAGAAACATGAGAAGGATGGAAAACACAGAAGAAAAGCTTCTCTAAAGCCAATGACTCTTCTGAGATAATCTGAAAGCCATGAGAGCGAGTCTGGTGTTCTAATAGCTAGAACAGCCAAATGTTCTGCCTGATTGTGTTTACTGCAGGCCAGAGCACACAGCCCATCTGTGTTAGTACAGCTCATCCTCTCCTCTCAACAGTCAATTATTATTCAAATAGTGTGGAGACAGAACATAAAGCGCTGCTTTGTCTTACCAGTGTATAGGGTGGCACGGATGGAGGGTGCATCTCTAAAACAAGGTAATATTCAATCAGCTCAAAGACACTGTCATCAGCTTATGAGACTGGAGGAAACGATTCAAATTGTGGCACTGTTTTTGGGGCTAGTGAATGGAAGAAATGCTAAGAAAAATTTAATGACACTCAATGAACATTTGCTGCCTGCCTACTATGCACTATGAGGCACTGTGATTTGAATGGTGACAGATTACTTTTTGGAGCAAAATCCTGGGAAGAAATTAAATGAACAGTTTGGGGCTCTTCCCCACTCCCCGTGAAAAGAAATCATACCAATCCTTATGCTGGTGTGATTAAAATGTGCTATTTCAGCCAATCTCTCTTTTTTTTTAATTTTTAAATTTATTTTTAGTTTTCAACATTCATTTCCACAAGATTTTGAGTTACAAATTTTCTCCCCATTTTTCTCCTACCCCCATCCCAAGATGACAAGCCTACTGAATACTCCTTCCCCCAATCTACTCTCTCTTATATCCTCCCTCATTCCCTCTCTAACTTTTTAGTAGGGCAAGATGGATTAATACTCCTTCCCCCAATCTGCTCTCTCTTATATCCTCCCTCATTCCCTCTCTAACTTTTTAGTAGGGCAAGATGGATTTCAATATCCCAGTGCCTGTATCTCTTATTTCCCAGTTGCATGTAAAAAACAATTTTTTAACATATTATTTTTAAAACTTTGATTTCCAGATTATTTCCCTTCTTCCCTCCTCACCCACCCCCACTGGGAAGACAAGCAATTCAACATAGGTTGTACATATGTAGTTAAGTAAAATGTTTCCATAGTAGTTATATTGTGAAAGACTAACTATATTTCCTCCTATCCTATCCTACCCCCCCTTATTCTGTTTTTTACTTTGACCCTGTCCCTTTTCAAAAGTGTGTTTCTAACTACCCTCTCCCCCAATCTGCCCTCACTTCTATGATACCCCCTCTTATCACCTTCCTCCCTACTTTCCTGTAGGTAAGATACCCAATTGAGTGTGTATGTTATTCCCTCTTTACGCCCAATTCAATGAGAGTAAGGTTGACCCATTCCCTTTCACTTTCCTGCTCTTCCCCTCCGTTGTAACAGTTTTCTCTTGCCTCTTTTATATGAGATAATTTACCCTATTCTATCTCTCCCTTTCTCCTTCTCTCATTATATTCCTTTCTTACCTCTTATTATATTTTTGATATCATCCCTTTATATTCAACTGATACATACATTCACATATACATTTATACATATATATATATATATATATATATATACACACACACACACACACACACACACACACATAGAGTTTTTCCTGGTGGTTGCCTTAACTGTATCCCCAAATTCTGATATTCATGTACTTTTCTCTTATGAAATTTCTCCTGCTTCTATGATTTGTTCTTTGACCCATCAATTCTTTAGGATTAGATTATTTAGCTCCCTTTAAGTTTAAATCAATTCTTCAAAAACCTTTGTTGAGTGTAATTTGTATTACATTATGATGAGTAAAGCATCTTGTTTAATACTTCTACCTTTCTTCATTTCAATAAAGTTTGTATGCCCTAAAACTTAGTCAAGTTTTGTAAAGGTGCCATTCATAGCTGATAAATGAATGAATGAATGAATGGATAAATAAATGAATAAATGATTATATATATGTACTTTTTTTCTAATGGCATTCAGTAATCACCACAGATCTATCATATCTAACATTTCTAAAATTCTATTGTAGTCATTGACTTCCTCCTTCTTTCTTTTCTTCCCCCTTTCCTCTTTCTTTTCTTTCCTTATCTCTATGTCTTTACCATTTCTGTGACCTTGGAAACTAGTGGAATTCTGAAAGGACACTTTTATCTTTGTAACCACTTCATCCTAATTTAGCCCCTTTTCATAGTTCAGCTATACTTACCTTTTTAAGATTTTCATTTCATGTGTTTATATTTCAAAGATGCTAACCAGCTTTTGTATTTTCATGAATGTTTAAAATTCTCCATTCTTTTAAAGATCCAAATTTTTACACTATAGAATTTTACAGAATGTTTTAGTTTTTCAGGATAAGTTCCTATTGGAGGTAAACATTTTTATTTTACTTTTTGTAATATTGTATTCCACTATTTTCTCACTAACTTTATAGCAATTACCTCTGTCATTGTGCATATGGTAGCTAGGACTCCACCCTGCCCTCTACAGGAATCCCTGGCTTCCAATTCAGTCTTGTGTTGACTCAACTCAGATTTTGACCTTAGCTCCATTTCTATCTACTTCTTTTTGTATAATCCCCAGTCTGGAGTTGGCTTCTTTCTTCTCTGTGAGCTTGATAGGCCTCACTTGAAGGTTATTGATTATAATGGTAGCAGACTTTCTATGAGATTCTTGGTGCTTGTGTTACCCAGTTGCTGCACTTGTCCTGTCTCCCGAAGGAGCAGGCTGTCTAGTCTCTCTGACCTCCATAATCTCCTGTAATTTGTCCTCTGTCTTCATAATCCTCTGTCTTTCTGTAATCCTCTGTTTTTAGGTTGTATAGGTGTTCGAGGACTAGCACCTCTGGTGTGAAGGCTTGTAGAGCCCTTTTCAGAGCTCTCATCCTCCTTTGGTGCCTACCTAACACTCAACTCTCATCTATGACTCCAAGAAGCTGTAGCATGTGCAGCAATCATATTTCAGTAAACTATCTGAGCAGACAGGTTAAACTAGGTTGAGGGTAACCGACCCACCTCAAACCCTTCAGTGAGTTGGGGCGGGGGAGGTGTCTATCCCAAGCATGATAATACTTCCTCCAGTGTGATGGGTAGCTGAGAACAGTTTGTTCCAATGGCCGTGAAGGTAGTGGAAGCAGACTCTGTGGAGCACTTAGAGCTGTCAAGACATCAAAGATACCAAGACATCAACTGCAGCTCAGGTCATCACCAGTTGTCCTAACTTTTGTCCTGCCACTGGACTTTGATGATTCTGGAAGAGAGAGGGTAAGGCTAATGACTGTGCAAGTCTATCTCACATAAATCCAGTTCACCCATGAGTCAAGACATCATTGGTCCTCTTCAAAAACAAAGAACAAACACCACCAACAGCAATTTGTCTCTGCTCAAGGGCCATGGGCTTTTGTTAGGTTTTTTTGTTTGTTTGTTTAGTACTATCCTGGGTGGAAGATCTGATATCCATTTCTCTTTGACATCATTTGTCATCATTCCTTTTGTGTACATTTTTAGAAATTTGATAGATACATTTTGCAAGAGGAATTGGAGGAAGAAGGAGACAAGGACTATGAAAAGTCAAATGTCAAGCTCTGGAATTAGAGCTAGGGGACCTGTGTTTAATCCCAGGTTTTGCACAGAGTAACTTTATAACTTGCTTTTTATGAACTTCGGGATCAAAACGAGTGGGTTGTATTAAATCAGGAGTTCAAAAATAAGCAGTGGCCAGATTTGGCCACCAGAGCATAGTTTGTCAACACCAGAATTAGAGTATAGATGCATTTTTGTTTAAATTAGTAAGGCCTATGAGAGAGTGTGGCATAGGGGATAGGGAACTGGTGCTGAAGCCAGAAAGAAGTCCCCAAAGCTTTGTAAGTCTATGATTGTGCTTTATAATTTCTGCTCAAGGTCAGACTTGGCTGGGTTGCATTTGAGAGATGTGTACCAGGGGTTGCTTGCCAGGCTGTATGGTACAAGGTCCAGAACTAGCTTTTTCATGCTCAATTTCACAGAAATAATATATTTCATAAAATAAACTTCCTTTCAAGGAAGCCCCAAATGTCACTTTACCACCCTGAAGAAATTTGAAAAATGGCTGGTTGTATGCTTCGGGATAAAGCAAATGAATTTATAAAGAGTTATATATATATGTGTGTGTGTGTGTGTGTGTGTGTGTGTGTGTGTGTGTGTGTGTGTGTATACACACACACACACATATATATACACATATACACACATATACATATATTATGTTATGTTTTGTTATGTTATGTCATATCCTATCATATTATATTTTATTGTATCTATTTCCTCTAGATAATTTCATAAATATGACCATTTTTAAAAAATTAACCTTAAGCTTAAAAAGCAATCACAGGCTAATCAGAATGCATTTTAATGTCATCCCATCAAGACTTGAATAGGTTTTTACTTAATTTCACAGGTCTGTCAGTCATTACGTCAGTCAGCAAATACTTCTTAAGGACTTACTACGTTTCCAGCAGGAGGAAGCGAGATGGCTCAGTGGATAAAGCACTGGGCTTGGAGTTAGGAAGACCCGAGTTCAAATTTGACTTTAGGCACTTACTAGCTGTATCACACTGGGCAAGTCCTTTCAGTTTGTCTTAATCTGTTGGAGAAGAAAATGGCAAACCACTCCATTATCTTTGCCAAGAAAACCTCACGGACAGTATGATTCATGGGGTCATGAAGAATCAGGCATGACTGGACAACAACAACAGATGTTTCAGGCATTAAGTATCAGAAATACAAAGAAAGATAAAAACTGTCCCTCCCCTCAAAGAGCTCACATTTTAATGGGGGAGACAAACATGAAAAGAACTAGGCATATATAAGGTAATTTAATTTCAGAGACTGAGAAAGTACATTGTTTTTCTCCTAAAGACGAAGAGGGTAAGTGAGGTGAGTGAGGGAGTACTAACAGCCAATTGTATGTTCGAGTCCATGGAGCAACTGATTTCTTGGGGACTATTAGTATATGACTTAAAAGTGAAATAATCAAAACAAGTTTCAAGAAACCAAGGATGAAAATGACAGCTCCAGAAGCAATGCTACACACTCAGAGATGTAATTGTCTGCTTTTGTTATATCAATTATACCATCAATTTGTTATATCAATTATAACATCAAAAGAATGTTTTTCTTTTCCTTGTTTGGTGTTTTTGTTCTATACCCAAGCTCTACTAGTTAGCTATAGGTTTAAAAGTACTCTATCCCTTGGATATACAAGCACACCCCAAGGTCATAATGCCTTAATCAATATGTTATTTCATAATCCCTAAGTTCCCACAAACAATGCAAATCAATATTCATCACTATCTACACATCATATGCTATTTTTGTCCATGTCTTCCCATAACTTCAGGTATATGTATATGTATATATTTAGATCTATATCTATATATCTCCCCATAAATATATATGTGTGTGAGTATGTGTATATATACATATATATATATATATATATATATATATATACATACACTTATGCATGTATGTGTATGTGTATAAACACATATTTTGGGGATATCATTCACTTATATATACTCAGAAATAATCGAGCTGCTTTTTCCCATCTTTGTCTTCTTTAATGCTCTTTCTACCCCCACATAAGCACGGGATCCAGGTGTGGTGGTTTTACCATCCTTGATGAAGGAAATATAATAATTTTAAAAAGTCTTATACGTGTTTCGTAAGTTTATCATCTTCCTTCCATTTTCATCCTTAAATGCCCTTGGAACAATCTTCCTTAGATGAATATCTTATACAGATTTTTTAAAAAACTGATTTTACCTTCTACTATTTCTCTTTGCTATGTAAGATGATATTGCTCACAATCATTGATCATCCTGCATCATAAAATTTTATATTTTTATATATATTTTATTTATTAATATGGTTAATTATTAGTAAATATATGATTAGCATGATTAATATAATAATGTTTTATATTATTTTGTATATAAAATAAGTTTATATTCCTGCCAGGTGTTTCCTTTTGTGGTGCTCTTTTTCTGCAAGTCAGTTGTTTGCAGACAAAATGCTGTCTTGACACTCTTTGTCTCCTTGTTGGGACAATTAATTTGCATTGGTTAAACTTCTATATAAAAATATTATAATTATTGTTGATGTCATTTATATTTTCCATTTTTTATTTTCAATTAAGTTCTTTTAAAAATAGTACAAGATTGAATCATATCAATTGTTTGACATTATTAATACATATATCTAAGTATTATTATTTCTTATTGATTTTTCCTAATTCTAATCTTAGTTCTGATGATTTGATTGTCTGACAGTACACACAGGGTTGATTAAGATCACAAACCATTACAGAGTCATAAACTGATGTCCCATTATGGCATGATGATGACATTGGGTTCAGAAACACCATGCTAATGGAATATAAGCTCAGGCAAGTTCTACTATGTTGAAAAGACGGAATATATCTCTGACCACAGATTGAGTATGTTTTTCAAGGACCAACCTAAATAAAGAGAGGCTCATCACCATAATAATCACCACTCGTCAGTCAGTAGGTCAGTGAACATTTAGTCTTGTACCCACTATGTGTCAGGCACTATGCTAAACACTTGAGATACAAAAAGAGTCAAAGGACAATCCCTATCCTTAAGGACTTTATGATCTAAAAGGGGAATAGTAAGCAAATTTTTTTCACTGTTGTTGTTAAGTCATTTTTTTAGTCATGTCCAACTCTCTGTGACCCAATTTGGGGTTTTCTTGGCAGAGATACTGCCTCCCCAGTTTATTTTACAGATGAGGAACTGAAGCAAACAGGGTTAAATGATTACCCTGGGTCACACAGCTAGTAATTAAGTGCCTGAAGTCACATTTGGACTTAGAAAGATGAGTCTTCTGGACTTCAGGTACAGCATTTTATCCATTGTACCACCTAGCTGCCATAAACAAATATGTACAAACAAGCTAAATATAGAAAAATTAGGAAATAATGAAAAGAAGGACAGAACTAGAATTAAGATGAATTGGGAAAGGCTCCCTGCAGAAGACAGGATTTTAGTTAGGGTTTAAAGGAACAACTAAGTATATAAACTCTCTCCTCAACAAATGAGCCAAAGGGAATGAGTGAAGGTGTAGTCAGTATTAGAAATGGTGGACCAGGAAGTTGTGTCATTAAGAGGAAACTAGGTTTCAGTGATAACTAGAAGATGAAAGGAGTGGGAGAGGAAAATATTTAAAATAAAAGGAATTTTGTTACCAATAGAACAGGCATTCCAGAGGGCACAGTGGAAGGCATGGACTCATTTTTGATTGGAACTTTGGAGTAGGAGTGTTGAGAGCGATGGAAATAAGGAATTGGGTGATGAAGAGTTGGGAATGGAGTTTGATTGATGACCTACAAGGATTCAGAATCACTGAGATGTGTAGAGTAGGACCAAGTGTAAGAATATTCATTATTGACTGAAGGTGCCACTCCTCTTCCAAGACAAAGCTGGAGATCAGGCTGGAAACAAGTACAAGATGAGATGGAAGGCACATGATCAGAGGATCAGTCCCTTTTTACAATTTCTCTTTCCTCTGAAGGCTCAACATTAGGCAGAAAATGGCACAGCAAAATGGTGGAATAAAAGCAGGAAAATGCTTGAGTTCCTGCTCCAACCACTTCCAATACCAATAAAAAAATGACTCTAAAAAATTTTTAATGCTACAGAATCCACAAAGTGACAGAAAGAAATAAATCTCCTTCTGAAGGCAGCCTGACAGGCTGACAGAAAGTGTCTATTGCATCGCGCTGGGAGCAGAGCACAGTTACACGTGAGCCACCCCAGCCCAAATTGGTGGCACAGATGGGGCAGAGCAGACTTCAGGAGAATGATTCACTAACAGCTGTGGTGGTTTCCAGGCTTCTCAACCCATAAATGCCAAGGAGAAATTAAAAGGTCAGTGGGGAACTCTGTTGGAACTGGGTGAGAGAAGAGCACGGTCCAGCCCCTGTCCCCTGGGATGGTGAAGGTGATGCAGGTGCTGCAGCTGCTGCCACATGGTTACCTCCTGAGCTCCAGGCCTACAGATCATAGGAGGACTAAGAAACCATTCACAGGGGAGTTTCTCTTGCTTTGACCTGCTTGGATCTGGGTTGCAATCTTGGGTGGCAGTCCTGGGGTGAGGAGCACTAGAGTGGCAGAGCTTGTTGAGGCTGTGGAGATGAAGTCCTCCCCACAGTTCTGAGGCAGGTGCCCAGAATAAGCTCTGACAATGCTGTACAAAATTTGGGACACAGCACTCTCCACTTTGGAAGCAGAGTTCTACTGTGGCAATCAGCTCAAAAGTCAAGTAATTGGCTGGCAAGATGAGCAAACAGAGGAAGCATAATCAAATTAGAGAATCATTTTTTGGAGACAAAGATGATCAAAACATAGAACCAGAAGAAGACAATAAAGTCAAAACTCCTGCATCAAAAGCCCCCAAGAAAAATATGGACTAATCATAGACCATGGAGGAGCTCAAGAAGGATTTTGAAAATCAAGTAATAGAAGTAGAGGAAAAATTGGGAAAAGAAATGAAAATGATGGAAGAAAATCATAAAAAGCGAGTCAACATCCTGCTAGAGGAGATGCCAAAAATACTGAAGAAAATAACACCCTAAAAATAGATTAACTCAAACGGCAAAAGAGGCCCAAAAAGCCAATGAAGAGAAGAATGCCTTAAAAAGCAGAACTGACCAGATGGAAAAAGAATTTCAAAAACTCACTGAAGAAAATAATTACATCAAAATTAGATTGAAGCAAATGGAAGCTAATGACTTTAAGAGAAATCAAGATACTATAAAACAGATCCAAACAAATGAAAAATAGAAGGCAATGTGAAACATCTCATTGGAAAAACCACTGACCTGGAAAATATATCCAGGAGAGATCATTTAAAAATTATTGGACTACCTGAAAGCCATGATCAAAAAAAGAGCCTAGAAATCATCCTTCAAGAAATTCTCAAGCAAAATTGCCCTGACATTCTAGAACCAGAGGGCAAAATAGAAATTGAACAAATTCACCAATCACCTCTTGAAAAAGATCCCCAAAAGAAAACTCCTAGGAATATCATAGCCAAATTTTAGAGTTTCCAGGTCAAGGAGAAAATATTACAAACAGTCAGGATGAAACAATTTGAGTATTGTGGAAACACAATCAGGATAATACAAGATCTAGCAGCTTCTACATTAAGGGATGGAAGGGCTTGGAATATGATATTTTGGAGGTCAAAGGATCTAGGACTACAACCAAGAATCACCTACCCAGCAAAACTGAGTATAATGTTTCAGGGGAAAATATGGTCATTCAATGAAATAGAGGACTTTCAAGCATTCTTGATGAAAAAACCAGAGTTGAATAGAAATTTTTACATATAAATACAAGAAGCAAGAGAAGCATGAGAAGGTAAACAGGCAAAAGAAATCATAAGAAACTTATCAAAGCTGAACTACTTACATTCCTACATGGAAAAATGATCATTGTAACTTATGAAATTTTTCTCATTATGAGGATAAATTGAAGGAAAAATTAATGTACATATATGTATACATACATATATATGTCTATAGGAGGGCATATGTGCATATGGATTCATATGTGAGTGTGTGTATATATGTGTACAAGTATACATAGAGGGCACGGGATCAATTGAATAGGAAGGGATGATATCTAAAAAAATAAAATTAAGAGATGGGAGAGGAATATAATGAGAGGAGATAGAGGGAGACAGAATAGGGTAAATTATCTCATATAAAAGAGGCAAGGGAAAGCTGTTACAATGGAGGGGAAGAACAAGAAGGCAAAAGGGAATGGATCAACCTTACTGTCATTGGATTTGACTTAAGGAGGGAATAACATACACACTCAGTTGGGTATCTTACCCTACAGGAAAGTAGTGGGGAAGGGGATAAGAGGAGGGATTATAGAAGGGAGGGCAGATTGGGGGAGAGGGTACTTAGAAACAAATACTTTTGAAAAGGGACAGCATCAAAGAAGAAAATAGAATAAATGGGGGGGAGGCAGAATAGGATGGAGGGAAATATAGTTAGTCTTTCACAACATGACAACTATAGAAATGTTTTGCATAACTACACTTGTATAACCTATATTGAATTGCTTGTCTTCCCAGTGGGGGTGGATGAGGAGGGAGGAAGGGCGAGAATCTGGAACTCAAGGTCTTAAAAACAAAAGGCAAAAATTGTTTTTACATGCAACTGGGAAATAAGATATACCATCAATGGGGTATAGAAATCCATCTTGCCCTACAAGAAAGTAAGGTAAGGGGTATGTGGGGGGGGGCACATAAGAGAGGGCAGACTAGGGGAAGGGGTATTCAGTATGCTTGCCATCTTGGGGTGGGAGATAGGGGAGAGATGGGGAGAAAATTTGTAACTCAAAATCTTGTGGAAATGAATGTTGAAAACTAAAAAACAAAAATAAATATATTTTTTTTAATGACACAGCAAGACATGGAAGGCAAATCCTACTCAGTGGAATTTCAGGGACAGGGTCCATGAACTTGTTTGACAAAAAAAAATCATCCTTGTTTTTGATAATCTCTAACTGTAACAATGCTTTTAATTATTTAAAAACATTATTTTAATAAGGGATTCATATGCTCTGCCACATTGTCAAAGGAGTCCATGACACAAACGAAAGGTTAAGACATAGTTAAATGGAACAGTGGTTCACAGGTGCCTCTTGGAGAAACAAGATGGGAGCTGACAGAGTGGCTTTTGTCATAACCAGGGGTGTGTTGCTAAATGTTTTAACAACTGCATAAGACAAACTTTTAAAATGAATCTGCATTATTATCATTGTCTCCATCATTTCTTAAATCTAGACAATCAAGCTCTGATTCATTGCCTTTGCCAGTTTTCAAGATGTAAATGCTCACACTGAAAATTTGATAATCAGCTCTCATAATCCGATTTGGGTTAGCTTCAATACACTTCTGGATTACTCTGCCTGAAGGGAACAATGAACATTCTTTCATGGAATATTTGTTTATCACAGTGCTAATGACATGTATTTGCAAAAACACCATCTTGAAAATAATTGCAAGTTTATGTATTAACATTGGTTGCTGAGGATGAAAAGAGAGAGAAATTCCGTGGAGAACCTGTTAATATTCTCCAAATTAAGTTGTCATGCCCGTTGGTGTATTAAATCAGCACATGCTTGGTGATTTCAGTGCAAATGTGGGAAAAGGTGAGGATTAGGAGATGGGGATAGTATGGTTCAGGAAGAAAGAATAAGATAGTCCAAAGACTTGTGTGTTATATAGAATCAAGGAGCACCAAGTAATGTTATAAAAATGAAATTTTATAATAATTTTGTTAAAATATGGTAAATACACTCCCACACTAATGTCTCAAACCATACTGCAAAGTCATTAAATTATCCACCAAAGTATCTCTGGCTCTCATTCCCTAGTCTGCTGTAACGATACTGGGATTTGAAGATCTTCCACGCCCCTTGAGCTTGCTGATGTAGCAGGAAGGGGTGGAGCAAGAGAACGCCGGAACCAAGCTAGTCGCTGTGCGGTGCGGACTGGAAGCGGCGGCAGAGGCAGTGGCTG
>CM053580.1:166858797-166875034 GCA_028627135.1 Pseudochirops cupreus | reverse complement strand
GTTACTGTAGGCATTGTGAATACTGCATTGCTGATACATCTGCTCCACACTATTTCCTGCTATGCTTTAGTTAGCTCTTTTCTTATGGATTAAACTATCTCAGGTAATGTTGCTTCCCCTAAAGTTTTGTTTTCATGGAACCAATTAGTACAGTTAAGTGGGGGCGTGTCCATGCAGCTCACATGATCTCAAAATTCTTGCAAAAAAATTATGAAGGTAGATCATTGCTATTATCTTTAATTTATACTAGATGCTGCTCCTAGGTAGCAGCCTGGTCACAGATATATCAAAATGACCTACAACTGTAACATTCACATATAACTTTAAGTATTTTAGAGCACTTCAGGCCTATTCCATTCTGTATTGCTTAGGAAAAGTTAAAAAATAAATGAGAGCTAATTTGAAAGTTCTACTATTGCCAAAAGAATTGCAGAAACATCTCTTGTACAAGCGGCAGCCCAGTGGATAGAGTTGGACTTTATTCCTGGTTCTGTATCCAGCCCATTAAAATGAAAGATGAAATGAGGAATCAGTGTGCAGTCCCTGCTGAAGGGTCTGATTGCGCCTATAAGGCACTGAGCAATCAGTTCAAAAATGATATATTCAGTCAATCAGCTGGTTGTGCTCTCCTGCTCTCTTGGTCTCTGTCTCTCTCTCTGTCTCTGTCTCTCTCTCTCTTCCTTCTTTCCCTCCTCCCTCTCCCAGTCTTTTTATCCCTCCTTCTCTCCCTCCCTGTCTTTCTCTCCCTCCTTTAATACTTCCTTTCCTCTCTCAAACACATATACACAAACTGCTTTGAGTTCTTCTTTCTTTTCCCTAATAAATTGGTTTGTTTGTTGCTTAACGGGCTATTTTAGCATTATGTTAGTCTACAAAGACATACAAAAACCTTTTTATGGGTCTTTTAGTCTTATTGCATGGTGAAAAATGTAATTATGCCAAGAGAAGATGAAATATATTATTATTTAAATGAAAACAAGTTGAATACTCCTGATAGGGATTAAATAAGATGAAATATTTGAACTTATACATAAGTAAATTGTAACTTACTAGTAGAGATATTTTTAAAATTAATTTTTAGTAACATATATAATTCTGCTTCAAACATTATAGTATATAACAAAAGTTCCATGTAAAAGATTAAAATTAAAAATTAAAATATCTTCCCTGCAAATGTTCATGGACTCATGAATATTTTTTAGAGCTGGAATTTAGAGTTTAGAGACCTTGCTAATCATCTGATTCAGTGCCTTTATTTTACAGATGAGGAAACTGTTTATTGACATCTGAAATAGTTTGGTGATTTTATTATGACTAGCTTAACAACAGTAAAACAAAGTTTGAAATTAGAAAACATTACATAGGTAGGTGGTTGTTTATTTTAATCATGAAAGTGGTTTAAGATGACAATTAGAAGATGTTCCTCTTATTAGCTTCTTTTTCAGATAAGTGACAGAGTTTAAGAAGCAATATAGTTTCCTTCTCCAGCTCATTTTACAGATGGGGAAACTGAGGTAAACATGGTTAAGTGACTTGCTCAGGGTCATATAGCTAGTAAGTGTCTGAAGTCAGATTTGAACTCAGAAAATCTGTTTTCTTGACTTCAGACCCAACACTTTAGATACTGTGTCACCTAGTTCCCCAAATATTCAACACTAGGAATAAATACATCTTCATTACTATAATAGATCTCTAATCTCATTGGTATGGGCAATTAGGTGGCAGAGTGGATAAAGTGCCAGGATTGGAGTCAGGGATTCTTATCTTCCCTAGTTCAAATCTGACCTCTGGCACTTACTATCCATGTGACCCAGGGCAAGTCACTTAGCATTGTTTGCCTCAATTCCTCATTCCTGAGCTGGAGAAGGAAATGGCAAACCACTCCAGTATGTTTGCTAAACAACAAAACAAAGCAACACAAATGAGGTCGTGGAGAGTCAGACACAACTTGAATGACCAAACAACAAAAATCTCATTGGTTTAGGTATCTTCCAATGGTACAGGTTGCATCCTTTTTGTGTCTTTTCATTTTGTGTGAATCTTGCCCAATGCTCTTCCATAATTCCTCTGTAAAGGGTGAATTTCATTTGTGCTAAAGGCCTTCCTCTGGTCAAGGGTTCTTAACCTGGGATCCGTGAACCTTAAAAATGACTCTGACAATTATATTACATCTAAATATAGTTTCCTTTTTAATCTTTCATATTTTATTTTATATATTTAAGAACATTTGTCTTAAAGGGTCCCCAGCTTCCTCCAGACTGCCGTAGGTATCCATAACACCCCAAAAGATTAAAAACTCTCTACTAGATCTCTTAACATTGTGTCATAGCCCAGTACTCAGGTTGTCCATCAGTTCTAACCTTTGATTGCCTCACTTCCTTTTCTGATTGTATTTTTTAAGCCACTGCTTAGGTGTGATTTCTCTTGTAAAATTTTAAACTATGGGATCCTATCTAGCTAGGTTCCTGGTCATTTCCATTCAGTAACCAATTCTTTCTGTTTGGTGAAAATCAGATCCAGAATAGACATTTCCATCGTTGGGTTTATCACCTTTGAAAAAACAAATTATCACTGGGACGAGTCAAGAGAGATTATTCTCTTCTTTGGGCAAAGAGAAATACAGCATATATCCAGATACCCTGAAGTCCCATATCACTAATTATCATGCTTCCATGCTAAGTGTGTGATCTGTTTCAAAACTGTGAGCCCCTTTCCTATTGATATGCAAGTAGTTGGTCTTATACTTTGATGAATGACAGTATTACTATTAACCATGCCTGCCTCGGTCTCCACCCAAATATTGTCTACCATGTACCTTGCAATAGTTCTTGAATTTCTTCATGAGTATATCTTCTTAATATTAAATAATTCTGTGTCAACTGCCCTTCCCCCACCCTTTTACTTATCATTCCATCAGTAAACATTTATTAAGTACCTATAATTGCCTGGCATGATGCTAGGTGCAAGGGGGATATAAAAAGAGGCAAAAATCATTTTCTGTCCTCAAGGAGTTTCTAATCATCATTTACTTTTTCTCTCTCTAGGTAGATGGATATAGATGGATGCATGTATATACATATACAATGCATAGGTACATATGTACTCTTCTCAAGGACAGGTAACTTTTTTGCCTTTCTTTATAATCAGAACAATACCTGGCACATATTAAGCACTTAATAAATGTTTGTTAACTAACTAACTAGAAAAAAAAGGGCATTAAAACAAAATGTGCATTCTGAAATTATGTAATTTTATTTATTTAGATTTCAGTAATATTCTAGACCCTGGAGGGATACAGTATTGCCCAAATACTCTGTCTAATTCCCTTGGCACTGCGATTGCTATGGAACCTGACTTGAGCCATGTCACTAATTTCATTGAGCCAGAGTCACCCTTCTCCAGATCATTTTTTTAATTTGTTAGCCTCCAGGAGTCACTGAGCTTGTTTCTTATCTTACATAGGCATATCCGTAATCTTTTCCCTTTTTTGGCCTTTTTTTGGAGGGGGGAAGGCAAGGCAATTGGGGTTAAGTGACTTGCCCAAAGTCACACAGTTATTGTCAAGTGTCTGAGGCTAGATTTGAACTCAGGTGCTCCTTACTCCAGGGTCAGTGCCCTATTCACTGTACCACCCAGCTGCCCCTGCATATTGGTGATCTAAAGAGAATTCCATTTCATCATGAGCATAAGCATCTCCAGTTTTCAGGATAGTTTTGTGTTCCCCATGGTTTTGTAGACTATACTAGTGGTAAGCAAAAGGAACCTTAGAACACAGCCTCTCAGACATTTTGTTCTTCTTGAAGTTTGGTCTCCAGCAGGCCTCTCAGGCTCCAAGATGGTGGAAAGAGTTCACTTTCTATTTAAACTATGGTGCAGAAATCCAAATTCCATTGTCAGACACCATCTTCTTAACCAGCTCCCAAATCTGACTTTCTTTTCTGAAGTACTCACCTTTAATTGGCAGTAATTATTTTTTTTCCTTTCTTTTTTTTGGAGGGAGGAAGGTAGGGTAATCGAGGTTAAGTGACTTGCCCAAGGTCACACAGCTAGTTTTTGTGTGTGTGTGTATTAAGTGTCTGAGGCCAGATTTGAATTCAGGTCCTCCTGACTCCAGGACTGGTGCTCTATTCAATTGGCAATAATTATTTTTTTAAAATGACTACTTGTATGTACTCTGCTATGATCTTCTGTTTCTTGCTTGAGACTTTATGATCTTTTAAAAATGCTTCCTAGTCTGAATGTAGATTGGAGAATACTATATTCTCTCTTTTTTCTTTCTTGTGGTTTTTCCCTTTTGTTCTGATTCTTCTTTCACAACATGACTAATGTGGAAATACGTGTAATATGATTGTACATGTATAGCCTGTAATGGATTGCATGCCATCTTGAGGAGGGGGAAAATCTTGTAACTCAAAATCTTATAAAAGTGATTCTTGAAAACTAAAACTAAATAAAACAAACAAGAAAATATTTCCTAGCTTTTTTTTGGCAGTGTCATTTGTACCTGTGTGAATCATTGAGCTGGGTGGCAGTCATCCAATTTAGCAAGTTCTTTGTGTAGTATTTGTTTTGGGAAGGCAGCCGACCTCTCTAGTATCATTACAAGGTTGGTAAAGTATTGCCCCGTTACCCCAATCAGGGATTTACCGGCTGCCATTACTCATTTCTTCTTCTTGCTCTTATGTTTCCTGGATCATCTGTCACTGTACATCACCTGTGATTTCACATCATTACTCCTTGGACAACAGTTTCTTTTTCATCAGAGGGTCTAGCAAACTCCTTCCTCTTCAGGAAGATCTTCATGTTTATTGTATTTAACTTTCATCTCCCTATCTCCCATGATCCAAAGGCCCTCCCAAAGGGCTCTGGGATAATAGGGACCTGGTTCTTACGCTAGATGCCTATGGTGAATTGACAAGATCCATTCAGATTGCTGGGTGCCTCTGGCATGACCTTAGTCCTTCAACTGCAGCATTCTCCTATTTGCAGGCATTGGAAAAGCAAGCTATTTAAGGAAAGCCTTCACTCTGGGTGACCAAGGTCTGACTCTTACATGCAGGAATCCTTTAAGTCAGGAATTCTTTTCACACTATGTATTTTTGATTTCATGTGCCTCTGCTTTAAGATGCCAAAGCTTCCCATCATAAGGGGATGAAGGTGGAGGAGAGAGAAATCTTATTCCCTAGAAGAGGTCTTTGTGTGCTTGTGTCCTTGTGTTGGGGCAGCATGAGAAATGTCCCTAATGCCAAGTGTCCATCCCCTGTAATCTTATCATTTTCATTGGGGAACTCATAAAATTGATCAGAGACTCCTCTGGTCCTTTAGATTATTTGCCTGTGGAGACTGGGATATCTCTTGATTTAAGCCTTATAGCATCACTAGGGGACAGCTAGGTGGCACAGTAGACAGAGGGCATGGCCTGGAGTCAGGAAGACTCATCTTCCGGAATTCCAATCTGGTCTAAGACATTTACTAACTGGGTGACCCTGGACAGCTCACTTAACCCTGTTAGTTCCTTAGTTCCTCATCTGTAAAAATGAGCTGGAGAAGAATGTGGTAGATCTATCTTTTGCCAAGAAAACCCCAAATGGGGTTACAAAGAGTCAGAAGTGATTGAAATGACTGAGTGACAAGAGAGGAACAATGGCGTTAAAATGATGAGGTTCCTCCCCCGCCCAAGGGATAGTTTAGGATTATTGAAAGCATTTTCAGTTTCCCAAATATAACTATTCTCATCTCCCTATTAAATTCTTTACTCAGCTAATTGTCCATCTTAAAGTATCTTTCAAAGAT
Source organism: Pseudochirops cupreus (assembly GCA_028627135.1). NCBI lineage: Eukaryota > Metazoa > Chordata > Mammalia > Diprotodontia > Pseudocheiridae > Pseudochirops > Pseudochirops cupreus. The sequence continues at coordinate 166,869,241 of CM053580.1, read as the reverse complement.
AAATGTACCGATGGGATTAGCTTAATGAGCTGTCCATCCTACTGCATATCTGTCTAGATAATTTATATTCTTAGTGTTCTACATTTTTTTATGTGCATTTTTAGGCAGTAGCCTTTTGAGTGGTTGTTAATCTCATTAAGAAGACTCTGAAGTATCACTTTCAAAAGGGAATCCTGCTTCTTTTTGAACTCCGAGCTAAACATCTTCCACAACAGTGGCAAAGAGCTTTCACAATCAATGACTTGGCAAGCATTTTTTTTTTCCCAGCACCTACTATGTATGTGTCAGGCAGTGTGGGAGGTGCTGGGGATATAATGTAAAGAATAAAACAATGCCCCTCAATGACCGCTAGGTGGCGTAGTGGGTGAAGTGCTAGACCTGGAGTTGGGAAGTCCTGAATTCAAATTTGACCTCAGGCACTTGCAATGAGACCCTGGGCAAATCACTCAGCCGCTGCCTCAGTTTCCTTATCTATAAAATAGTAATAATAATAGCACCTCCCACACAGGGTCATTGCGAGGATCAAACAAGATGACATTTGTACAGTGCTTTGCAGATCTTAAAGCACCATATAAATCTTAGTTATTATATGCTAACAACTACTGGCATTTATATAGCATTTTAAGGTTTGCAGTGTACTTTACATATGTTGTTTCATTTGATTCTCACAACAGCCTTGTTAGGTAGATGATTTTATTATTCCCATTTTACAGATGAAGAATATACATCATATATAATATATAGTATTATATTTATATAATATTATTATATAATATATAATGTGTTATATAATATATAATGTGTTATATAATATAATGATGTTATATTATATAATACATAATTATATAATGTATTACATATATAATAATTATATATATATGTAAGTATGTAAAAAGTAATTTGGAGAAAAGGTAATAGCAGTTTGGATGTATCGTGGAAAGATTCACATAGAAGCTGGCATTTGAGCTAAGTTTTGAGGGAAAGAAGGGATATTGAGAGCTGGAGGGAAGGAGGGAAGAAGGAAGAAGGAGGAGGTTTCAGGAATGCAGGGCTATGAGTACAAGGGCACAGAGATAGTAGGGTTGTATGCTCATTGGTTGTTGTCCTTTGTTCTCAAAGAGACCAAAATGACATCACTATGTTGGGGTCAAGCTGCAGTGTATCCGACTGTGGCAGATCAGATCAAAACAAGTTCAGAAGACTCTCCCAAAGCTTGGACACAAATAGTCTCTATGAACATTCAGGATGGAGATGTCTCTAAACATTTCTTTTGAGCTACTGTAATTCTGCTCTGCTCATAGAGCACCATGTCTTCTTTGACGCAGGCATGCTATGCATGGAGGTCCTTTGCCAGTGTCTCCCATGTCATGAAATCAATTCCAAAGTTCTTGAGAGAAGAAAAAAAAAAGGTTTTTGGACTAAATATTATTGTATGTAAGGAATAACAAGAAGGCGAGTCTGGTGGAATCAGAGAATACAGGAAATGGAGTAATGTATAGCAAAGTTGAAAAGATTGGTCAAGGACAAGTTAGAAGGGCTTTAGAAGCCAAACAGAGGAGTTTATATTTGATCCTAAAGGCACTTTAGGAAATGGCAAACCACTCCAGTATTTTGCCAAGAAAACCTCAAATGGGGTCATGAAGAATTGGACACAACTGAAAAATGACTGAACAACAAAAAGGCACTAGAAACAGTGGTTCTCAACCTGTGGGTTGCGACCAACCCTTTCACAGAGGTCACAGGGGTCGCCTAAGACTATCGGAGAACACATATTTCCAATGGTCTTAGGAACGGAGACACCGCTCCTCTATCTGTCTCCAGGCAAGTCTGCCCACATGCCGACATATGAATATTAAAGGATCGTGGCATTAGGAAGGTTGAGAACCACTGCTCTAGAGTTTACCTAGTAAGGGGAATAATATAGTCAGACCTGAGTTACAGGAAAATCACTTTAACATCTGAGTGGGGGATGGATTAGAGTTGAGAGAACATTTAGACAAGAGTTCAATACTCAAGTCTTTAATATAGGACAGGTTTGTGTTAAAATTATAGAATTGTAGTATTGTCAAATTCGACAGAGATCATCTAATTTGACCTCTTTCCCAAATATGTTCTTGAGTAAATCTAGAAAAGCATATAGATGCTTAATGAGTCCAGTGGGAGAGAACTGTTTTTAACTGAGCTTGAATTTTTTTGTTTTAAATCTTTATTCTAACTCAGTGGAAGTCTGCTGTCAATTTAACAGGTCTCTGGCTTCTATCTGGAAGAAAATACAGTAAATGTTGTTCTGCTAATTATTAATGTAAATGCATAGCCTTGCAGGACTAGATTTGTTTTCAAAATGGATAACCCTGTAATTATATTTTAATTTAATTATGTTTCATATTTCATTTTAATTTCTTAATTACTAACTTCCTCAACTCTTAGATTGGCCAGGATATTCTAAGAAAAAAATAATCATGAATCAAACATCCTATTAAAATGGGTAAATTTTCCTATATTCAATAATCACTTATTTGGCTTCTTGGTTTAAGCAATCCAAAACATAATGGGCTTTATCATAAAGAGAAATGCAAGTGGTCTCTTTGTATCTCATGAATCTCACAGAAGCATTTAGCTTTTGCCTTCCAGCAATACTTTATATGTTTTCTGTACTTCTTTGCTTATATCTGACATATTTGAGGACAAGGAAATGCTGAAAGGTAAGGGAAAGTACCCTCCCCTCCAATAAACACACACACATACGCATATATTTCTACAATATATCATATTCACACTCAAGGTTTTACACAAGTTGGCTTTGAGGGGAAAAAGCATTCTGTGTTTAAGCTAATATAGCCTATTAAGCAAGTTGTTTGTGGATTAAATGATCAAATATTAATTGAGTACCTACTACATGATTTGACACTCTTCTAGGTATTGTGGGAGACACAAAGACAAGGCAAAAAGTGTTTTTGAAAGCTCCTGGAGGGCCTCTTTCTATCTGCTCCAGGCATTGTAACTCTAGACACAATACATGTTTGTTGAATGAAGAAATGATTCTCTGTTCTCAAAGATCTCAAAGGAGAAAAGTTAAATAGCAACACAAGAATGACAAAACATCGTCTACTACTGGGTGGGACAGGAGAAGTTCCTTTAGTAGGGAGCCATTCCCCTCAGAATCTGTTTTTTCCTTGTGAAGGGTCATGTGGAATTTGAAGGGTGAGGAGTGGTGATTATCACCATTGCTGATGGTGGCATCCTGGTACTACTCTCCTGAGATAATTCCCAGGTCACGGCTAAGACGGTAAATATGCAATGTCTAAGACGGTCATGTAGTGGGAGAAGTAGGAGAAGGTCATGCAAAAATTTTATATTCAGTATACTACTACCCCTACTAGTACTACTAATACTAGTACTACTACTATCACAGGCATTTATATAGCAACTTCAAGGTATGTAATGCACTTCACATATGTTATCCCATTTGATTCTCATAACCACCTTGTTTGGTAGATGATTTTATTATTCCCATTTTATAGTTAAGGAAGCTAGGCTGGAAGAGGTTATTTCCCCAGGGTCACACAACTAAGAAGTATATGAGGCTGAATTTGAACTCTGGTCTTCCTGGTTACAAATCCAGAACTCTACCTAGTACATATGAAAAGGCGGATAGATGAAATGCCCATTGCATAAAAGGAGAAAACAGGACAGGACAGCTGATAGCCCTAAAAATGAAATTCAATGTGTATTCCAAACATTAACAAAAATACTTATTTAAACACACACATGTGGAAGCAGAATGACTCAGCCTTAATGATGTGTCATGAGCAGAATTTCATTCAGCTAGAAATACTGTGATATGAAAATGCATCAGAAATCTTACTGGCATACTTAATAGCTGTTATTGAAAATGTTCATCACATGGTAATGCTCCCTCTTAGGAAAGACCATTAGATTGAATTGTACTCATTTAAATGCTGGTGTGGGATGTTGCCTTTGTCTGTGCAATTATGAGAGTATTTAATACATTGTGTAAAGCAGCTGAGAGACTGCACATGAGGAACAGTATGCCATTGCAGTAACTTATTATATTTCGATGGCAGAATAGAGAAACAGCTACCTTTGTAGTGCCATCACTGAGAATACAACTGTCTAGTTGCTCTCTATGTCTTCAAGTCTGACTAGTAGCACAGATGATCCCAATTCTCCCCCCAAAATGGTTGCTTGTTGATTTACAGGACTTATCTATTGTTAGTGACTTTCTCCTTCCCTTCCCTTCCCTTTCTTCTTTTCCTCTTCTTTCTGTCTTCTTTTCCTCTTCTTTTCTTTTTCTTTTTAAAACTAGTTCCCTCTATCCCACTCAGGCTGGAAGTACGTGGGTGTAATTCTACCATATCCCATAGGAGTCTGACCTGCTCTGGGTCTCACATTTCTGACCTAGGTCAGTTACTTGTTCTGTAGACAACCTGGTGGCCCCATTTGACAGGGCTTGCCATATTCATGCCAAATTTATTGCAGGCAACTGAATATTCTAGCCCACTGAAGCCCATATCTCATGAGTTCGAGACATCTGCCAGTCTCAACTTCCCAGTCACCAGGATTAAAGATGTATGCCCCTATACTTGACTGACTTTGCGTTTTTCTGAAACAGCTGCTCTACACCAATGTTCAAAATGATTCACCCCGTGACATGACTAGACACCAGATTAATCTGACACCAGCTATTATTTCTCAGCAACCCTCAGCTGGTTTTAGGATTTATAGTAACACAGAAGCCTGCCAAAATCAAACTCATTTTGTGCCATTCTTTCTCATTTTATCTCACATTGCTTCCTTTTATGTATCCTGTGTTCCCAGTAAACTGGACTATGTTACATTTTCTAAAAACAGCTTACAATTTCCCACCTCTTTGTCTTTGCTGTACTATTTCCTATTGCAATACTTGCACATCTTGTCTTTACCTGTTGAAATCCCACTCATCCTTCCAGGATCAACTCAAATGTCACCTCCTACATGAAGTTTTCCCTGACCCCCTTCAATTGAAAGTGTTCCCTTCCTCCTCTGAAGTATACTAGTTTTGTATTTCTCTTATGCACTTATAAGACTCTATTTTGTATTTTTGTGTATGTATATGTTTTATGTATATATATGTATATATACATATATTCACATATACATACATAATACAACATATGTGTATACAACATACATGTATATATGTATGTGTGTATTTACATGTATACACACATATCTACACACACACACATGTTAGTAAGTAATTGAACTCCATTTGGGCAAAAACCAGTGCCTTGCAATTAGTAGGTACTCAAAAAATGTTGAATAAATTCAGTTTTTCAAAGCAATGAGCATTGCGTCAGCCTTATCTTTTGTTACTCCTCAGTAACATCCAACTCATCTTTTGATAGTGCTAACTTTCTTGTCAACACTAGTATACCATCCTTTTTTGGCCTTCTGGTCTTCACTCCTATTGCTCATTAATTGGGAACTCTTCTATTGTTCTGCTCTCCACTAATCCAAATCTTATACTTCCTTTAAGGCCTAGTTCAAGGTCCAAACTTTCCCAGTCTAATTTTATCCCACAGTGATGCTTTCTTATTCTGATTTCCCTCTGTACTATACTATCCTGACTTTAATTGTTTGTTTTTTATCTTGTGACTTTTCTCTGTTTCATCATATATCTTTCCCCCTGAACTAGATTGCGAGTGTCCTACTGTGAGTGTCCAATAAATAGATTAATTATAGTTGAAAGTTTGATCTTCTCTGGTTTCAAATGTCTCCTTATGTCTTTCATGTAACAAGTTTTGGGGTCTCCTGGGATCATCCATAACTGGAAAATGACTATCATATTTTATGACCACCAGTAGACTGGTTGAATTATAAGATATAATTGTTGATGATTTTACTCTACAACTTAATGTTATGTAGGACTCTAAGGCCGTGTGATTTATAGGGCGTAGGATACCCTCTATCCAGAAATATCTTTCTAGATTTTCTGCAACTAGAGCCTGAAATACATACCATTAGTCACTCCTCTGAGTTAAGGCATTCAAATACAAATATATTCTCCAGGATAAGTGACACAGAATAATGCCATTAGCAGATATGAGCACATTAGAGAATAGGAAATGAACCTGTGATATCATTAGCATAGGGAATTCCTAGATAAAGTAGCTCCTTCTACCTGTTATAGGTTGACAACCTCTGTTCGACTTAAAATTTTGGAGAGCTGCCTAGAATTTTGAGAGTTTAGGCAACCTGCCTGGAGTCACCCAGCATGTGTCAAATATAAGAATGGAACTTAAGTTTTGGTTTTGAGGCCAGGTCCCCAATCACTATGCTATGTTATCTCTTTAATGAGTACAAAGGCCCATAATAATTTATTTATTTATAATTTTATTTTTAATTTATGGAATAAAACAAGCATTTTCATAACACAGTACAATAAAAAGATGATTGCATATGAAACTACAAATCTATTATGTACAACTTGCTGTTCCATTCAAATATACAACAAAATGATCATGTATGTTTCTTTTTTTTTCTTTCCTTTCTCCTTCCCACCCTAGAAATAGCTACCATTAGACACAAATAGGTATAGATATGTGAAATTATTCTATACATACTTCAATTTATCAGCTCTTTTTCTGGATGCAGAAGCATCTTTCTTCATATGTTCTTTATAGTTAATTTGGATATTTATAATAATCAATATAATTTACTTACTCAAAGTCATTCTTAAAACAACATTGCTGTTACTGTATACAGTGTTCTCTTGGTTCTGCTCATTTAACGCTTCATTATTTTGCACAAGTCTGTTCATGTTTTTCTAAGATCATTGAGCTCATCATTTCTTATACCACAGTATTATTCCATCACAATCATATGCCACAACTTATCCAACCATTCTCCAAGTGATGGGCATCCTTGCAATTTCCAATTCTTTGCTACCACAAAGAGAGCTGCTATAAACATTTCAGAACATATAAGTTTTTTTAGACCAAGTAGTAATATTGCTGGGCCAAAGGTTATAATTGGGCATAATTCCAGATTACTCTCCAAAATGGTCGGATCAGTTCATAATTCCACCAACAATTAATTAGTGTCTCAATTTTTCCACAATTGTCATTTTCCCCTTCTATCATTTTAGCTAATCTGATAGGTGTAAAATGTTATCTCAAGGTTGTTTTAACTTGTGTTTCTCCAATCAATAATGATTTAGAACGTTTTTTCATGTGATTATAAATTGTTTCTTTGAAAAATTGCCTGTTGATACCCTTCACCATTTATCAATTGGGGAATGCCTCATATTCTTATAGATTTGACAAAATTCTTTGTATGTTTTAGATATGAGGCCTTTATGTGATAAACTGGCTATAGAATTTTAACCCAAATTTTCTGCTTTCCTTCTGATTTTGGCTACATTTGTTTTATTTGTATAAAAACTTTTAAATTTAATGTAATCAAAATTATCTGTGTTACACCTAACTCTGCTTTCTCTTATTTATTCATAAGTTGTTTACCTATCCATAAGTCTGATAAGCAGTATGTTCCATGCTTCTAATTTTCTTGTAAAATCTCTTTTTATATCCAGGTCATGTATCTATTTTGACCTTATCTTGGTAAATAGTAAAAGGTATTGGTCTATGCCCAGTTTCTGCCAAACTGCTTTGACCAAATAATTAATTCTTATCCCAAAATCTTAAGTCTTCACATGTGTCAGATACAAGGTTATTATGTTTTTTAACTGCTGTAAATTGTATGTCTTCTCTATTCCATTGATCTGCCTTTCTGTTTCTTAGCCAGTACCAGATAGTTTTGATAATTACTGCTTATAATATTGTTTAAGATCTGGCACTGCTAAACCTCCTTCCTTTACATTTTTGCATTATTTCCTTTAATATTCTTGATTTTTGTTTTTCCAAATGAATTTTGTTGTCATTTTTTCTAATTCAGTTTTTAAAAAGGCAATTTAATTGGGATGGCTTTGAATATATAAAATAGTTTGGATATAATTGTCATTTTTCTTATGTTGGCCCTGCCTACCCATGAACAATTACTATTATTTCTTCAATTATTTAAATCTGATTTTATTTGTATAAAAAGCTTTTTATAATTTTGTTGATATAGTTCCTGGGTTTGTTTTGGCAGATGTGCTCCCAGGTATTTTATACTGTCTAGAATTATTTTAAATGAGGTATTTTTTTACTTTCTCTTCTTGCAGGGTTTTGTTTGTAACATATAGGAATGCTGATGGTAATTTATCAGTAGAGAGCAAGAAGCTAAGGGGATGGAACACAGGACACATAAGTTTTGATGTAGTGAAAGACAAACTTAAACTACTTAAAATTTTGTTTCAGATTCCCATAAGCTCCTGGAAAATTCCATGGTAACAAAAGGTACTAATCTGTGGATACCCTTTGAACCAGCTACACCACTACTAGGCTTAAAGCCCAAAGAACTCAAATAAGTATTAAAATGAACTATATATACTATGGTGTTTATAGGAGTTTTTTTCATAGTAACTCCAAATTGGAAAATAAGGTGCTATCCTCCAGTAGTTAACAAATTATGGTATATGAATTATGATATGTGGCATATGGTAATGGAATATTATTGTGCCATAAGAATGACAAAATGGACAGTTCCCAGGGAATTTGGGGAAACCTCTATAACTGATGCAGGTTAAAATGAGCAGAAGTAGGAGAAAAATGTATATAGTAACAACATTGTAGAGAAAAACAACTTTGAAAGGCTTTAAAACTCCTATCAATAGAGTGACAAGCCAGAGGTCTGAGGATGAAATATGCTACTCACCTCCAGCCAGAGAAATTTAAAATTCAGAGAGAGACATACATTTGCAAGCAGACACAATGTGGGCATTTGTTTTGCTAGACTTTGATATGATGAAGGTTATTGTTGATGTTCAATAGGAGGCAATGGGAGACACAGATTATGAATGCATGCAAAAATAAATTAATTTTTAAAAGAAAAAAATAGAAAAAAGACTTTAAAAAAAAGAAAATTCCATAGTGACTGAAAATACAGCATTCCTTTATCTCTGAAATTATGCCCCCCAAGTCTGAACATATAAAACAATGGATTGGAAATATGAAAACCCACATTATCAGAATCTTCCTACTTCTGTCTATGTTGATCTCTTTCCCCTAAACTCAGTATTTATTTTCCATGCTCTCATATGGTCCTGTGATAACTATTATGGTACAAGATAACCATGTTCATATTATTTCAATATATTACAGAGTCAGTGTAATTTTATTTTCCACACTCTCAATTTTTTGTGAGGTACTGGTTCTATTTCCAAATAAGTCCACTAATGCTAGTTTAAGATATTACAGAATTATCTGCCTATGAGGGAATGGCTTAATTTGTTCACAAAACTGATTGGTCTCATTGGAATAGACATTTGAGTTTTCTTTTTTTGCATACCTGAAAGATTTTATACAAATTGCCAATGGTAGGAACACTGGTTATTTGATCTCTATCAGATAATGAATATTACATTAGTCTTCCTTCTAAACTAAGTAGAAGAGTTTTAAAAAGAAATGTCCAGTACTTAGTACAGTGTCTGGCAAATAGATGCTTAATAAATTTTAGTTGACTGACTACCATATAGTAATTTATACATTTGGTCAATTATAACTTGGGCTCAGTTTTCAAACTTGTTAGCTATGATCTTGGTCAATTCACTTAACCTCAATGTTCTTTGTGCCTCAGGAAGCTCCCTGGGACTTAGTGTAGGCCTTTCTCTTCTTATGAAATCACAGGTCTTTTATATACTTACATAAAAACACAAATCTATTCACATAGGAAATATAGCATCTATGTGTAGCCTATGGTATGGCACCAAATCCTAACCCTCTCCAGTATCTCTCTCTTCCAGGGCTAGGGCTGACTCAGTGATCTCCATTGCATATGCTTTAGCATGTCAGCCTCTTTTTCTAAGAAGGCAGTCACTCAGCTACTTCTTTAACTCTAAGGGTTCTAGGGATATCTCTTGTGGGTAACTATTCCCACCAATACCATTGCTCATCAGTCCCCATAAGAGTATTTTTCCCATTAATAAATTAGTCACTAATAATACTTAATCTTAATTTTTAAAACTTACCAAAAATGCAAACACATAATATTTATGCAACATTTTACCCATTAACCTTAATTACATTCCCTTACCAATGTGTATAGTATCCCTGAGGAGAGTGAGTACAAGCCCTAAGTCCAAGGTTGGTACAGAATACATGTAGGGAGTACACAGCTCTAGAATAGTAGACTTTGGGCCCTCTTTCTGACTCACTAATTGCCCATAAAAATTCCTTGATGAATGCAGCTTTTGCATTGAAGAAATACTTCCACTGCTAAGGTGAGCTAATCCACATTGTACATAGTTAGCTCTGTTGGGCATAACATTTCAGCCAGACTAGAT
>CM053580.1:166839317-166858697 GCA_028627135.1 Pseudochirops cupreus | reverse complement strand
GATAGCCGTTGAGCCCCCCCCGGCTGTGAAAAACCCAGATGTTGGTGCTTCCCTCTCTGGTAACTGAATAGGTAACTGATGTAATGGTCAGACGCTGGAAGCCGTCTGCTGATCTGTTTTTCTGTTTGTTTGTAACTTCTGTTTGTATTCTCTGAAGTTCAGGGTGCGGACTTTTCCCCCTGAACTAGGTAAATGATATTTGATCGATTAAAGTAAGATTGTTAACCCATTTTGAGTTGCTTTCCTTTAGAAAAGCAGATCTAAGAACCTGTGCTAGCAGCCACCCTGGGTGTGCTGGGGTGCTTGCTGATACAATGATGGAGTAGGCTTTCTGTGATGCTCTGCTTCTGAGTTATTTTTGGGCTCAGATGGGCTTACTCTGGTAGAAAGGCAATGACCTTTATCTTAAAGTTGGCAAAAGCCTCTTTATCTTTGTTCTTTTGGCAGGCTTCTTCTTCTACTTCTTCTTCTTTTTAAAAATTTATTTATTTTTAGTTTTCAACATTCACTTCCACAAGATTTTGAGTTAAACATTTTCTTACCTTCCCTCTCCTTGCCCGTTTCCAAGACAGCATGCAATCTGATATAGACTTTTCATATACATTCACATTAAACATATTTTCACATTAGTCATGTTGTAAAGAATAAGAATCAACGGGAAGAACCACATAGAAGAAACAAAACAAAACAACAACATAAACAAAGAGAGCAAATAATATACTTCAATCTGCATTCAGACTCCAAAGTTCCTTCTTGATGTGGATAGCATTTTCCGTCATGAGTTTTTTGGAGTTGTCTTAGATCCTCGTATTGCTGAGAACAGCTAAGTCTAACAAAGTCAGTCGTTGCACAATGTGGCTATTACTGTGTACAATGTTCTCCTGGTTCTGCTCACTTCACTCTGAATCAGTTCATATAAGTCTTTCCAAGTTTTTCCGAAGTTTACTTGCTCCTCATTTCTTATAGCTCAATAGTATTCCATTACGTTCATATACCACAGGATTCTTCTTTTCTACCTCTCAGCAGCAACAGGCGCCAATACAGAGAAATATATTTTGTTTTCTCTTAATTTCTGCAGTATTATGCTGGCTGATATATTCTCTGCTTACATATTCCCTTCAAATGTAGCCACACACTTGGATGTGTGTAGAAGCATGATTTCCAAACATGAAGCACAATGGAGATGTGACCCTTGGCAGTTCTCAGCACCAACTTAGAATAGAATCGATCTAAAATAGAATGGAGTCCATTTAAAAGGCTCCTACTATGTGCCAGACACTGTGCTGAGCATTGGAGATCCGATGAAAGGGCAAAAGTCCTCTCAAGTTGCTCACTGTCTAATGAGGGAGACAACGTGCAAACAACTATGTAGAAACATGTTGTACACAGGATACATAAAAAATAATCAACATAGAAAATTAGAATTAAAGGGGAATGAATAGGAAAGGCTTCCTGTGGAGGGTGGGAGTTAGTGGGACTCAAAGAAAGCCAGAGAAGCCAGGAAGTAGAGAAGAGGAAGGAGAGAATCCCACGCATGGACAGCTGGCGAAAATGCCCAGAGTTGATATATGGAGTTTCTTCTCTGAAAAACAGCAAGGAGGTCAATATCACTGGAGTACAGAATATGTGAGGGGCTGGGTGTGGTGTAGAGTTGAAATGATCAAGATTGATTCTGTATCATTTTCTTATTGATCCTATTACGATTAATTGATTTCATCCTGTAACTGCTTTAGTCATGGGTCTCTGTCTCTGAACTTAGTTCAAATTCAGCTGGCCTGTCATGGGTTAAGTTTAGAAATCCAGTTCTCTTGCTAATAACTATTCTATACTCACCTCAAGGAATTTAACTGACCTTGGTGGATACAGTTTGCTGTGAGGAAGTTGGGAGTATTATCTTTACATTACCAAACTATTCTTCAAGGATGTCTGATTTGCTGTCCAAAAAGTCTAGGCCACTATTGTAGATGGACTCAAACAATGAACACATCTTAGTAACGGGGGTGGGAGGTGAATGGGGGAGAAGGAGGTTGTTGCAAGCTCCTCATTACCAAACTTCCAACCAATTGTATTGTTCCCCATGTCTCGGTTATGTAACCAGTCATGTTTCTGTTCTTTGCTCTGTACTTACCAACACTTACAAAAGGGAAACTGCCCTATTGCTCAGGGTCTTTGACCAGAGGCAGAGGCATTGACCCATTCTTATTAATAGGTACAGTGCCCTATAAATAAACTGTTAAATTGCTTGGAGAGAATTGTCTCAGTTTAACTTTTTGTTAAATTTTACTTAGAGTTTAAAAAAGCTGGAAATGTAGGGGAGGGAGGCCAGGTTATGAAGAGCTTTGATTGTCAAATGAAGCATTTATATTTGCTCTTCAAGTTGATAGGGAGCCACTGAAGTTTATGAATAGAGGGTGACATGGTTAGATCTGAGGTTTAGGAAAATCACTCTGACAACTGTATGGAAGATGGAGTGAAGAGAAAGTTGAAGCAAAGAGATCCATCAACAAGCTAATTCAGTAGTTTAGGCATAAGGTGATGTGGGCCTGTACCAGGGGGGTGGTAGAGTCAGAGGAGAGAGAGCATTTATAAAACAGGCCTTGGCAACAGACTAGATATGGGGAGTGAGAGAGAATGAGTAGAGAATGATACCTAGGTTGTGAACCTGGGGAACTGGGAGAATGGTGGCACCACCAAAATTAATAGGAAATTTAGAAAGAGAGGAGAGTTTTAGGGGAAAGATAGTGAGTGAGTTCAATTTTGGACACTGAGTTTAAGATGTCTAGGGGACATCCAAATCAAGAAGTCCAATAGGCAAGTGGGGATCTGAAACTGGAGGTCAACAGAGAGATTGGGTTGGATAATAAGTAGATCTGAGAATCATCAGTACAGAGAAAATAATTGTATCTGTGAGAGCCAATGAGATGAGCAAGTGAAAGAGTATATAGAGAGGAGAGAACCCAGGACAGAGTCTCAGAGGACCTTCATGATGAGGGTCCCTGATCTGGATAAAGATCCAGCAAAGGAGACTGACGAGGAGCAGTAATATAAATGGGTAGAGAGCCAAGAAAGAGTAGGGTCTCTCAATCCTAGAGAGGAGAGGAGAGCCTATCTTTCTTAGTAGTAGGTGGTCATAAAGAATACAATGGCTTCTCACTACCCAGCAATCACGCAATAACAAGTGGCAGTGCAGTAAGAGCTGGCATGTTTACATGGTACTTTGACATTTTCAGAGCACTTCATATAGATTGTCTCATTTGAGCTTTCCAAGTTTCCTATGAGGTAGATGCTATTATTATCTCCATTTTGAAGATGAAGAAACTGAGACTGGGAGACGTTAAACAATGTCTAGAGTCACACAACTGTTAAACGTATGAGATGGGATTTGAACTCAGATCTCCCAGACTTTTTTTTACAACAGTCTCTCCATTGTGCCTTCTAAATTCCTTGGAATTAGGATATAGTCTCTCTTTAACACAATTCTGAGATTTTTTTTTAAACTCCACCCTTCTTTCTTCCTAAAATTTGCTTGGTTCAGCATATAGGCTGTCTCTGCGAAAGACCCAACTCTAGCTAATAGTTAGTAATGAAACCCATTTTTCTGTCTGTAATCAGGTAAACTATATTTGTCTCAATCATACAACAGTTCTCAACAGTGTCTGAATTTTCCCGGTTGTAAACCTAAAATTCTCTGTTCTTTTTATCCAGATCATTGGGTGGACTATGCTCTTCATTTAGTCCAATGTTCCACTGCCAATGACCATGCAAATAACGACTGTGGTCTCAATACAGAGAACTCCAAAGGAGACTCATCTCAGTAACTGTCTCTCTTAGAATTCTGAGTTGTAGTTATGGCCCATGCAAGTGAATTGTCAAGAGTTTCCACCTTTCACATTCTTCATGTTTGGAGATAATGCTTCTAATTGCATTATCTTCTAGGTGTATGGCTACATTTTTAAAAAGCAGGAAGCGTGTTATAAGCCAAGAAAACCTGGGCTCAAGTCCTTCTTTTGACACATATTGGCTCTGTGACATTGGGGAAAGTCAAGTAACCTCTCAGTGATCTAGAAAACCGTCTAAGACTCTTAAGTTACAGAGAAGGTGTCACATTGAAAAAGGGAGCTTTCTCATGGGAATTCCCTATACTAATGAAATCTTAGTTGCAGTCCCTATATGCACAGCAGTCTCTGTACTACTACATCAAGTATATAACCAGATAACACATAGCTTGTCTACACAGAGATTAGGAACCAAGAATTCATCATTTATACCATATATAGTTTTTTCATGTATGATATTAATATATGTTTTTGTTGTATGCAAGATTGTCTGTAGATGGGAAGACTGTACTTGTGGTCCTAGGGATAAAGCTTCACAAGATTATAGTTCAAGGTTTTCAATCAATCAATATTTAAGAGCCTACCTACCATGTGCCAGGGACCATACTATTTTCTGTAATAATTTCCTCACAATTTGCTTAAATTGTGATGAATTTTGTCCCTTTATGGTAATAACTTTGACACTTTGAGGGATGCGAATTTAATGTGGGAACTTCCTCCACCAGTCACAGCTCTTTCATGCCTTCTTGTCCTCTGAAATTCTTGTCTATTCCTTTCCATAGTCCTCTGTGCTATGCACCCATCTCTCGTTGTTCTAGTATCATAGGGGTACCCCGTATGCTGTTCAAACTACATTGAGCTAAGACTTTCAGTACTGCCATGGGAACTGACCCAAAAACAGAGCAGCAAGGCAGATATAGAGGAGTAAGGAGAAGACTCAGAGCAAAGAAAATGTAAAAAAATGAGCATGGAGGATGGAAAGGTGAGAGACAAATTACAGTTTGAAAAACTCAAGGGTTTTAGGGTTTGGGAATGGGAGCAGAGTACATGACCAAACAAGAAGAGAATATAGAGGAGCAAGGCTTAAGTATTAACTGGAATGTCAAAATTGTGTGGATGTCGATTTCATGACAATTACCTAGCAAAATAATGCTGTAAGTATAAGGGATAGTCTAGGGTGGGGCAAATTCCTTCCCTTCTGAAATTTTATCTTCTGTTGCTGACGTGTGTGTGTGTGTGTGTGTGTGTGTGTGTGTGTGTGTGTGTGTGT
The DNA here is from genome assembly GCA_028627135.1 of Pseudochirops cupreus. Classification (NCBI taxonomy): domain Eukaryota; kingdom Metazoa; phylum Chordata; class Mammalia; order Diprotodontia; family Pseudocheiridae; genus Pseudochirops; species Pseudochirops cupreus. The sequence goes on along the minus strand of CM053580.1, from coordinate 166,853,591 downwards.
GTGTGTGTGTGTGAATTTACTTCTCCTATCTATTGCAATCCCAAGTAGTACAGAGGAAAGAGCAACACACTGGCTATCACGGTAATTTAGTTCAAATTCTTCCTCTAACGTTTACGTGGATGTCTTTGAGAAAGTGACAATATAATTTCTCTGAGCCTTGGCTTCTTCAACTAAGAAATGAGGTGGTTAGACTAGTTGACCTCTATACTTTTTTCTTGATCTAGCTTAATTTTTCCTCCTGACATTTTGTCTTAGGTATGGTAGGGAGGTTTGATGTTGTTCATGCCACAATTTGATTTGATAGGGGTAAGGTTCGTATCCTAGAAAAGAGAAACTGGGAGCACATAATATCTCTCTTCAAGTATTCGAAAATCTGTTTTTTGTAAAAGAGCTCTGCTCTTTTCTTCCCTTCTCTTCCCTTCTCTTCTCTTCTTTTCTTTTCTTTTCTTTTCTTTTCTTTTCTTTTTTCTTTTCTTTTCTTTTCTTTTCTTTCCTTTTCTTTTCTTTTCTTTTCTTTTCTTTTCTTTTCTTTTCTTTTTTCTTCTCTTCTCCTCTCTTCTCTTTTTCTTCTCTCCTCTCTTCTTCCTTTCCTTTCCCTTGCCTTTTTTCTTCTTCCTTCTTCCTTCTTCCTCCTTCTCTCTACTTTGTCTCTCTGTCTCTCTGTCTCTCTCTGTCTCTCTGTCTCTCTCTCCTTAACTTGCTACAGTCTGGCTTCCATCCTTACGATTCTATTAAAATTGCTCTCTCCAAAGTTACTAACAACCTCTTAATTACTAAATCTAATGGCCTTTTCTCCATCCTCTTCCTTCCTGACTTCATCAGGCTTTGATGCTATCAATCATTTCTTGATACTCTCTTCTTTCTAGGTTTTCATGACACTACTTTCTCTTGGATCTTCTACTTATCTGACTATTTCTTCTCAGACTTCTTTGCTAGATCTTCATTCAGGTTATGCCTTCTAATCATGGGTGTCCAACAAGGTTCTGTCCCAGGAGCCACCTTCTCTTCTCCCTCTGTCTATCCTATTTCACTTGGTAATCTCATTGACTCCCATGAATTCAATTATCATCTCTATGCTGATGATTCTCAAATCTTTTTAACCAGCCCTAACTTCCTTGATAATTTCTAGTCTCACATTTCCACTTGCCTATTGGACATCTCAAACTGGATGTCCCCTAAACATCTAAAACTCAACATGTCCTAAAATTGAACTCATTATCCTTTTCCCTAATACCCTTCCCTCTTACAAACTTCCCTATCACTGTTGAAGGTACCACCATCCTCTCAGTCACCCAGGTTTACAACCTAGGGGTTATCATCAACTCCTCACTCTCTTACCCTCCCATATTCAATCTGTTGCCAAAATCTGTTGATTTTATCTTCATACCACCTCTCTCATATATCCCTTTCTCTTCTCTAATACTGTTACCACTGTGGTAAAAGCTTTTATTACCTCATGCCTGGCTAACAGAAATGGCCTGCTGGTTGGTCTACCTGTTACAAATCTTTCCTGACTATAGTCCATCCTCCACTCAACTGTCAAAGTGATCTTCCCAAAGCATAAGTCTCACCATGTCTCCTCTCCTACTCAATAAACTCTAGTAGCTCCCTATCATCTTGAAAATCAAATATAACGTCTTCTATTTGACCTTCAAAGCTCTCCTGCTTCTCCCCCCACCTTTCCAGTCTTTTGAAACCTTACACCTCTCCTCCCTCCCACATATATTCTGAGATAACCTTCTGTGATGTTCCTCAAATAAGACATTCCAATCTGATTCTGAGAATTTTCCCTGACCGCCTTTTATGACTGCCCAGAATGCTCTCTGTCATCAACTCTGCCTTCCAATTTCCCTGGCTTCTTTCAAATCCTAGCTTAAAACCTTATGGTCTAGAAAGCCCTTCTCATTCCCTTTTAATTCTAGTGCCTTCTTTCTGTTAATCATTTCCAGTTTATCTCATACGTTGTTTGTACATTGTTGTTTGCATATTTTCTTTGGAGCTGTTAGATTGTGAGGTTTTTAGAGCATGAACTATTTTTTTTTCTATCTCTAAAGCACAGTGCATGGCATACACTAGGCATTTAATAAGTGGTTATCGACTGATTGAATGGAAGGAGTGGAATTCAAGCAAATGCTTTTTGGGTGTGTTATAGAAGTGATTACTTTCAAGTATAATTTGACCTAGATAGCTGATGAGGTCTCAGCTCTCAAATTCTGTGCATCCACCTCATTTTCTGTTCCCTCACATCCTTATCAGTCTACAAAATCTACAATTTAGGATACAGTAATTTTCCATGTGCCAGGTTCCTGCTGTCCTGTAAAATGCAAACAAGCTGATTTTGGACAGACTTTTCCCAACACCTTTCTCATTCTCTGAAGACCCCAAAGAGCATTGCCACTTAACTCCAGATCCTCTAGTGACCAGTCGTTGCTGGCCTCCTTTCATTCTCCAAGGCAAAACATTCAAACTAACTCACAGGTAGCCCAGAAGTACTTGAAAGGAATAGTTCCACACTCTTCCTTCAACCCATCCTTTTTGTCTTCTCAAGTCCCAGGTGTTGTCTTTTGGTTCTCTTTGCACGGAAGCTGCCCGAGCATGAGGTGATGCCTGCTCGTACTGTGATATGGGCATGTGGACCACAGGAGGCGCTACTGCTTTGGCGCTGGAGCAGGGCAAAGGCTGGGGACAGAAAAGGCTGGTACTTACCAGAGAATGCCCAGCTTGGGGCTGCCTGAGCTTGCTCTGCCGGCTGCAGTGGGCAGTGCGGGAGAACACAGGCTCAGGAAGAAGTGGGGACCAGGGGCTTGGGACTTGGTTGGCAGCCACGGATCGTGGCAACGCTGCTGCGCAGAGTGTGTGGGGAGGCACAGGTGAGTGTCCCTGGAAGGGGATGGTCCCAGGGTTGCAAGGTAATGCCCTGGTGTCTGGGCAGGGGCTTACAAAGGTGTCCTGAGATAGGAGCCAACTGAGGTCAAGCGTCAAGGGGTGTGTGTGTGTGTGTGTGTGTGTGTGTGCGTGTGTGTGTCTGTCTGTCTGTGTGTGTCTGTGTGTCTGTGTGTCTGTCTGTGTGTGTGTCTGTCTGTGTGTGTGTGTGTGTGTGTGTGTGTGTGTGTTTCTGGGGCGGCAGCAGCATCCCCCAGGCTAAGCTTCCTAGGTCTATTGGTTTTGCGAGAGCCGCCCCCCGGGTGGGGAAGAGGAGAAGGGAGGAGATCCGAGAAGCTGGTGGGAAGAAGGTTTCCAGCGCCCTATGATTAGGGATAATGAGGAGTCGGCTCACTCTAGGCTCTCGGTTAAGGTTACCTGAAGGGGGCGGGCATTGTGTGGGAAAAGCCTGGTGAGGAATGCGTGAGTCACACTGATCTCCCGGGGCTCCAGAAGTCAGGATTTCTCCTCCGGGCTCCGGATCCCCATTCGCACCAAGTCTTCAGCATTTATCTGGCTCGTTACTGCAGGATGGAACCAGGTGACAGCTACAGCTCTTCAAGAGTCTTAGCAAGTCCCATTCCAGAATCCAAGTGAAGTTCAGGCAAATAACTGTTGGATCCAGCTCTTGGAGGTAGGAGGGGTGTGTGTGTGTGTGTGTGTGTGTGTGTGTGTGTGTGTGTGTGTGTGTGTGTGTGTGTGTGTGTGTGTGTGTGTGTGTGTGAGAGAGAGAGAGAGAGAGAGAGAGAGAGAGAGAGAGAGAGAGAGAGAGAGATGGAAGTTAGGTTTGAAAACGAAGCAGAGAACGTCGAATCCTTAGGCAGAGTGAAATATGATGCTGTTATGTTTCACTCTGCCCCTGGTACCTTCAAATGTCCCAATACTATATTCAAGTGGAGAGAAATAAAGTGATTTTTAAAGCCACAACTCAACCCCCCCCCCAACTCTTTATGTTCTAAACATCAGGAGGTGGGTTCAGGGACCTAAGATTTACTCCAGTCCTTCCCTTGCTCTGTGATGTGCAAGGTGTTTAAATGGAGACCAAGGTAAGACTTTTAAACTTTTTCTTTACCAGGAACAATATCTGCATTTGTGTACTAATCTTCAGTTATTTATAGGATAGAAAGGTTTATCAGTTTTTCCTCAGACACCATTGATGTGAATACTACAGTTAGGCTAAAGTAATTCAGCAAACAATCCATGTGAATGTCTTATTTTAACTTATTCCAGAAATTTATAAAATAAGCAAAACTGAAGTGATTAGCTTAATTTCTTTATTTTTAGACATGTTCCAAAGCCGCTTTATGAGGACCAGTTATGGTTTCTTAGAACATTTTAACAAGGCTCTGTATTGTTGTTCCCTGTCTTCCCCCCTCCCCCCTTTCCTAGCTGGAGAAGTATACTTCCATTAAACATTCTTAATACAAAGGTGGAGAAAGATTGAAAGAACCTCAGCTGGGTGTCTAGAAATGAGTATTCTGTGAACATGTGCCATTACTGTTAAGAACAGCTGTGGAAAATGTGCACATTTGTAGCTTTTCTCTAGGGTTATTGATTCATCAATGCCCAGTGGTTTGATGAAATTTCAACAGGTGGTCTTATCTCTTATGAAAGTGTCATGCCTGTGATATTAACTAGTCTCCACAGGGGTGTAAGGAAAGCTTCCCCTCACCACCACCCCCCCCTGAAAAATTAAAATCTCTGACTGTATCTTCCAAATGATGGCAGAAAAAAGGTGAAGAGTATTTTCCTTTAGTCAATTAACTTGTTTTCTTCTGCTTCCTGCCTGGTACGTTTTGTTTTGGATATAGTAGTCTGTAAGAAACAGAAAGAATTGCCTTCTTGATAGAACATTCTTACAACCTGCAGTAGTTTAATTAAATCGCAGTGGTAATCTTCTAAAACTGACCCAAAAATGATTTGAAGGATGAAAATTATTGAAAATGCATAACATTTGACCACATGGCCACGAGTATATTTTTAAAGGAACTCAGATGTTGAGAAGTGAACATTATGGTCTTTCACTAACTACACATAATACAAAAAAAGAAGTGAAAGGTTGAAGTATTTTTTGTTTTGGGAAAAGGAATTGTTTGAACTCTGAGCATATCAATGATAATGAAAATTAGAAGCTGAATTATAGAGCAACAGTATTTTGGAACTGGAGGAGACCTCGGAGACTTGAATCCAGACTATCATTTTACAGAGGAAGAAACTGAGATTCAGAGAGGTGAAGTAATTTTGTTAATAGCGTGAATAGTAACAATAGTAAATATGGAAGGTATGTCTATAAAGTAATAGGGTTCATTTTTTTATTCACAAATGTAACTGAACTTATATGTCCAAGTGAGAGTTACCTTTTCAAAGTAGTTAACCTTGGGAGATGATATACATTCCAATGAGACTGTTGTTTTTGTTTTTTAAAAGGTACTCAAAACATTTTTAAAAATTCTCTTTTAGACTTTTCTAAAAAGCCTGTAGCAAGCACATTATTTTAAATATCCACAGCAATGGTGAAGCCTCATATTTTCAGGACAATTTTTTTTTTTTTTTGCAAAATGCCAAAAGTCATGTTGAGTCAAATTTGGTGAATGTGGTGGGAATCAAGCTAAGTTTCTGGTCAGAAAAATGAGGTGACTGAGATAATTAAACTAGCTCTGAGTCTAAATACCATTGTAAAAAAAAAAAAACTGCCAGAGATGTTTTGAGTATTGTAGAAGTAAATGCACAACTTTTTTTGGAGGTTTGATGAACAACACTCAGTTGAATTTTGGTGTATTTGTTTGAAAAATGATTCATTTATACTCTCACTTTTTGCTGTCCTAGAAAATTTTTTTTAAAGATATTTGGGAGTTAGCAAAAAAAAAAAAAGATGTAGATATACAGCCAATTTTTAACTATCTGAGGTTATATGTTATTTATATGAGATATATGTTAAGTAATAGAGAAGGAATTAAACAGGCCCTAGTGGCAGAGGCCCTTTCTACTCAGCACGATTTAGTTTTCTTTCATTTAGAAGATATATAAAAGTCTCAATATCGTAGAATCATTATCATATAATATTAAAAACAATTTTGGTTGTTTTCCAGTTTTTGAAAAAATTCTGGGTATTTATTTAAATTCTGGCAAAGACTAGCTTACTATATTTGGAAAACAGCTATAATTGAAAGAAATCATTTGGATAAATATTACTTATCACTTTAAAGTAAACTCCATTTGTTCCTCTGTTCTCTAGTGGTTTTAATAAGAATGGATGCTGTATTTTGTCAAATCTGTTGAGATAATCATATTTTTGTGGGTTTTATTATTTATATGGTAAATTATGCTGATAGTTTTCCTAATATTGAACCAGCTCTGCATTCCTGATATAAATTCCACCTGGTCATAGTGTATGACCTTTATGATGTATTGCTATAATCTCTTTGCTAGTATTTTATTTAAAATTTTTGCATTAATATTCATTAGGAAAACTGGTCTATAATTTTCTTTCTCTGTCTTGGCTCTTCCTGGTTTGGGTATCAGCACCATATTTGTGTCAGAAAAGGAATTTAGTATGGCTCTTTCTTTACCTATTTTTCTGAATAGTTTATATAGTATTGGGATTAATTGTTTTTTAAATGTTTGGTAGAATTTGCTTATAGATCCATCTGGGTCCTAGGGATTTTTTTCTTATGAAGTTGATTGATGACTTGTTCAATTTGTTTTTCTAAGATAAGGTTATTTGAGTATTTTATTTCTTCTATTAATCTGGGTAACGTATTTTGTAGATAATCATTTATTTCATTTAGATTGTCAAATTTGTTGGTATATGATTGGGCAAAATAGCTCCTAACAATTATCTTAATTTTTTCTTCATTGGTGATAAATTTTCTTCTTTCCTTTTTTAAATCAAATTAACCAGTGTTTATATATTTTATTGGCTTCTTTCATACAACCAGCATCTAGTTTTATTTATTAGTTCAATTATTCTTTTCATGAAAGAAATCATTTGAATACTCAACTAGATCAATGATCAAATTTACTAGGTAAGAAAAGGAAAGATGCCCAAGATAACACAAGCAATTCTGAACTAGCTTCTTTGGCATAAAGATACTTTCCCAAGATTTAATTGGGCACTTTTGGAAAATGTATGAGTTTCTTAAGACCACAAAGATCTATAGTTTTGTTGGTCCTTTCAAAGACACAGATCACAGTCCTTCTATAGCTTAGTGTATGCTGTTCATGGTTGCTGTGGCTCCAGAGTTCCTCACCCTGAGGACAGCATTTCGGTGAGCTTCTTGGATCTTAGGCTGTCCATGTTGTGTGTCCTTTGTTCTAGAACAGGACCATGACATCCAGAAGGTTATAACATGACTTGCATGTAGATTAGATTTAAGTGAGGGAAGGCCGTGCAGAATCAGCAGCCTCACTTTCTCCTTCAGCATCATCTGGGTCCAGTGGCAAGATATAGATCGGGATGACTGGAGATGGCCCCCAACTGTTCATTGGACAAGAGATGTGAAGACCATTTCTAATTTTCCACTCAAAGTCTTCCCAGCCTCAGAGGACCAGCCAGAACCCAAGCTCTGCAGAAACTTTTGGAAATCTAAGATTTTCTCCATACCACAGCAAGCCATCAGAATAGCACATAGCTGGAAGATGGAGGCTATTGAGTCAGGTGCCTGTTGGGGAGGATAGTGGGGAAAAAGCTCTTCAGATTCATCTTCTGTAACTTCAGAGGGATGTGTTAACCTTGAAGACAGTACAGAAAAGGATTAAAAAAAAACCAAGCTGAGAAAATAAGACCTATGATAGATAAGACAGAGAGAGAGAGAGAGAGAGAGAGAGAGAGAGAGAGAGAGAGAGAGAGAGAAAGAGAAAGAGAGAGATTTTTTAAATGTATACTATAGGAAACACTGCCTCAGTTTGATATAAGCAGGGCCAATATTTTACTGGGAAATGGTGCTAGAAGTGCCTCCTCAAAGTGCTGTCTGAGTAAGCCACCAGGTGGCGTTGTGGGTTAGAACTACACCAGCTCACTCTAGATCATCTCAAGGAGTTATCTAATTGAGCCACTCAATTGTGCTCAAAGATTAAGCTCTGTCACCTAGAGCCTACATGAAATGCCAGGTTATATTAGTGTTAGCTTTTTCCCTTGCACTTCCTAGGTTCTTATGTAAGGGCATGAAAGCATTCCTTGCAATAATTTATAGTTTATCAAGTGACTCAGCTCCAATAATGTTGAGATTCTAAATTCTTTCCCAATTCCATTTGACAGGATTCCTTACTCATAAGCAGATTAAAAAGACCACAGGGAAAATGAGGCTAACAGTTCTGGCTCTAAAACATCAGAGGAGCTAATAATCCACTACTCCCAGTGAAATTTTAAAATCTCATCTCCACTTACCCAGCCCTCTTCTGGGTATTTCCAAAGAGGTAGTTTCCAAAGACCATATGGATAGAGGATTACCTTCAAACATTTTAGTCTCAAAGGTACAGTGAGTGGGACAGTTTCTATCCTTGCTGTAAATCAAGCCTGACTCAGTTTGATCTGGTTTGGTTAAGGTTCAGGACTAGACGAAAACTAAATACTTGTAAACTACCTAACAGTTAACAGATGAAATTTGCTTAGCCAAAGCAAGCAAAGGATGTTAAACAAGGATGCAGGACTGATTCAGGTAAGTACAACTTCCCTGCCTCTATATTGGCCATGCTGGTCCAACAGACAGAAGTCTATGGAAGGATAGTTATTCCTTAGGGCTAATCAAATCTTGAGGATGTTTTTTTTTTCCAATACTCTTTATGAAAAACTAGACTAGCTTATATGGGGGTAGGATCCCGTGAAAAGGTAGCCCTGTCCACTCAGCAGAGCACTTAGAGATATTGTTCCTCCTACCATAACCTCCATAGGATCAAAGTCCTGAGTCACACAAAGGGCAATGACATGGTTCATTGTATGAATGAGTGGGATGCCGCATATTACTAATGAAGAATTACTCAGGAAAAGTAAGGTATATCATCAGAGAGAGGAAGGACAAGAAAAGGAAGTGGACCAACCACGTAGTGAGATTAAGAGATAATCAACGGACAATTAATGTGTTTGGGTGCCCCACTGGGATCCATGTTACATCAAGAAATCTAGTGAAAAACCCAGAGTACAAAAGGGTCTACCTAATGTTGTCTTATGGGAAAACTCAGGCAGCTGAGTCTCACCATGTGGGGTTACATTGATAAAGGGAGTATTTGATAAGAATTTCAGAAGGGGGTGTATTTATTTGTTCAATTATACAACAATAAAGCATAATTTATTAAATATCTTCTGTGGGTAGAACACTGTGCTAGGGGCCAGAAGAGATACCATTTTGAGGTAAGAGACAGCTTTCTTCATCTCTTGAGCAACTTTCAGGTTAGGTGTTGTCAGCTCCACAAATGGTGGAAATTTGATGGAAATTCAGTAATATCAATTTCTATTTTTTATTATTATTCCAAACCAGAACCCCCCCCCCCAAATGAACATCAACTATTTTGATTTTTTATTCACCATACATCATAATGTTAATAAGGCTTTGCCCTCTGTATTCAAATTGCTATTATAACTTAATTCAAGTATACTATAAAAAAGACTTATTAAGGATGTCTCTGTCCTAGATGTTGGGAGAGATGAAGTTTGGATAACATAGAGTCCACTACCCTCCTTTATGAAACCTGAAGTCAGCTATCTCTAATCTCTCTCCTCTGATGTTAATCTTCACTTTGCCACTTAGCACTTAATCATAGACTGTCTCCTCTTTTCTTTCCCTTAATTGTTCTCCAACTAGATTATGAACTTTTAAAGGACAAATACCATGCCTCTACTTTGTTTTTCCAGAACCTAATCAGTGCTGAGCCTGTGATGCTTGATTATTAGCATTAACTAGTATTTATTAGCTCACAGTTTGCAAAAGCACTTTTCTTAGAACAATTCTGTGAAAGATCTCCTAACCCCGTCCCATTTTTGGCCAGTATGGGGGTTTATGAAACTGGTCCAGAGTTAACAGTAGGAAAATAAGGGGATCATCACATCAAACTTCATTAGCATAGTGCCTAAGCAGATGAGCTAAGTACCCATGTTCCCAGCTCCCCAAGTAAAGCCTATGATTTTTAGTGACTGCCTTTTGGAACTAAGTTCTGTAAGATCTCCCCCTCACATAACACAACACACTTTGCATTCATCCCATATGCAGTTAGGTTGTTCAGTGGAAACAGCACCAAAGCCTGAAGTTAGGAAAACCTGAGTTCAAATCCAACCTCAGATACTAATGATCCTGGGCAAGTCACTTAACCTCTATTTGCCTCAGTTTCCTCATCTGTAAAATGGGGATAATAACAGCACCTACCTCTTAGGATTGTTTTGAGGATCAAATGAGCTAATAATTGTAAGGTGGTTAGCACAGTGCCTGGTATGTGAAATAAGTGCTAAATAAATGTTAGCTATTTATTTTTATTATCCCTTCCTTTCAATTTTTACAGTCTACATCTTAGGGCTAGGACCTCAGGACCTCTTGCTTGGATCATTGCAATAGCCCCCTAACTGGCCTCCCCACTTCCAGCTGGTCTCACCTCTGCACAATTGTTGTTCGTTCAAGTGTGACTCTTTATGATTCTGTGGACTGTAGCATGCCAGGCCCTTCTACCCTCCAGTACCTCTCAAAGTCTGTCCAAGTTCATGCTCACTCTGCATAATGCTGCCTGTTTAATCTTTGTAAACCACAGATATGATCATAGCTTTGCAGCCTCTATGAAGGACAAATTCTTCAATCTAGCACTTAAGGTCCTTTGTAATCATGGCAAGTCTGCCTTTCTCTCCTTATCTTCGCTCCCTTCCAGGGTCCTTGCAAACTGAACTATTCTCCAGTTCCCATGCCCTCCCTCCTCCTTCCTCCTGAGTCTTTGTGAAAGCAATTCTTTCCTCCTGAAATGTTGTACCCCTCCCCCCAAACTCCATCTCTGCATGTTAAAATCCTCCCCTTCCTCGGAGGCATAGCTCAAACGTCATCACCTTCTCCAACCCCCTCAATCAAAAGTCTTGCTCTTCAATCAAAAGTCATCTGTCCATCTTCTAAACTGTGTTAACTGACAGAACACAGCTAAGATGCAGAGGAGAGAAATGGCTTGTTTGACGTTCAGACTGGATGTTCACAGGCCTCATTCTCATTCCTGACTCTGCTCTTAAGCATCCTCATGTCCTTCAATAGGTTATTTTGCTTCCAATTTCCTTATCTGTAAAATGAGGGTAGGTCAGAAAGGTACCTTCCATCTCTAAATTTTATTATAAATAGCAAGCATACAGGTTTATACTAGAGGTAGGATATGAGGGGTGGGGCAGCCAAACCTATTTATCTATCTTTTAACTTGACCTCATTCTATATTTTCAATAAAAACTTCTTGAGCCATGATAACCACTGGATCACTGACCTCCCCCCACACCCATCCTCTATCCAGAATATTTGAAGATTGTTTTGGCACTTAGGAGATGATAACCACCAAATCACTGTTTACCTCTGCCCCTGTTCTCCATTCAAAATAATTGGGGGTTTGTTTGGCCCTTGGATCAGGACAATACCACATGGAACTTTTGTTCTCCAAATCAGTTTTATGGCTTCGGGTTGTTTTGTTTTATTTTCTTTTTAAATTCTGAACTTAAGAAATAAAATGGCTTCTAGCTTAATGTTGACCAGTCGGCAGTTCTGAGATTCCAAGCTCTTTTGGCCATGATCCTGCAGCCAGACTCATCTGGCCTGTCCTCGTAGAACAGACACACCAGGCACAGGTATCACCAGCATTTTGCATACTTAGAACGGTGTACCCTCTACCTTGGGGTCTAGGATACTCCTTCCATGGGCCAATGGAAAGAATACTTGTTTGGGAGTCAAATAACCACAGTATAAACAATAATCCTACCATTTTCTTCCTGTGTGACTATTTAACTCCTCTAGACACCCATTTGCTCATCTGTAAAATGAGGGCATTAAGCTAACTAATTTTTACTGTCCCCTCCAACACTAAATTTATGATCCTGTGAGCCTTTCTTTGAAAATAAAGGGCCATGGCTTTTCTTCCTTCTGTATGTGGGCTGGCAAGGTACATGTGAATGATACCAGGTGATTCAATAATATATACCTGAGATACACTGGACTATGTAAACAGGGAATTTGACCCTAATATTTCTCTTTATAGGCACACAAGGAAGTCACAGTAAGAGTAAATAACAACGTTTTACACATCTTTCTTTACGAAGGAAGAGAGAATTCCCTTACCCCACCTGCAGGTGTGGGTCATGTTTATTAACTGTGTGTCTTGAGCCCAACAGAGACCATCAATCAGTTCTAGAGGGCTTACAGGATAATTCTGAGCAATCCCCATGCTATTTTCTGCCCATTCTTTCCAATAACCTTGTAATATACTTAAACATGGAGGCAGATGACAAAGGGACAAAAAAACAACAACTCCTTATACTTGTGAATGCTATAGCTGTCCTGTATAATGTCTGTCCTGCTCTGAGTCATACTGTGCTAATTGGATGAGAGAGAAGAATACTGTCACTGAATGTAAGAGTTGCATGGAAAGGAAATGAGTCAAAGTATGTCAATTCTGCACAATACTATCGGTGAAATTTGTGACATGCAACCTTCATTTGTTATTTGTAGCTTTTTCCTACAGACCTAGTCAAATGTAAATATTTGCAGAAACATTTCTCAGGGTTTTCTGGTTTTGTTTTGTATTTTTTCATTTGCTAAAATGTTTTTCAATTTTTGTTTTTGTTTTTGTTTTTGCCTTTTAAAGGGCTAATATGGTTGATAAAGGGCTAGACATGATGCTGGATGTATGACTATGGATAAGACCCTAAGCTTCTCTGAACCTCATGCATCTCTTTAAGACTTTGAGTTGGGGGTTGTAGTCTCTTTAGTCGTGGTTTCTAGGGAGTCTGAAGATTATCAGCTCATCTCTTCCTAACCTGTTTTCCAGATCAGTTTTTAAATACATTACACTTTCTTTTCTTTTTTTTTCTCTTTTCTTTTCTTTTCTTTTCTTTTCTTTCCTTTCCTTTTCTTTTCCCAGTCTTTTGACTTTGTTCTAATATTTCTCCTGGAGTTATTGAGTTCAGTTTGCTCTCTTCAATTTTTTTTTTTTGTTAGGGAGCCCACTACTTGGGTAAGATATTCTATTAGCAATTCTAGGTTTTTAATTTCTATGTTGCCTCCAGAGCTCCTAATTCACTAATAATTTCATTTTTTTGTCTCTTCTTTGATTTCTTCCATCCATTTTTGGAGCCCTAATGGCAAGCCATTAGAAAAAAAATCTGAGGTTCTGCCTGTGTATGTTGTGAACTTACTTCTTCTTGGTTTCTCTCTTAATCCACAATATTTCTTCCTTGTGTTTACTGTGTTCTTTTGTTTATAGTTTTTACAGAAAAATATCACTATAAAAATGTTAGCAGATGTCTCATTCCCAGTCTATTGTTTCATTTCTAATTTCATTTACAAATGAACTCAGAAGGATGGGGCTCACCTTTTTTACCAAGTTCATTTTTCTTCTCAGCTGCTTTTTGCTGTTTTATGGGGTGATGCTATTTGTTGCCTAAGCTGATGTTGCCCTTCTGTGTCAGTAGGTCAGTCAATAAGCTTTTATTTAGGACCTATTATGTGCCAGGAACTATACTGAACACTGGGGATACAAAGAAAGGCAAACAACAATCCCTTCCCTCATTGAGGAACTTACAGTCTCTGCTGGATAAGGAGATTTAATGTTCATATGTTGACACAGCTGATGTCTGTAAGCTTGCAAAACTAAAAAAAAGAACAAAATTTAAAGACAGCTTCAATTGGAGGTTCTACATATAATTCATTATATGTAGTATTGCCTTCTTATATTTATCCTTTTTTAAAAAAAATCAAAATTTTTTTATCTTACTACAGCCAGTTAATGATCTAACAAAGCACAAAACCAATTCTTTAAAAAAATTAATTTTATCAATATATTTTGTGTTATATTGCCTAATTTTCCCATCTCCCTTTCCTTTCCCAGAAAGTCATTCCATATAACTAAGAATATTGTTAAAAGAAAAACGAAGGAGAGAAAAAAATTATTCAGTAGAACTGAACAATGCATCCAAAAAACCCCACCAAACCCTCAGAGAATATATGCAATGTCCCACCACTGTGGACCTCCTACCTCTGCAAAGGAGTGGAGATAGGTATCTTCTTTTTTTTTTTTATTTTTTTTTTAAATTTTATTATAGTTTGCATCATTCATTTCCACAAAATTTTGAGTTACATATTTTCTCCCCGTCTTTCCCCCGCCCACCACCCCAAAACAGCCATCCCAGTGTGTCCC
>CM053580.1:166781233-166838817 GCA_028627135.1 Pseudochirops cupreus | reverse complement strand
TTTCCTTCCTCCCTTCCTTCCTTCCTGCCTCCTTTCCTTCCTTCCTTCCTCCCTCCCTCCCTCTCTTTCTCTCTTTCTTCTCTCTTCCTTTCCTTGCCTGTTCCCTTCCTTTCCTCTTACCCCTTCCCTTCCCTGATTGAGAAGAGCTCACTACATCTAGCCATGCCCAGCTATATAACCATGCTATCATCTTGCTATGCAGTCATAGTGTCCACTTTCTTTATCCCTTTCCACCTCTTGTTCTGAGAACAGTCATCAAATCAGTGCCATCATTGCTATTAGAAAGTGTGACAATAAACTTCCCTTTAACCACCTTACCATTTCTGCTATTTCACTCTCTCCTGGCCCCCACCCCTCTATTTGTGCCATTGTCCTCTTTCAGAATGTCAGTTCCTTGCCAGCAGGGACAATCAATCTTCCTCTCTCTCTCTCTCTCTCTCCCTCCCTCCCTCCCTTCTTGTCTCTCTCTCTCCCTGTCCCTCACTTGTCCCTTATACACTACAGCACCTCACAATCAGCAAGTGCTTAATAAAAGTTTTTTTTCACTTATTCATTCATCCTTTCTCTATAGTTAGCTAGACTATTCCTTAGACAATAGGCTTGTTTTGTCATTATATCTGTATTTTAAAACCTTTCCAGGGTAGATATTGGTGTCTTTGAGCACAAGTCCAATTCCAGTGCATGAACGTAGTATGGAGGGGACTGAGAAACCAGAATCCCCTCCATACTACATTCATGCACTGGAATTGGACTTGTGCTCAAGTTGATTAATATTAACATTCCTCAAATGCTAGTAACCATGCCAATTGTATATAATTTTAAGGGGACATTTTTAGTTCTGGTGAAAAAAAATGAAGTGTTAGAATAGTAAACTTATTTTTGAGTTCCTGTTTGGGAACCAGTGAAAGCAAGAAAGAGTAAATTCATAAAAATTCTACATAATGTAGCTCTCCAAAAAAGCATATGGTTGCTAATGAGACCAAACATTGGTGATATAACTAAAACATAGGATCAAAAGCAAATCAAATGTTTTGCCAGCATAGTACTTGGTCCATATGGCTCTGTGTTGTTGTTAGTGTTATGTCCCTACACCACCTCCTCATGTGTGTCAATGAAAATCTAGAGATGGCATAATTAGCCAGCCCATGGCCAATCCAGATTTAGTTGTAGTTTCTTATTTCTGTAGTTTCTAGAAATTCTCAGCTATTCTGAAAATGTATTAATTTTTGACTTGAAACAAGTTATTAAGAGGAGGTTCACACTTCATTCAGTTAAGACTCAGACTCTGGCAGAGCTGGCTATACTGTCCAAAATATTTTTCCAACCTTGCTTCTTATCCTCTAGGCTATAGTATCCAAATTCAGCATTATTAAGCAAACATGATTTTAAAGAGCCTCCTACGTGCAAAGTATTATGCTAAATGCTATGGATACAAAAATGGGAAAACATTGTCCTTGTCCTCAAGGAATTTATAATCTAGGGAAAGTCATGTGGTATAATATGTCATAGCCATCTATCAAGTACATATTGCATGCAGAGCTCCATATTAGCCTGAGAGAAATACAAAGTTGAAATGACTGTAGAAATCTGGTCCATGTCCTCAAAGAACTTATAGTCCTAATCATAGGATACCAATACAGATAATTAATATTATTAGATCATTTTATAAGAGATTTACAGAATGAAGTCCCTAAGCAAAAATGGGATAATAAGGACTGGAGACTTTAAATCTTATGGTTCTTGTGAGGCTCAAAAGAAATACATACAAAGCACTTTAAATCCTTAAAGAGCTTTCCAAAATGTCTATTAGAGACATAATTACCAACCTGGGGGATTCAACAATACTTGTTTTTAGGTTATGATTGTAAGCCATATACATGAACTGGAAAAAAACAAGGAGCATTTCTTACTGATTCAGGTGAGATTGAATATAAAATACAAGGCATGGTAATGAAGTTCTTAGGCACTTAAAGTGACTGAATGCCCAGAACTGATTGAATTCTATTTTATTCCTTTTTGTAGACTTAGTACCTAGAATTTAGTACCTGGTATCTTACACATAGTAGGCACAAATATTTACTAATAACTGGTAATAATAATAATCTCTATTTTTACATGAATTTTTAAGGTTTACAAAGCAAATACCTCATTACAACCCTGTGAGGTAGGTTATATGATTAGGAATTATCACCATTTTCCATGTGAGAAAACTGAAATTCTGAAAGATTAAGAGTAAAGTAGTAGAAGCAGCATTGGTTTTAGAATCAAAGGAGTCAAATTGTTATGGTTCAGATCTTGGCTCTACCTCTTACTACCAGTCTGATCATGGATAGCAGGAAAAATAAAGAGACTGGAGTGGGTGACCTCTAAAGTCCTCCTAGCTCAAAATGTAGAATCCTAAACTCCTATGACTTGTTCAATGACCCGCATTGGTTAGTACATGTCAGAGACAGGATTTTTCCCCAGGTCTTTTGGTTCCAAGTCCAGAGATTCTCCCACTGTACCATGCTGTCTCTCAATTGTGATCTATCAGCCAACAAGTATATTTATTAAGTACCTACTATGTACGAGGCAATGTGCTAATTGAAGTGGATACAAAAACAAAAAAGAAAAAGAAACAATTCCTAGTCTCAAAGAACTTTCTGTTGGGGAGACAACATGTACATATATAAGTATATAAATATCAGTATATACATACATATATAGAATAAATACAAAATAAATACAAGATAATTAGAAAAGGTGGACACAAATAGCTGGGGGGGGGGGATAAGAAAATTATCATAGCTGGAGAAGGGAAAGAGAAGAGAAAGGGAAGGAAATAAACATTAATTGAGTGTTTGTTATGCCCAGGTGCCGGGACTTCACAAATCTTAGCTCATCTGAGATAAGGTAGTACTTACACTGTTTCTTGTAGAGGTGAGGGGGGATTGTGTTCTAGGCATGAGGGGTACCCAATGAAAAGATACAGATATGGGAGACAGAGCATCATATGTGAGGAACAAAGGGAAGATCAGTTTGTATGGGTTGTAGAGTGTGGAAGGGAGAGTAACGGATGATAGAGGCTGTAAAGATATGCAAAAAGTAATGAGGGCCTAAACTAAAGTGGTGTAAGTACAGAGAAGGAGTGCGATATGAAAGATGCTGTGAAAATAGAAACAGCAAAATCTGGCAAGTAATTGAATAGGTGGGGTTGGGAGACTGAGCTGTTGAGAATATCATGCCAGAGCTATAAAACTGGGAGACTGGAAGAATAGTGCCACCTTTGACAGAAATGGGGAAATTTAGAAGAGGGATAAGTTTATGGGGAAAGATAATGAGTAATATTTTGGAAATAGTGAACTTGAGATATCTTTGGGAAAACCAACTTGAAATGTCCAATAGGCAGTTTTGGTGCTGTACTAATGAGAAATTGTAGAGAAAAAAAGAGAAAAAAGGTTTAGAATAGGGTCTTAGGGAACACCTGGTAGGGAATGTAATGTGGACAATATACTAGAGTGAAAATGAGAGATCAGAGTGGTTAGAGAAGAATGAGAAGTAAGTAGTGCATAAAAATTCAGAAAGGTGAGAAGAACCAAGAGAAGAAGGTAGTCAATGATAATATTAATAAATAATACCTAGCATTTATATAGTGTTTTAAGGTGTACAAAGTACTTTACATGAAACTCATTTTTATCCTCATAATAATCCTTGAAAGTAGGTGCTATTATTATTCTCATTTTACAAATAAGGAGACTGAAACAGACAGAGGTGAAGTGACTTGCTGTAATGTTAATAGAATATGAAGCTCTTCCCAGTCTATTAACAGGCCTATGTGACCACATGTGTCCCCTTTTACCTTGGAACAGCTGCTGTTTCCCAAGTGTAAAGGTACACAGGTATTTCAGTCATGGATGTCTTTCTGCTTTCACAGCTGTGATATGCTCTGAGTCACATAGAGTGCTTTAAGGGAAGAACTTGCCTAAGGAGGAGCTTGTTTACAGGGAGGCTTTCTTACAGGGAGGCTTTCACACCTTTTGGTACTAAGCTAATTAGGCACTTGGTCAGGAGGGTTGTGGTGCCTTCTGGCTCTGAGCCTGTACTGGGAGGCTGGTATTTTACTTTGGGGGCTCACTCATGAGAAGGACCTTTTGATTGCCCGCATGGATGGCAGTCTGAGTAGCCATTTGTTGAGAGCCTTCCCCCAACTACTCAGATATTGGCACTCTCCCTCTCTGATGGTGTGTGTAGGTGGTTGTATTATTCTGTTTAGACAGTTGGAGCTCTATTGGATTCTTTCTTAGATACCCACTTCTTTCTACTTATCTGTACTTATCTGTTAATTAAAATAAGATCATAATCCCTTTAAAGTTGTCTTTCCTTTAGTGGCCATGTTTTAATGTTTTAAATTTCTTTAATTAAAAATTTTAAAAATGATTTTTTGTGACATCCCTGGGTTTTCCCTATACTGTATGCTACCCAATACTACTCCCAAAGAACCGTCCTTTTTTTTTTTTTAAAGTTAGGGGGCACAGTGAATAGAGTACCAGTCCTGGAGTCAGGAGGACCTGAATTCAAATTCAGCCTCAGACACTGAACACTGACTAGCCAGGTGACCTTGGGCAACTCACTTAACCCCAATTGCCCTGCCTTCCCCATTCCAAAAAGACAAAAAAAAAAAATAAGAGAGAGAGAGAGAGAGAGAGAAAAGAAAAGCAAATCAAAGAACCTGTGCTAGCAGCCATCCTGGGTGTGCTAGGGTGCTTGCTACTACACTTGCCCAGGGTCACATAGCCAATAAGTGTCTGAGGCCAGATTTGAATTCAGGTCTGCCCTGACTCTAAGTCTAGCACTCTAGCCATTGTGCTACCTGACTGCCTCAGCAGAGTCTAATGCAGTGGAGAGACCAAGAAGGTTGAGGACTGAGAAAAGACCACTAAATATGGTAACTAAGCTATTGTTGTTGGATTTAAAGAGAGAAGTATCAGTTGAGTGATGAAGTTGGCAGCCAGATCATCATAGAGTTCAGAGATGCAGAATTTGCTGTTCTCTCTTCTATTATAAGACTATTCTAACTTCCTCCTTTTCTGTGTGATCACTTGCCGCATTTAGTTGTGGTGTCTACTTATGATACAAAACAGCTATTTGAAAAGCAACATAGTCCCATGACTTTCTTTAATGGAGGTTGGGGGGTGGGCAGGGTGGAAGTAGATTTTCTCTGTGTCTGTATGAATGCGCCCACTTTAGTTATGAACTAATTCAGCCACTCTTTAGAGCAATTTGGAACTATGCCCAAAGGACTGTTAAGCCCTACATACCCTTTGACCTAGCAATACCACGACTAAGTTTGTATCCAAAAAGAGATTAAAAAATTAAAAAGGAAAAGGACCTGTATGTAAAAATTATTTATAGCAGCTCTTTTCTGGTGACAAAGAACTGGCAGTTAGGGGACGCCTGAAGAAACCGTGTTATGTGGCTGTGACGCAACACTACTGTGCTATAAGAAATGATGAGCAGGATGCCCTCAGAAAAACCTGGAAAGATTTACATGAGCTGATGCAAAGTAGAATGTTCTGTGTACAAAGTAACAGCGAAATGGTGCCATGATCAACTGTAAATGACTTAGCTGTTCTCAGTAACACAGGGATCCAAGACAGCTCTGAATGACTTATGATGAAAAGTGCTATCCATCCCCGGAGAAAGAACTCATGGTGTCTGAATACAGACTGAAGCAGACTTCGTTAAACTTTCTTTATTTTTATTGAGTTTTTCTTTCTTTATTTTTCCTGACTATCACGCTCATGTTTTGCACAACTATGCATGTGTAGCCTATATCCAATTTCATGACTTCTCAGTGAGGGAGGATGAGGAGGGGGAAGGGGGAGAATTTTGAACTCAAAGTTTTAAAAACAAAAGTGAAAAATTATTTTTACATGTAATTGGGGAAAAATAAAATACTAAAAAAATTTTAAAAAGAATACACCCACTCCGAGACTTTAATTATTAGGTTCATAGCGTAGGAAGAAGTATACCTTCTTCATTATGCCTGCGCCCTGCAATACAATGGACCTATATAATTCTACTGGGTCATGTTTTGGGGTTCAAACCCTTCAACAGTATGAGTTTCAGAGTTGGCCTAGGTTTATGCAGTTGTTGACTAAGAAATAGTCTGTGTCACAGTGGTGCTCCAACCTTTTTATTGGTTTTGGATGAGGAGGAGGAAGTGGTACTCAGTGACTCACATCATCCTTCTGAGACCAATATAAAAAATTTTTTTGGAGGAAGAGATTATGTTATTCCTTTCCCTTTTCCTTAAAGCAGTAACTGGTAGATCTTAATACATTTATTATTATCATTAAATGGCCTTCATCAATCTCTTACATTCCATCTGACATGTCATCTTTTGACACCATTCACAGAGTGTCTATGAGCTCAGACAACAGAACAGCGTCACTGTAGCATTTGCATCAATTAAAACACTGTCTGCCTCCATTTTGTAGGATAAAACAAAAATATTTTGTGAAGTAGAGTAACAAAATCAAACAGTAAACACCAGAAAGCTCGAAGGTCAGAAATATTCTGCTTTGATCTTCAAAAAACTGGGAGAAAAAGGAATGATTCGTTCAGATATTTATGAAACGTCTCAGATTTTGTGTTAATTTTTATTTATTACTACTATTGCTGCTCATTTCCCCTTGTTATTTATTTCTTATTCACCAGCAGAAATGGCAGATTACTATCAGTCTGTTGGCCCAGAAGTTGAAATAACAATTTATGGATCCCTTTAAGCATTTTTCTGGTTCTTCTTCACCTCTTATCCTAGTTTCCCTAATTTGTTCTTGAAAGTACCCAAAAATATAGTCTACTCTGAAAATAAAGCAAGATTTATGTTGTGTATCAATTATACTATGTACATTGAGATATAAAATAATAATAATGAGTAAATGACTGTTTTTCAAACTCTTCTGTTTGCTTTCTACAGTCTTCCCTTTTTTGTGATTTTTTTTTTCACTCCTCTGGCTTTGTTTATCAAAATCTCTAGCCTGTGATTGGGTCTCAACCCCCTTAACAGCTCTGTGAATTCCAGAGTGTCCTTGGATTATGAGGGTATAATAGGGCTTTTCCTTTCCAACCCTGCCATTCCTTGAAGCCTGCACAGATATTCTCTGCTCCAGGGTGACCTGTAGTAACTTTGGGAACCTGTTTCTCATCACTAAGAATCCTTCATTTGACTGCCAAGCTAGAAGAGTTGAAGACTTTTTAAAAGAAGAAACAGTTTCAAGGAGGCATTTTTTTCTCATTAAACTTTTTAATTCAATGCATCCTTTAAAATGTTTTTTAAAATGTCACGTCCCAGGGGTGGCTAGGTGGCACAGTGAATAGAGCACCAGGCCCTGGAGTCAGGAGGACCTGAGTTCAAAACTGGCCTTAGACACTTAACACATACTAGCCATGTGACCTTGGGCAAGTCACTTAACCCCAATTGCCCTCTAAAAGGCAAAAAAAAGAAAAAAAAGTCACATCCCAATTGCAGGACTTTTGCAAAAACAATTACCATATGCAAGTTCTTATAGACAAAAATGTTGGGATAAATTAATTAAAACTAAGCTAGATAGGCAGGTACATACATATATACATATGTGTGTACATATATATATACTTATGTATGTATGTATGTATTCCATGATCAAAATGCTGGTGAGAACCCTGGAATACCTGAGTTTTCTTTTTTTTTTTTTTTTTTGGACGGAGTAAGGTAGGGCAATTGGGGTTAAGTGACTTGCCCAAGGTCACACAGCTAGTTTTTTGTGTTGAGTGCCTGAGTTCAAATTTGAACTTGGGTCCTTCTGACTCTAGGGCCCGGTTCTCTATTCATTGTGCCACCTAGCCGTCCAGTGACTACATTTTGACCCAATTATATTAAACATACCCTACCCCATAAAGAATGTCTTTGGTTGGTAGGTACCGTATCACCAAAGGTTAGGCAAAAGTTCTTAAGTATGCTCAAGACTTATCTTCAGACGTTTCTTTCAGAGGCAGGTCAGTTTCAGTTGTAAGGTAGGATTCCCAATGGCAAGCAAAGCACTATTCATAGTAGCTGATATTTTTCTCAGCCATATCTGTAAATGGTAACTTGATATCATTTTTTACTTTTTGTTTCCATCTGCCCCGGTCAGTTTTCAAAGCATTATTAGCATGTTCTACCTTATCTTCTAGTTTTCTGATCTCTTCTGTAAGCAACTCCTTTCAGCCTTTTTCTAGGTCAAAGCTTCAACTCTGGAATCCAATTCTGCTTGAATTTGGGCTTTTCTTTACATAACTCCCGTTAACATTTCACTGTAAAGAGCATATCCATGTACAATTAGAAGCAGTGTCACAGAAAGGTCAAATATTTGGCTTTCAATGTCCTTATAACACTCATCAATGAAGCTGTCCACACTTTTCAGGGAGTCAGCCAGATCCTCTTCCGATGCCAACCACCAGGTGTAGATTGGTCCATATTCCTTCATTTCCTCAAAATACTCCTTTTCTTCCTTGTAAATTTTATGAGATATTTTTTCTACTAAATTTATCTCCTTGCTAAATGTTCCCACATAATCATCCATTTCAGTGAACTCCTCTGGGTAATTTTTAACTCCTCTCACTGAGGATGCTACAGCTCTGAGTATCTAAGCAATCCGGACCTTTTTTCTTGTGCAAAGAGAGTTCCCAGGCTTGCACAGTAAGAAACACTATGAAGTCTTCGCTAAATGCTAATTTGGTGATCAGCAATTTGATTTAAGAATTTATGTAGTGCCTTTCTTCAAGCCTAGATGAAGTCATCATTTAAGCCATTCTACCACACCTTTCATTATGAACTTGTTTCTGGCAAAGGAGGAATAATGAGAGTGGAATGTTCTTCTTCAAGTTTCCCCTTTAACCAAAGGAAATCTTGCTAACATCTTCGAACTTCAAATTCACTAGGATCAAATTTACCCTGAGATGTCTTACTTGTAACTCTGTAGGTGATGAAAGTTTCAATTGTAGTAATGTGGCTTTTGGGACCATTAACTGTAATGAAAATATCCTTCAAGTCTGGCTCATCTTCAAACTTATATTGGTTTATCACCGATGAAGAGAATGTTGACATCAAAGGACTTCATCCTTGATGCAGACCTCCAGCTCATCCATGTCCTCATCTAGGTCCAGCACTTTGGACTGCAGTAGGGTGAAGTAGGTAAAGTAGGGTAATTTCAAGTACTTAGAAAGAGAATAAAGAGATTAGAACAGAAAATGGAAAACCTTAGAGTGATGCAAACAGAACTCGGTATGGGAAGGGATCTTTTTATTCCTTGACATTTTACTCTGGACTATTGGCAAGAAAATATGAAAAAGGGCCATAGGCAAAAATGTATTCTTTTTTTGGAGGGAGGGGAGATTTGGGGAAGGGAATGAGAAAAAGTCTACTCGGAAGCAATAGGTGTTGGAAGCATGAAAACAAATAAGTTGATCCTGGTACTTGAAAAAGACAAGAAAGTGAGTGATTAGGCAGTTGGCTGAAATAAATGCCTTTGGGAGTTAACACAGGGATACCCCACCAGGCACCATTAATTGGTTCTCCCCAAACACCACATGAGACAAATCAGTGTTTTAGACAGCCATTAATTCCTTAGAAATGATGTCATAAATGGAAAGTACATCCCCAGTGGAGCAAAATTAAGATTCCAGAACATAAGGGAAGAAGTGAAAGGACAGATATTAGAGGTCATCCCAGGAACTGTTGAGTGATTGGTCAGACACTCTCCTCTTCAGCCTTGGTAAGGAGAAGGTTTCCTAGGAGACAGATGGGGGGTAGCCACATCCAGGATGTAGTATAACCTAGCTTTGAATATGTTATAATTACTAAGATTCTCCCATTTACTCTACCTATTATGTATTTTTAAATTAAATTTTATTTTTCAATTAACTAGCATTTATTTTTCCCTCCCATTTTCTTTACCAATGAGAAAGAAAAAAAATTAAAAAGCCAAAACCTTATTAAAATTTCATAATCGAGCAAAACAATCCCTCATACCACCAATTATCTAATAATGGTCCTTCAAGAGATGGAATGACACCACTCTTCCACCAGTTATGTGTCCTGGATTCTAGATCCCATGGACTTTCAGGGAAAAGTTGTTCACATTCTTCTATTAAGATTCAGTGTCCTTAGAAGAAGATCTATTTTTTTTTAACCCTATGACTGCCTCCTTCCACTATTTTTATTAGATTACAATACTCCAAATCTATGAAGGGCCAGCCAATACTTTTCCCAGATAGAAATCTTTTCTGGAAATGGCCACTACAGTGCTTGGAAGATTCAAATCAACACACAATGTTTCAAGAAAGAAATGAGTGAGGAGGAAAAATAAAAGAATGGAGACCATCAAGCCCATCAACTCTTGGGGGGAATTTTTGGATTAGTGTAAACACGCAAATAAACACTGACTCCTAGGCAATGAAAATAGAGTATATAAAGGAGTCTATTAGGGATGTTAGTTTTGAACCAACAATAATCGTTTTTCAGTCATCTCACTTGTGTCCAACTCTTTATGAACCAATTTGGATTTGTCTTTTTGGCAAAGATACTGTAGTGATTTGCCATTTCCTTCTCCAGCTCATTTTACAGATGGGGAAACGGAGGCGATCAGGATTAAATGACTTGCCCAGAGTCACACAGCTAGTAAGTGAAGCTGGATTTGAACTCAGCTCTTCCTGATTCTGTCCAGTGCTCTGTCCATTGCAACATCTAGCTGACCAATAATAATAATAGGTAGCAATTTTATAGTCTGTAAAACACTTTACATGTATCATCTCATTTGATACTCACAGCAATCCTGGTGGTATGTGGTGGTGTTGTCCCTATTGTACAGATGAGGATACCGAGGCAAATGGGGGTTAAGTGACTTGGCCACAGTTAGTCATTTCGTAAGTGTCTGAAGTAGGATTTTAACTTGGGTCTTCCTGACTGGAAGTCTAGCATTCTATCCACTATAAACCTAGCAGTCAAAGGGTTCACCCTTCCCCAACCTCCATCCCCACCTTCAATGCTCTGAATCCTATTTTACTTGGCTTTGCTCTTCTTACTCCCTTCCCATTGGAAGGTCATATCACAATTCATCAAAGTCACTATGAGTGACTTGGAGCCCGACAAGTTCCCATTCCCACCACCTTGGAAGGGTGATGTTCCTTGGAATCTCAAGCTATCTTTCAATGCTTTTCCTCATAGAAACAGTATCCTATGTGGTTATTAGGTATTATTATTATTATTATATTTAAGGTATGCTATGAGTTAAATATCCTTTTCTGTCCTGGCCTAAGAACCTAACCGTTTATAACATAGTTTCTTCTGGAAAAAAAAAAGAATCCTATATTTTTTTCTAAACTTCTTAAAAATTAACATTAAGGTAGTTGAAGAGTACCCCTACTAGCATTTTAAATTTTATTTCCATGGACCTGATTCTCAACATTCCCTTTTTTCATGTGGTTCCAGGCTTTGTTGATCTCTTCCTTCTCTGAGCTCTCAAAATACTTATAGGGTACACTGTTCTAGTTAGTACCTGACTAATATGCTGTCAGTCAAATCTAAAAAGATTTGAAGCTTCTTAAGAGCAAAGGTTTTATCTTAGTCTTTCTTTGCATGCAATTTCATTTTGATTGAATCTCATACTGAATGATTTGGTCATAAACAGTATTTTCTGATGACCCAATATATATAAAAGAGCTAGAGGGAAGAATTACAGAGTTTTATTTCATCAAAGTTGCCTATATTTTCAGACATTAGGTAGAAGAAGGGATTTGTAATACCTGGTATGAATCATTTAGGCAGGTGGAAAACAATGTACAGGCTTTCTTCGTTCTTTTATTGAACTGTAAGATCACTGAAAAAAACATAAAAACATGAGTAGGTTTTTTTTTTCCTTTTAGATTTTATGTTCAAGAAAATGTTTAAGCCAGGCAAGGCAGAAATCTTTGCTTAAATTTATGAATGGTTTATCATTATCTGGATAATTTATCTGAACCTTTTTTTAGATACCTCACTCTGACTGCTAAGAATGATGAATAATTATATCCTCTGCGCTTGAAATTGTCATTGATTGTCATGATATGACAGGAGATACGAGGAGCAGAATCCACGCCTCCATGTTAGTATCCTTGTTCAAAGAGCTGAACCATTCGTGAATCAATGATTTCTCTAGAATGCTGGAGAATTTATATCCCTATTGAATTTTAGAGATAACTCAGTCCCACGGCTCCCTCCTCAAATGTGAGGTAGTCTCCAAAGCAAATTAAGATCACTATGCATTGAGAAAGGAAAAGAAGGAAGAGGAAAAACAATTATTAAAATCCTGCTATGTTCCACTGTGCTAAGCGTTTCACAAATATTATCTCATTTAATCCTGAAACAACAATTCCATGAGTTAGATGCTATTATAACTCACATTTTAGAGTTGAGGAAACTGAAACATAAGTTCAGTGATTTGTCCAGGGTCACAGAGCCAGGAAGCATCTGAGGTTCTCTTTGAACTCAGATCTTCCTGACTCCAAGCTCCAAAGCTACCTGGAAACAACTGAGGCTTAAAAATTTTGACTAATCGCTATTTTGTCAGTCATGTTCAAATACTGTACCTCAATACATCAGTAATCTGCTTGATGCAGGATTTCCTTCCAGTGATTCAGATCACAACCAACCCATGCCCGCCCATGGAGAATTCTTGTAAACTCCCAAAAGTTCATCCCAGGAGGCTTATGCAGTGTGCTGGAGACTTTTCTTGCTTTCCCTTGACCCTATGAAGGTATCATTGCAACACTCTAGGATTCTGTCTGTCATACCTTCAGTCTTGCCACATGACCAACTCACATACTCTTCGGATTATACAGTTCCTTCATCACATGTTTTACTTCTGTTCTTTGGAATTCTTCATTCGTTATGTTACAGCCACAGGGCTAAATGTACCCTACCATCTACCTCTCTATTTTCCTCTTGAGTGACACTCATTTTTCATTCTTCAGGGGTTCTTGTTTTCCATGTCTTGCTGTCATTTAGCAGTGACAGAATGATATGGACCTTTGCCATCATGGAAATTTCTGAAAAGTAATCCAGTCAAGTCTCCCATATCAACTCTACTATTCAATTCTGGAATATGTCTTATCTGACTCTACAGACAAATACATATTGAAATCTTGGTGTTTGATAAAAAAGGAATCACATCAAACATACCAGATTTTAAACCATATTATAAAGTAACAGTCATCAAAACTACTTGGTACTGGCTGAGGAATAGAGTAGTGGATCAGTAGAATGTAATGGAATATTACTATGGTATAAGAAATGAGGTGCAGATGGACTTCATAATAACCTGAAGAGACTTATATAAACTGATGCTGAGTTAGGGGAGCAGAACCAACTTTGTACACAATTACAGACACATCGTATTTGTGATGACTAACTTTGATGGACTGGGCTCCTCTCAGCAATGCAAGGCTATAGGAAAACTCCAAAAGACTCATGATGGAAAGGGCTATCCATATGCAGAGAAAGAATTACAGAATCTGAATGCAGATTGAAGCAAACTACTTGCTCTCTCTCTTTTTCATTTTGTTTTGTTTCTTCTTTCCCATTTACATTCCATTGGTTATAATCCTTCTTTACAATTTGGCAAATGTTTGATGTGAAGGTATTTGTAGAACCTCTACCAGACTGCATGCTGCCATAGTAGGGGAGTGGGGAGGAGCGGTAAAGGGAGAAAATTTGGAACTCAAAAGCTTATGGAACTGAATGTTATAAACTAAAAGCAAATAATTAAATCAATAAATTTTTAAGAAGGATGATGATGACAAATTGCACAGGATGGCCAAAATTTTTTTAAAAAGAAGAGAAAGAAAAAAATCACATCTTTATTTTCACTAACTTTTAAATGAAATTAATAATTTCTTTCAATTATTAAAAAACAATCCGGAGAAAAGGTAATAGGTGTGTTTCACCAGAATTCCAGATGAATCCACAGCACAAGAGAAGGTTAAGAATCCCTGGTAGAGAGGGAGAAGAGAAAAGGGCCCCTTACCAAGGGGGATACCGATGTTTAGTGATCATTATATCGCTGAAAAACCAGGAGAGGACAGGGTCATAGAGACTTTTTATTCCTTCTGGCAACTCCATCAGGTTCTAGAGCAAAATCTTTCAAACTTCAACCAACTTTTCTGGGCACCTATTGGCAATATGGGTTCTGAGGTCTTTCTGTGACCCAGTTCTGAGGTTCCCTCTCCATCCTATCTTTGAGGACTCTTCTCAGATTCAGCTCTGAGGTCTATTCTGACCTATGTGCACGTCTGGTGTTGAACAACTCTCCTTCTTCAAAACAAGGTTTCTCGCCATTTAATATGCTAAGTTGTGGGGATACAAAGATGCAAAAAACTATCCCCGTCTTCAAGAAGCTCATTGTGATCTCTTAGGGTTATCTCAAAGTGAGAAACCAAAATCCCTATTTCTTCTAGCCAAGCAACAATTAGGCAGTATATATTTGTCCCATAGTTACAAAATAGTTCTAGATATTAGAATTTCCCACATATCAACATCAAAGTCCTCATATCAGTCATATTTGCTGTTTTTTGGTGGCATTTCCAGTTTGATTGAAATCAAAATTTCCAGTTTGATCCTGGAAAGTGGGCTACCTACCCGTCATATTTATTCTAAACATCGTTTTTCTGTGAACTGCATTCTTAGTGTTTCACAGCTGTTATGATTTCTGTCCTTTTCTGTTATTAACAATTTCCAAATCAGATAGACACAGTACTTTACATTTTGATTTAGGTAACCTGAGAAACCAGTATATGAAACTATTCAAAGTGGTAATGAGTCAGGAGTCTTAATATAAGGTTGATGTGCTTGTTTTAAAGAAAGACTCCAGTGATCTTGTTGAACAAGCTCTGGGTTTTACATCAAAGGATTTAAGTTCTAGGCTCAATTCTTTTGTCTGCCTGCATGGCTTTAAGTAGTTTTAAGCACACTAGATGAAAAAGTAAGTATAAACTGGGATAGACCACTTAAAGTGAAACTTAAGAGTCTTATAGATGTACAGGCTAATAATAATGGAGATCCTCTGAAAGATTCCAGAGGTGAAGGAACTTGTTCAAAATGGTGAGTATATTAAAATCATCAAGGTAGCTTCTCAGGACTGGCTAAAAATAGAAAAAAAATGGTGGCAGAGATTTCAGTAAAAGGAATGTGATAGCAATATAAGTAAGACAAATACTTGAACCATGATCTCTTTGTGGAAATGGAAAAGTAATAAAGCCATGAGAAATTATAGAAAATGTAAAAGAGAGGGCCCTAACCAGGAGCAAATATACCCCCAGGGATATAAGAAATTTGTCAAGGGAGGTCACATTGAATACTCAAAACAAAACAAAACAAAAAACAACCAAAAGAGCCCATCAATATTATCCAAAATAATAATAATAATAATAATAATAATAATAATGGAGTTACTGAAAAAAAGTGAATTGCAGAAGGATGGGGAGGAGGTAGGAGCAAAGTGGGCAAGAGGGAACATTATAGTGCATCTGAAAAAATTAAGGTAGTTTAAGGAATAATTCATATTGACTGAAACCAAATGAATGACATTTGGAAAATGAGACCATTTTTATATTGAGATACAAAAGTTCAGTGACAAATACTCAGTGAAAGATGAGCTAACTGATCTTTGCAGCAATGAGAAACTTCAAACTGATTTATTATCAATGAAGTTACACAATTTTGGGTGAACCCTCGGAGAAGCAAATCTCATTCATAAGAATGGGATAAGTGTGTTCACAAGTCTTTCATTCTTCTTGCTTCAGTTAATGAATGTAAAGGATTCATTTTATGCAAAACACTGGGCTAAATTCCAAATGAAGGAGAAAAACGTAGAGGTTTCAGCTGCAAGTGGAAAAGAAAGTCTCCATATTCTGCATGGTGCAGAAGCAAAGCAGATAGTAATGTATCTTCTTAATGTCAGTTTCATTAATACAAAACTGTTAGTTTCTGATGTTGAGCCATTTGATTTTGATGGTGAGAACTTTCTTTTCTAGGTCTGCAGAAAGGAAATTGCGAGGTCTCATAGCCACAAGACATGCTTCCCTGGAACCTGTCTGTGGGGGGTCAGGGCAGAAGCAGGACTGATGTGGTCTAGGTGCATGTTGAGGGGGAGGGGGTTATCCTCAAGATTTATTGCAATTTATCTGTGGTTGTCTGGTGGTAGTGGTGGTAATGGTGGTCCCCTTTCCCATAAGGGTTCTTCCCCATAATGACGGGTATAAGAGTTGAACCTGGAAGCAGGCAGCTGGAAGCTGGTTTTGAAGAGCAGTGCCATTCCTGGGGCTCTGGGGTTTAGGCTGCTTTCATCAGGGGTCTGAGAGGAGGTGATCATAGATGTAGTTTGATCTGCCTGGCTTATGTCACTTCCTGTCTCTCTCAGGGTGCCTTGTTGCTTGGGCTATCTCTGTGAGGCAGGAGTTTTAGTTCTGTTCTTAATCCATTATTCAAAGCAAAAAATAAAGTAGGGGTAGCTCTTTCAAAAAGTATGCCAAGAATAAAACTTTTGCTTGACAGAAAAAGGATTAAGGATCTTATTTATTTGACTGTGTTCTGATAGACATTTAGCAACTTTATCACTAAAAGATACAGTATATCAAATAAAGTTTTCTTCATGAAAAATTTCTGTTGCTGAATTCTTTCAGTTGTGTCTGCCTCTTCATGACCTCATTTGGGGTTTTGTTGGCAAAGATACTAGAGTAGCTTGCCATTTCCTTCTCCAGCCCATTTTACAGATGAAGAACTGAGACTAATAGAGTTAAGTGATTTATCTGGAGTCACACAGCAAGTAAGTATCTGAAGTCAAATTTGAACTCAGGAGGCTGTTTTCCTGATGCCAGACCCAGTGCTCTATCTAATGTGCCACCTAGCTGCCCCTATGAAAGATTATTAATTAAAATAATTAAACAATAATTAAAATTATTTTATAATGTATACATGCATGGCAAATTCTATAATTTATTTCCTTTCATGTTGAATAAGGGGTATATGGTAAGGTATATTGAATGCCAAGGGATACTGGGACCAAAAAAGATATCTGGGAATCTCTGATATAAAATGAGGAATTAAAAATAGATCCAATGTTGGAGAATGAAAGGCAGCATGGAAAGAACACTGAATTTAGAATCAGGAGACTTGGGGTTCCAATACCACCTCTATCACTCACTACTCTAGTGATCACTTCAATTCTGTGGACTTCAGTTCAATCATTTTTAAAATGAGGAGGCTGGATTGGATGGCATCTGATCCCTTCTGAGTTTAAATCTGTTCTCCTGTCATCCTGGGGAGAGCCTCAGATGACTCACATTGTTTCCTGAGCATAGAACATTTCTACCAGTTGAAATTGTACTCATCCTTTAAGGAAGAGCTCAGGATTTGCCATGTAACAATATCTGCTCCTCCTTCTCTACTCTTGTCCTTCTTTCTTCCTTTGGACCTTGGTAACTCTTTATACCCCTCAGGCGGGTTTTCACTTTAGCTCATTTATATTTGTGTGCAGTACGGTTGGTCATTTTGTTGATCAATTATCAAGTCTTTCAAAATTGTTTTAATATTGATGTTATAGTATAATTTCTTCTAGTTCAGCTCAATTCATTTGTGTAAGTTTATACGAGTCCTTCTCTATCTCTTAGAAATTCTTTTCCCTCATTTCATAGAGCACAATAGTATTCCTTTACATTCCTATCTCAGTAATTGTTCAGCTATTCCCCAATTGAGAGGTATTCCCTTGGTTTGCAGAGTTTTCTGATTTGGGGGGAATTGCTACCACAAAAAAGAGCTGCTATAAATTCTTTTTGTGTGTATTGGACTTTTTTCTCTTTCTTTACTATCTGGGATATAGCAGTATAACCGGCATGTCCTAGGTAGCATCTTTTTGTGCATAATTCCAAAATGGAATCCAGAATGGTTGGACTCATTTACAACTTCACCAAGGGGGTATCAATGAACCTGTTTTAGGACAGCTACGACACTCCTCATTTTCTTTTCCTTTTTAAATGTCATTTTTGACAAGGCATTGGGTATGAGATAGAACCCCAGGATTGCTTTAATTTGCATTTTTCTAATTCTTTGTGTTTTAGAGCATTTTTTTCCATATGGCTATAGATAACTTGAGTTTCTCCCCTTGAGAACTTCCTGTTCATATTCTTAGACTATTTATCATTTGGGAAATGGCTCTTAAATTTGAATCAATTCCTTTTGTGAGAACTTGATCAGAGAAATTTGCTGCAAATATTCCCCCCAAATTAATTATTTTCTCTTCTAATTTTAGCTATATTAGAGTTGTTTTGGAAAACCTTTTACAATGTCACATAATCAAAATTATCCATATTTTCTTTTTTGAGCCTTTCTAGCTCTTGTTTGGTCATGGAACTCTTCTTCTATCCATAGATCTGATATGTGATTTCTTCCTTGTGGCATTAATTTGTTTATGAGGTAGATCACTGTTATCTAATTGCAAATGGTGTATCAACAATGCAGTATTCACAATACCTACAGTAACTATAAGTATGCTGATATGGTTATTAATCACAAAATGTAACAGCCTCTCTACATGGGAAATATAGCTGGAACATTTATTCAAATACCAGAGCCCTGAGTCCCAAAACTAGAAAGTCAAAGTCATAACAGTAGTTATGAAGTTGGCACATGTAGTTAAAGTAGTAAGCACCCACAATCTTAAGCCTTCAAAACAGGACAGGCTACCTGAGAAGATCCTCTTCTCCTCACTCATGACAACTGCTCAGGGTCCAGGCAGCTTGCTCCCAGCAGCTCCGGCCTCCCGCAATTCCCATCCCTGGCAGTCCTCAGCAGAGATTCTGGCTGGCTCAAATAAGGAGTTTGTACTGCAACCACAGCTGCTGTCACTGCTTCCAGTCACCACCACAGGGACTCCAGCTTGGCTCAGCTTCCTCTTGCCCCACCCCTTTCTGCTAAGTCAGCAAGTTCAAGGGACATGGAAGATCTTCAAATCTCATTACCATTACAAATGGATCCTCCTTTTTATTGCTTTCTTGATTCCTTTTCTTTGTTCACCATTTTTCTTTTAAATATTCACTAACCATATCTTTAATAATATGTTATAAAATTTTTATCAAGAATCCCAGATCTTACAACTAGAACTAGAAGGTACCTTTGAGATCATCTATTCCAAACTATTCCCTTTAAAGAGAAAGAAACTGAACCCCAGGCAGTTTATTAAATGATTTAACTAAGGCCTCACAGATTTAACTGCCCTCAGGGGTAGAATCAAAATCAGACTTATTATAGATTCCATTCTCTTTCATTTCTGGAAAATCAAGACCATGTTTGTCCTTCATTTGTGTGGTGCCTCTTCCACTCAGGCAGCAAGGGCACAGTGGGGAAAGTGCTGGGCCCAGAGCCAGGAAGTGCTGAGTTCAAATACAACCTTAGACACTTAATAGCTGTGAGATTCTGGGAAAATCACTTTTGTCTGCCTCCATTTCTTCATTTTAAAAGTGGAGACTTCATATGATAGCACTTACTGTCCAGAATTGTTGTGAGAATAAAATGAGATGACATTTGTAAAATGCTTAGCACAATGCCTGGCACATAGTAGACACTTAATAAATGGTTGTTTCTTTTCTTCATTCCATTCTCTATAATCTTTCATGTGTCACTAATGGCAGCTCAGCTATCAGATCTACCAGCTTCCCCTTTACAGATATACTCTCATACATTTTTGTATGGTTTAAATGGATTCTTATGAATGCAAGTTAAAACAACTCTTAGGTACACCTCACACCTATCCAGTTGGTTAATATGACAAAAAAGGAACATGATCAACATTGGAGAAGAAGTGGGAAAATTGGCACACTGATGCATTGTTGGTGGAGCTGTGAACTGATCCAACCATTCTGGAGAAAAATTTGGAACTATGCCCAAAGGGCTATAAAACTGTGCATATGTTTTGATCCAGCAATACTACTTCTAGGTCTATATCCAAAAGAGATCATAAAAAACAGAAAAGGACCCACATATACAAAAATATTTCTAGCAGCTCTTTTTTTGTGGTGGCAAAGAATTGGAAATTGAGAGTATGCCCACCAATTGAGGAATGACTAAACAAGTTGTGATATATGAATGTAATGGAATACTATTGTGCTATAAGAAATGATAAGCAGGTAGATTTCAGAAAAACCTGGAAAGACTTACATGTACTGATGTTGAGTGAAGTGAGCAGAACCAGGAGAACATTGTACAAAGTAACAGCAACATGATATGATGACCAACTTAGATGGACTTAGCTCTTCTCAACAATATAATGATCTAAGACAATTCCAAAAGACTTATGATGGAAAATGCTATTCACAGACAAAGAACTATTGAGTCTGAATACAGATCAAGGCAAACTATTTTCTCTCTTTTTTTTCTTTCTTGTGATTTTGCCCTTTTGTTCTGATTCTTCTTTCACAACATGACTAATGTGGAAATATGTGTAACGTGATTATACATGTGTAGGCTATATCAAATTGCTTGCTGTCTTCAGGAGGGGAAATTTGGAATTCAAAATCTTATAAAGAGTGAATGCTAAAAACTATCTTTAGATGTAATTGGAAAAAATAAAATACTATGAAGTGGAAAAAAGAAAAAGAAAACAATTTATTTTTCTGAAGGTAAAAGAATGGGCAGGTGTCCTTTTGAGGCTGTTTCTTGAATATTATTCTGGAGTACCACCCCTTCAATGTTGGAAGGTGAAAATGCTGAATTTTATCCTTTAAGCAATTTTGAAATTAAACCTTCCTCAATAACACTACTTACTTTATTTAATTTCAATACTTGCTATTTATTATAAAAGCTTAACAATACAATATGTTTCTCTGATAAGCTCCTGAGTGGCACAGTTTGTAGAGCATCTTGCTTCATGTCAATAGTGCCTACCACACTGTCTTGTGCTGAGCAAACACTTGAGAGACATTTGCTGAATGGAAATCTCTCATTCTCAACCTTGCTTGGTTTTATAATATTAATTCCAAGAATTTGAGAGGCATAGACATTAAATGAAGAATAGTTGAGGTGGGTGGAAATGTTATGAGCACTCCAAGGGTACTATTTCGAAGCTGCAGTAGGTACATGTGAAATGGAAGAACACTTTATCTAAATTTACAAGCATTTCATTTACAATGCTTAGCAGGCAGCAATTCTATCTTCCTGTGGGTGTAATGGCCTTTCAAGAAGCCAGTCATGTTAGCTATATTCTGATAGAGCAATGACGTAAAGTGGCACTTAAAAATAATTGAAGATAGTTGAAATTGAAAGTTAAAGGTATTACTTAGATATATAGTTTTAAGTTCTATTGAGTCTTGTTGAAAGATCATAATTGATTTCTACTTATATGGATAATCTATGAATCAATCTAAAAGTATTTCTTAAATGTTCATTAGGGACAGCTGGGTTGTGTAGTAGAGTGCTGGGCATGGATGCGCTTCTGGAGTTCAAATCTGGCCCCAGACATTCACTAGCTATGTGACCCCTGAGAAAGTCACTTACCACTGTTGGCCTCAGTTTCCCCATCTGTAAAATGATCTGGAGAAGGAAATGGCAAACCACTCCAGTATCTCTGCCAAGAAAACACCAAATAGGGTCCAGAAGAATGGGACAAAATGAATGAAAAACACCTGAACAACAAAAATGTGCCAGGCACTAGAGATATAGTATTGAAGCATAATTTTTACATTTTAATTCAAGTTCTTGAAGCATTTCATGTTTTTGGAAATTATACATATTTAGCAGATATCTTCAATCTGAATCTCTTGTAAAATTAATCTTATTGAAATAGTACAAAAGAATCTTAGAAGTTATTTCCAACAATAATTGCTCTAACCAAATAAGAATGGTTAACATTTACACAAAATTTTAGAATTTTCATGGTGCTTTGCATATATTCTATCAATTGATCCTTACAGCTTCATGACATAAGCACTCCTACCCTCATTTTACAGATGAGGAAATGGAGGCACAGTGCACTTAAATGCACATTTAAAGGCAACACAGTGTCAGAGGTTTATTTTTTTTACTTCAAGTTCAGTTCTTTTCCCACATATTACAATGCCTTACCAGGTAGTTAGTCTACCCCAGTATGTTTGTGGGAGTTGGTGATAGGTGAGGCCTATAACGTGGTTCTCAGCTATTATGAATGTACCTGACCCTAACTAACTACATTTGTAACCTATTATAATCTATCATTCAAGAATTTAATCTCTTCACTCTGCTCTCTCTCTCTCTTTCTCTCCCTCCTTTCTCTCTCTCTCTCTCTCTCTCTCTCTCCTTCCCTCCCTCCTCTCTCTCTCTCTCTTTCTATCTCTCTGTCTCTCTCTCTGTCTCTCTGTCTCTCTCTCTTTCTCTCTCTCTTTCTTTCACTCTAGGAATAATAAGCTTTTTCTTTATCCCTTTGTTGTATTTTCTTGGTATTGATAACGTTATTTCCAGATAATTATTTTTAAAACTTGTGATTATTCTGGTGTTTTGCCCACTGGACCATAAGTACTAGCCAGCCTATCTCTCAGCCCTGAAGCTGACCCTCCTTTTTGTGCTGTCTCTCCTAATTAGAATGAGAGCTCCTTGAGAGAAAAGACTGACTCACTTTTCTGTTTGTATCCACAGAGTTTAGCACAATGCTAGCAATTATAATTGTTTAGTAAATGCTTTTCCATTTCCCATTCATTGATCTTTTCCCTATCAACTCAGTATGGGTTGCCATAATTTGTGAGTTTATTTGAAAGTACCTAAATTCTTCACACTTCTTTAGGCTTTAGCAGTGATGAATTTTGACAGCCAGAAACAGCAATAAAAATCCTTTGCTTTACTTTACTACTTTTGAAAATATTGTATCACTACACAATAGGAGTTAACCACCAAGAGCATGAATGTCTCTTTTTATTGGAATTACTAAATTGTGATCTCTAATTCATTATGTCCTAATTGCCCTTGAGTAAGACAGAAAATGAGGAATTGCACACTGCCAAATGGAGGCCCCACCCTCAGTAAATATTTTCAGAGAATGACAGCCTTGGGAAGGCAAAAGACTTTCCTGGAGTTGATAAATGATTATCTTTCACAAAACAATGATACACAGTCGTATGATGAACAAATTCTCTAATATTTGTTTCTCAATTTGTGGAGGTTACAGTCTCCATTTATAAAGACTCAAGGTCAGGTTTTAGCCTTAATCTTCTAAGATGCTCCTTTTTTTTTTTCTTTCATCCCTGTGTTCCCTGAAAGATGGGGCTTTGTGCCTGTTGCTTTTGTCACTGCATTGGATGGAGCAAAAAAAGGGGGAGCATGGATTTGAGAGGCTTAAAGCCTGTTGCTGACAGAACAAATTAGGTCATGCAGATGTGCCAAGAGTCCTCTCCATGGTGAAACTCTGTGGGAGACAGGTGGAGTCATCAGTCCAGTGTGTGTGTGGGGGGGGGGGGGGGAGGAAATTGAATCAATCACTAACTCAGCTGACTGAATTTTTCAGTGCCAGATCTGGCTCTGATGTTATATAGACAAAAAGGAGTAAACCAAATGTTATTTGCTGATACTTCTAATTTGCTGATAAACAACATTAGTAGCATGTTGATACCTCTATTATTAACTTTCTCACTTTTGCATTAAATGCTGTTTTCTGTGTTGTGGCAAAAACTTCAAGTGTTTTCCTAAAAAAAAAATATGTTTATATCATAGTTTTGTAAATCAAATCATCTAAAATGTGTTAGGGGAGCTTACAATTTATAGAAATCCTACAACAGATCTTTTTGTGAAGGCTATATAACCTGTTTTATAATTCACATTTTTCTATATCAGTTTCTTTAAAGTAAGGCAAGCCTACCCTTTGTTCCTTCATTCCTTCATTCCTCCCGCCCTCCCTCCCTCCTTCCTTCCTTTTTTCCTTCCTTGCTTCCTTTTTTCTTTCATTCTTTCTTTTCTTTCTTAGCATAAGGTAGTCTTTTATCTAATCTATAGAAAACTGTAATGCATAAAATTGCATGAACATTTCAGGTGTATTTTCCATTTTAGAACCACACAGAAGTTGCTAAAACTGTTACTCAATATTCACAGTGAGGTTTTGTTTTTTTTTAAATATCTTATACCTCTAATCCTCCTTAAGGAATTACAACACATTTTTAAATGTTTGTCTTTCATGTAATTGCAATTTTGAAATTAAAAAAACCACCTCTGTAATTTCTGCATATAGTGCCATAAAGTAACCATATGTTTAAGGAATCTGAGTTTTTTTAAATCACAATAGACAGGATTGTGTGGCTTTTCTTGGCTTTTGAAATACATATTTAAATTCTAATTAAATGTTTTGAATTACGTATAGAAACTGCAAAAAAAATATCATGTTAATGATATAGAATTGTACTAATATCTATGTTCTGATGAATGCTGATTTTTTCATTATTTATATGTGTGTGTGTGTATGTATACACACACACACACACACACGCACGCACAAGCATTTACCTAAATTAAAACCCATGTAACTACTGAGGATCATTTGAGCCCCACCCCCAACACTCCAAAAGGACCAAAAACTGTTCTGACCAGTCAGAAAAGGCACGCTGGTTGGCATAACAAACATACTTTGCATGCTCTCTGAATGAATCCAAAGCCCTCCTTCTGGACTTAGCTGACTGGGAACATTCTTCTAACAAGGACCAGGTATACTAGACATTTCCATTATCTTATTGTTTTATGACTCTCCCTTGTTTAGACCCTATCTTGAATAATGGTACTCCTCTTTCCTTGTTGTTTATGTTGTGTTTATGATAGAAGAAACCCAGACATCTTGGCATCCTCCTGAAACTATAACTTCAATTAACACCGTGACACCTCTCTTATCTTATTCCTTTATGAACCTTATCCTATTAAGACTTTCCTGTTTTCTTCCATGTTGTGGTTGATACATATGGAGACTATAATTCTGGCTGACACAGGCATCCTGAGTCAAAAAGGATGGGGGTCTTGCTCTGAGTGTATAAAAGTCACCTTCAAAATATCCTTTCTTTGAGTTCAGAATCATTTTGACCTCCCATGTGTGCATGTTTACTCTGGCTTGAAAGGAATAAATAGTAAATATGTACAACCTAAATCAGTTTTTTTTTCTATTTAGACGAAACCTCGTTTATGGTTGACCCTCCAATGGACCTATTTTGCTACAAGCCTCTACTACAGTAGGCTACCAGTTATTCTCTAGTTTCTACTTCTTCCTTAAAAATACAATGTCATAGAGTTGGGGAAAACAGTGAAATAGAAACCTAGTGGCCTTGGACAGATAAATTAAATCTTTACAGTTTAGTTTCCTTGTCTGTAAAATGAGGATTTTGGCAAGCTAATCTCTAAGGTTTCTTTGAACTTTAATATTCTGTGATTCTACGAAATTATATTCACAGTTTGGAAGCAGAATGAGAGTTGTTGGTCCTTAGGAAGAGAAACAATGATTTCACAAGGGTTATGTCTTGACTTCCTTGAGTTGAATTTAAGTGAGACAAAATTCTCAGCCTCATTCCCTCCTCCAGAGTCATCAAAGTCCATTGACAAGACAAAGGTCAATATGGACTGTCCAGGGCCCAAAATGCTTTGGATAACCTTGGCCTTTCTAAATTAAAGTCTCTTCCATGTCTCAGTTTGTCTGTGGCCACACCCATTCAATGACTAAGGACTAGGTAAAAGTTGAGACCAAAAAATGGTTCAATTTACCATTACAGAAAGGGAGGGGAAAAGATCCTCAGAGTTTATGGCCTGAACAGAAAACAATTGCTATTTGTACTCATTGTGAGCCATCAAAATCTATTGGTAGAATGGGATATTGTAGAATGTCAGATATTGCTTTTGAGATTTAGTATGTTTTTTAGAGGTTTCACTTGCTAAACAATTTACAGATAATGCAAAAGAGAAATAGGTGGGTGACAAAGGATTCAAAGACATTTTGATCGACACTCAGGGTGTTACCCTCAACTCTTCATTCTCTCTCACCCTCCTCTCCCCACATCTAATCAGATGCCAAGTCCTGCTGTTTCTGCCTTCACAACATCTCTTATATGTGACTCCTTTTCTCCTCTGACATTGACACCACCACTCTGGTGCCAATCAGGGGCTCATCACCTCATAGAAATAGCTTTCTTTTTGGTCTTCCTCTCTCAAGTCTTTCTCCACTTAACTCCATTCTCTACTCAGTTGTCAAATTGATCTTCCTAAAGTGTAAGTGTAACCATATCACCCTCTTATTCAATAGACTCCCTAGTACTTTGAAGATCAAATATAAAATCCTCTGTTTGGCTTTTAAAGTTCTTCATAAGCTGGCACCTTATTACCTTTTTAGTCTTTGTCTATCTTACTCTTCTCCCATAATCTGAGATTGAATGATGCTAGCCTCCTTGCTCTTCCTCAACAGGACACTCTATCTCTTGATACTAGACATTTTCACTGGTTGCCTCCCATGCCTGGAACTCTCTCCCTCCTCATTTCTGCTTTCTGATTTCCCTGGTTTCCATTTCAAGTCTAAGCTAAATCTCACCTTCTATAAGAAATCTTTCCCTGTCCTACTTAGTCTTAATGCTTTCTTTCTGAGATTATCACTAATTAAATTGTATATATCTTTTTTGCATATAGTTTATAGCATGTTGGTATTCCCACTAAACTTCCATGTAAGCTTCTTGAGAATAGGAATTGTTTTTTGACCTTTTTTATATCCCCAGCACTTAGCACAGCACCTAACATATAATGCTTAATAAATGCTTACTGTCTTTACAGGTTAGAACAATGGGCTAAATTTAACAAGAAGACATTTAATAGAGGTATGTGAAAATCTTGCCCTTCACTTAAAAAAAAATCAGCTTCACAAGAACAAGATGTGGGAGGCATGGATACACAGTAGTTCATTTTAAAAGGTCTAAGAGTTTTCTTTGACTTCATATTCAGTATGAGTCAATGGCACTGTCACCTAAAAACGTTAATGCGATCTCGAGTTGCATGAAGAGAGGTTGTGTTCTAGAATAAGGGAGATAGTAGCCTCTCTGTACTCTAAGACCACATCTGAAATGTGTTATTCAGTTTTAGGTCCCATCATTTAGAAAGTCTATTGATAAGCTGGAAAATGACTAGGAGAATATGGCCAGAAGGTGGAAGGGCCCCAAAATGGTGCCATGTGAAGAACTGTTCAACCAACTAGACCTATTTGGCCTGGAGAAGACAAAAACTTAGGAGTGACATAATAGCTGTCTTTAACATTCATATATTTAAAGGAAAGTTGTATGGAAGTGGTATTAGGCTTGTTTAGCTTATCTCCAATAAGCAGAACTAGTAGCTATGGGAAAAAGTTTCTTTTTATACACACACACACACACACACACACACACACACACGTACAGATAGATAGATAGATAGATAGATAGAGATATAATTCCCTCTCAATTACATGTTAAAATAATTTTAAACTTTTTTTTTAGAATTTCCAAATTCTATCCTTCTTCCCCTCCCTTTTTTCTTCTCCCCTCCCTGAGATAGTTCAGATATAGGCTATACAAGTACAATCATGTAAAACATTTCTATATTAGTCGTTTTGTATAAGATAACTTGAATAAAAGAAAAAGAATGAAAGAAAGAAACTAAAAAATAGCATGCTTAAGTCTGTATTCAAACAATATCAGTTTTTTCTCTGGAGGCAGTGTGCTTCTTTGGGATTGTTCTTGGATCCTTGTATTGCCTAGAACAGCTAAGTCATTTACAATTCTTCACCATTCAGTATTGCTGTTACCAAGTACAATGTTCGCCTGGTTCTGTTCACTTCATTTGGTATCAGTTTACACAAATCTTTCCAGGTTCTTCTGAAATCATCCTGCTTGTCATTTGTGATAGCACAATAATATTTCATTACAGTCATAAACCACAGCTTATTTAGCCATTCATTCCCCAACTAATGGGCAATCATTTGATTTCCAAATCTTTTTTTAAATTTCATTTTTAATTTATGGGATAAAACAAGCATTTCTATAACATAATACAATGAAAAGATGATTGCACATGAAACTGCAAATCTACTCTGCACAACTTGCTATTTCTTTCAAATATACAACAAAATTATAATATAAATTTCTTTTTTCCTCCCTCCTCCACCCCCTTAGAGATGGTTACCATTAGACACAAACAGATATAGATATGTAGAATTATTAAATTCTATTAAATTATTTATCAGCTCTTTCTCTGAACGAATATAACACCTTTCTTCATATGTTCTTTATATTTAATTTGGATATTTATAATAAAATAACTTATTCGCTCAAAGTTGTTTCTAAAACAACATTGCTGTTACTGTATACAATGTTCTCTTGGTTCTGCTCATTTCACTCTTCATTATTTCTTGCAAGTCTGTCCATGTTTCTCTAAAATCATTGAGCTTGTTTCTTAAAGCGCAGCAGTGTTCCCTCACAATCAAAAACTATAACTCAGCCATTCCCCAACTGATGGTCATCCCTGCAATTCCAGCCTTTTGCCATCACAAAGAGAGCTGCTATAAACATTTTAGAACATATAGATTGTTTTCCATTTTCCCTAATCATCTTTGGAAATAGACCAAATAGTGGTATTGCTGGGTTAAAGGGTATAGGTTTTGTCCAGTTTCTGCCATATAGAGAGGCTCTATTTGAGGAAAAACTTCATTAAAATGAGTTTATAAAAATTGAATGGATTACTGAAAGAGGAAGTAAATTGGCTGGTTCTGCCCAATCTTTCTTCCTTCTTATCCATTCTCCACAATGCCCCATTAAATAACTTTACAAAGAAATTGCATGA
Organism: Pseudochirops cupreus; assembly: GCA_028627135.1. Classification (NCBI taxonomy): domain Eukaryota; kingdom Metazoa; phylum Chordata; class Mammalia; order Diprotodontia; family Pseudocheiridae; genus Pseudochirops; species Pseudochirops cupreus. Next base: position 166,809,947 of record CM053580.1, on the reverse strand, counting down.
CCACTTTTTGGAGATGTTGAAGAAGGCATTCTTTGTCAGCTTTGTGTTGGAATGGATGACTTCTAAGGTCCTTTACAATCCCAAGAATTTGTGATTCTCTTACAGTGTAACCTCTACTATTTCAAAATTGAGAGCAAACAACCATGATGTGATTGTGATAACAATTTATCTGGGAGGGCCCATTGATTAGGTACTGCTACCATTCACTGAATCAATGACACAAATTTTATTTATGCTCAGAGTGCAGGTTCATCTGCATGAAAAGCCAGAGAACCCAGAGAATCAATTTCAGCAACCTTACATAGAATGTGAATATATAAAAAGAAGTGCAATGGAATTTTATAGAAAGGAGGAGAAGATAAAAAAAAAATTATGCATCAGAATGGAGAGGATAAGGATTTTGTATCCAGAAGGACAAGAAGCTAGCTGATCAAAAGTGGAGCCTGAAGTCTATGTTCCAGTCTTGATTGTGCAGTTGATGTGATGGAAGCAGTGTCTTCTTCTCATAATGGTGACAAGAACTCTGAGTCAGAGTTTCTTTCCTAACACAGTCTTTCTTTTATCACAGTGGCAGCAAGAAACCTGAGTCAGAAATTCTCTTGCCACATGATCAAAAAATTGCAAAGAGTGATCATACCTGAACCAAATTCAGTGCTGTAACCAAATGGAATTTACAACAATTTGATTCGATTCAAATAAAATGAAAAAAAATATTCATTTTATTCCTATTAAGTTCGAGGCACAGTGTTGTGGGGTCCTCTCAAATCATCCTGATCTATGTCTCACCAGTGGATACAGATGGCTCTGGAGGAGGAAGTGAGGCTAGTGACCTTGCATAGCCCTCCCTCACTTAAATCCAATTCACTTATAAATCATGGCATCATCTGCCTGATGTCATGGTCCTCTTTGAGAATGGGCAAACAAACAACAATGAGGCACTGTATTAAGCAGTGGAGAATTAAAAAAGAAAAATGACACTGTTCTTGCCCTCAAGAAACTTACAATCTAATCATGGAGATATTTGGATAAATATGATACGAGGCAAGATATACTAAGGACAAAGTACTATAAATCATTTGAGAATGATTTATAAGGGAACAAAAATATCAGGACCCTGCCCTCAAGGGGCTTATATGGCAAGGTCAGGCATGTCAGAGGTCATTAAATAAAAAATTTGAGTATGTCCAATGCATGAAAAATATAAAATGCTACAAAATCAGATAAGAATATATATATCATTTCTAGCTAGAGGTATCAAAGAAGGTTTTATATGAGAAAGAAAGGTTAATCTTGATAAACAATGACAAGGCCAGGTCAGGAATCAGGCTATAAGATGATTACCTTAGAGGGAAGAAAAAATTTGACACATTAAGAAATCATACTGAGCTGAAGGGATCAGGAAAGACTTTATTTATGGAAGAAGCACTACCTGACATAGATCTTAAGTAAAAGGGAAGGATTTGAACAGGAAGAAATGTGAAGAGATTGTGTTCCATTCCTGGGAGATGGCCATCATGGAATCCTGGAGACTGGAGAAAGCAGAAAGACATTTAGAGAGTATAGATTGACAGGAATATAGAGTGAATTAAAGGAAGTACCATGAAATGACTAACAAGGTAGAGGAAAGCAGAGATTAATGAAGTAGTCTGGGCACGGATTCAACACAACTGTGCTCACTGAGTGCATTTCAAATTCATGTTGTAAACCTTCAACTCGGCCCCCAATGAGGCAAGGTAATCATTTGATTCTTGCTTTAATTGATTCCCTGTCCTCCTCTCCACAAGTTTTTTTTTCCTTCCAAACCTTATCTTATTCAAACCACCCACACTCTCCCCTGCTTTCTTTCTTTCAGCTAAAGATTTGCCTCCTACTTTACTGAGAAAATCGAAGCCATTCAATATGAACTCTCTCTTCTCCCCTTCTCTTCATCTCAAAATATTTCTTGCATCTAATACCTCCCCTCCACTCCCACAAACACCACCTCAGTTCAGGTCCTCATTGCTTCTCACTTAGGTTATTAAAACAACCTCTTCTAACTGCTATCTCTGTATCGTTTCTCCCCACTCTGGTCCATCTTTCCCATGGCTGAGAAACTGATTTTTTCCTTAAGTGCAGACATGAGCATGTCACTGACTATTCAATAGACTAAAGTGACTTCTTGTTGTCTCTAGAATCAAATATAAACTTCTCTGTTTAGCTTGTAAAATCCTTCATAACCTTGCCCTGGCCTCATTGGACATTTCTCCTCTTCCTGCCCTCTGCAATCCAGCCACACTGACCTTCTGTCTGGGCATCCTGAGTAGGTGGTGAACTCCCTCTCAAGTGAGGCTGGATTCCTCCCACTCAGGAATATTGCAGAGGGGATACTTTTGGGGATGTGGAGCTGGACGAAAGGCTTCAGAGGCCCTTCTAACCCTGAGGTTCTGCAGTTCTGTCTAAAATGCCAACGGCAGGTAGTTTATATGTTTCTGAACTGATTAACATCTTGATATCAGTTGGGTGATACAGTGGATAATGACCTGGACCTGGTATCTGCAAAACCTATGTTCAAATTTAGCCTCAGACACTGACTCACTGTGTGACCCTGGATAAGTCACTTAACCTCTCTCTATCTCACTCTCCCCACCTGTAAAATGCAGATAATAATAGCACCTACCTCTCAGGATTGTTGTGAGGATCAAATGAGATAACCTTTGATAAGGCCAGGTCAGGGATCAGGCTATAACAGTTTGCAAATCTTAAAGTACTATATAAATGCTCCTGTTTAGGAGGAGGAAGAGAAGGAGTATCCTTACATGAGATACTGTCTCATTGATTCTACACAGGCCTCTCTTCTACATCTCCACCTCTTAGAACCCCTCTTTTCCTTAAAGATTCAACCCAAGCACCAGCTTCTTGAAACCTTCCCCAATCTCTTCAATTTCTGGTGCTCTCCCTCTCAAACTACCTTGTCGTTAACTAATTTGCATTTTTCTCTTTATATTTATTCTACATCTAATTAGAATGTAAGTTCTGAGAAGACAAAAAAGTGATATCTGGACCCTGTCCTCAAGGGGTTTATAATCTTGTATGGCAAGGTCAGACATGTCAGAGGTCACTGTAACGAAAATTTGAGCATGTCTAATGCATGAAGAATACAAAATACTAGGAAATCATGTGAGAAAAGACATCGTTTCTAGCCAGAGGTATCAAGGAAAAGAAAGGTTTTTCTTGATAAACAATGATAAGGCCAGGTCAGGGATCAGGCTATAACATGATTACCTTAGCCACTTGAGGGAGACCTCGCATTCAAAGTAGGCCAATTAGTGGTTCACCAGTTCAAGATAAGAACACCAGGCCTCGGATCTTTGTCAATTATTATACTTATGTTCATTGATATTATTTTTCCCTTAGTCACTTAGTGAAAATTCTGAAAATTCTTTTGAAAAATGCCCAATGTTGTCTAAGTGGAATTCAACTAAGAAAAGGTCTATCCACATCCAGATTTAGGGAACCAAGGAGAACAGGCTATCTTCACCTTCTAGAGCTCAAATGGAGCAGTTTTAGAAGATGTGGAAGTCAGATACTTTAGAACAGATCTGTGATTTAAGGCTATTAGAAAAAAAATTCTCAGGTGAGGTAATCTAGAATCTTACAGTGATATTCCTTCCCCTGTGTCTTTTCTTTTTCCATCCATTCAACAGACATTTATTCTAGTTGCATATTGAAGGGAGTACAAGCCTTACTTTGACCACAACAAGGAAGGAGCTTTCTTCCACTGAGGCATAGGGCATTGGACTTGAGTCCCGTTCCTAGTTCTGGTCAGTGACTCGTGGAGCTATGGAACATGAAAGGAGTTGAATTGTCTGTCAGTGAGGCATGGAGGTCAGGCTCTCAGCCCTTGCTCTCCTCAGGGAAGACCTGCCTATGAAGATGTGTCTGCCAAGGGTCCTACTCCCAGCCCTGGTCAATGACTTATGGACCTAGCTGGAAAGGGTTCTTCTCCTGCCGAACCATGGGATTCAGTGACCTGGCCTGGACTTTTCTCTGGAAAAGGCAGATGATGGCAGTGCTACCTGATCCACTTTGTCCATGAAGGTGCAGCTGCCAGGAAATGTAGTTTTGGCATTGTATGCTGGATCATGAAGCTCTCATCAATGCACAGCTTTGTAACTGCAATTGGTCCAATAAAATAAGGTTCCAATTAATCATCTATCATATCCCTAGCTCCTAATGAGGTACTAGTGGTCCAGGCTTGGCCTATTGTGGATCAAAGAAGTTCAATTGGATTCTGACAAGAAAGGACAACTCCAGGACCCATTACAGGAGGCCTTCTTAGCAGTATGTTGACACATCACTACCAGAGCGTGATGATGTATGTGAACAAAGTCCAAAGGCCAGCGGCACATATGCAACTGAAATCTGTAGGAAGAAATAGGGAAGGAGGGAGGGGAAGAACACTCCAGGAGGGAGGTTCCCACTTAGGGAATTAGGTCATAGCGGTGGGAAGGGATTGCTGATCCCTGAGTATCAGCTAAGGGTGGGAGATAATCATTGTCAAGGGACTAGCAGTGATTGCTCCACTGACTAGGGCTTTGTGTGGAGTTTTTATATTGCTCTTCAAGGACATTCTACCCAGCTTCTCCTAAAACTGCAGGTGTATGGAGGGAGGGTTTATCTCTAAATTCAGGGTAATCAAAATCCCATCGAGTATTCTGACCTTGGGCATCTTAGGTTATGATGACCTTGTATCAAAAACCAGGGCAGGAGATTGTCACTTATCACAATACACAGCTGGGGAGGGACAAGGCATGGGTGCATGGTTAAGTAAGCCAGCTAGTAAGTTTACACAGCAAATGAAGCTGTGTCACAAGGTGACCCCAAGTCACAAAATGGAGTTGCAGAAACATCAAAAGATCATGCAGTAATGCATATTTCTACTGAAGTTACTCTTTGTTTTGTTTCAGATCTGTGATTTCACTGGGAAATTTACTTTGAATAAACTTCTTTACCTAGGCAGGGATGTAACAACTTTGCACCTTATAGTCCTAAGGACTTGCCTGGGCCAATTAGAGGTTGGATTTGAATCCATGTCTTCCTGATTCTAAGGTCACACTTTTTTTTCCTGCGATGCAATGCTACTTCTTTATGAGGAAGTGTATAAGGAAGTGTAAGTTGTCAAATGTAAAAAAAATTCACCCAAGAGTCTACCATACGTTAAATTAGTTCCCACTTAAACATCTCTCCCTATTCAACACTAGTGTTTATTCCACCCATCTTTTCCCACCTTGTCAACTTTTTTGACTGTGAGTACCTTCCTGATTTTTGCTAGATGCTTCAAGAGAATGATTTTGAAATCAAAGGATTAAGAGAGACCTTTGGAAAATTGATGAAGCCCTCAAAATATTTTTGCAATAATGATCCTCTTTATGATTATGCTTCAGAAGTCAAATGTGAAGTAATTGATGTTTCAGTGTCATTGTATACTTCTGTTAGTAACAATTATACTAAAATCAACACTTAAATCATTATTCTAAGAATTAGTAATTCACTGGAATTATAACCCAAGAATGTTAAATATAAGATAAATTAAACTTCATAATTTTTAGTTTTATTTTTCCAGAAAAAATTACCAATCAACACATCCTCCCATACACTATTAGACACTCTTGGCCACTATTTTAATTGGATTCATTTTAACTAGCCTTTTTCCAGTATCAGATATCCTCAGATAATGAGGTTCTCCAGTTCTTTATTTGGATTCCGCAAAGCATCTGGCACTATGTGGGATATACATCATAGAGTTCAAAACCCATTGACTGGTCTTTGATATCAGTTTTGGAAATGATTTGCTAAGTGCTAGAACTACTGTCGTTACAGTAGATATTAGAGATACAAAGACAAAAATTAAATAGTTCCTGCCCTGAAGGAATTTACAATTTATTGGGGAAGACATGTACGTGTATAGATACATATGGATATATATGAAATATATACAAGGATGTGAGAAGGGTGGCATTGGCATGGGGTAGGGAAACAGTTACTCTCAGGGACAGCCGCATGTTAGGAGATTGTTTTTGATCTGAGCTTTGAAGGAAACTAGAGATTCTTTTTTTTATAAGATCAACTATACATTTGAAGTCATGGAAGATATATTTTCACATTAAACATGTTGTCAAAAAAAGGCAAGAAAAATAAAGTAAGTTAAACAATTATGCTTCAGTCTGCAATCAGAGTTCTTCAGTTCTCTTTCTGGAGATAAATAGCAATTTTCATCATAAATCTTTGGTAATTGTCTTTGGTCATTGTATTGATGAGAATAGTTAAGTCTTTCACAGTTGATCGTCATTACAATATTTCTGTTACAGTGTACAATCTTCTCCTGGTTCTGCTCACTTCACTTTTCATCAGTTCATAAAAGTCTTCCCAGATTTTTTCTGAAACCTGCTTGTCATTTCTTTTAGCACAATAGTATTCCATCACAATCATACACAACTTGTTCAGCCTTTCCCCAATTGATGGGCATCCCTTCAATTCCCAGTGCTTTGTCACCACAAAAATTGCTTTTCCTTTTTATTTTATCTTTGTGATACAGATCTGAAAATAGAGATTCTAAAAGGCAAGAGAAAGGAGGAAGCTCATTCCAGACATGGGAAACATTTTTGTAAAGATAGAAGTTGGAATGTGTGTGAGAAACAGCAAGGAAGCAAGTTTGGCAGGACCCTAGAGTGCACAAAGTGTGTTGTGACCAGGTAGTGAAGGGTTTTTCAGTACAAATGCTTGCATTTGTTTTGGAGATTTAATTTTTTATAATTAGATTTCATTGGTTATTAGAAGTGTTGTCAATGAGAACAGCTGTTCCATCATTGTTGGTTCTTTAAGCAAACATTTTCAAAAAGTGACACTTTGAAATTCCATACTGATGAAGACAGATGATTATTCCTTTTCTTTTACTATTACAGATAGGCTAAATCAGAGCTATTCTCTGCAGCTACTTGAAGGAGAGCTGTATCTGAATCTGAGAAGTTTTAAAATGAGGAGACTTGATCAGTTTCTTCCATGCATTTCAAATTCTGTGTTGTTGTTCAGTTGTTTCAGTCATGTCTGACTCTTCATGACCTCATTTGGGGTTTTCTTGGCAAAGATACTGGAGTGGTTTGCCATTTCCTTCTCCAACTCATTTTACAGATGAGATAATTGAGGCAAAGAATGTTAGGTGACTTGTCCAGGGTCACACAGTTATTAAGCATTTGAAGCCAGGTTTGAACTCAGGTCCTCCTGATTCTAGGCATGACACTCTACCCACTGTAACACCCAGCTGCCCACAATTTCTATATTTCATTGCAAATGCTTCTCCCAAAGAGTGATTATATAGTAACTCATCTGCATTGTAAAGGCGGGAAAAGAGTAAGTCCATACATGAGACTTTTAAGTCCAAAGGAGATTTATTAGAAAATATTCTTTTCAGTCTGGGTAGTGATGATGGTGGAGTGGTCTTCTAAATATGTATTCAGATTTGGGTATTGTGATGGTGGGGCAGTTCCTCTTAAGAAGGCTCCCCAGCTTCCATTGTATATAGGAAAAAGTTTCATCTCTTATGTATTAGAGAGACCTCCAACTTTTTATGGGTTCCAGAATGGTGATTGGTGGGGAACAGCATGTCCTCTGCTCTCTCTGCTCCTTTGTAATCTTTGAGCACAGTAATTGGGTTGAGAGAGATGAAGGAACGGACCTAGAATGTTTTTTAATTTGGCTAACAAGAATGTGGTAGGAGCAATATTCTAACTCCCATGCAAATTAGTATGCTTTTTTTTCCCTTAAAAGGTATTGAGACCATCCTAGAGATTTGATTGGCTCAGGGATCTGAAGGCTCAGGCTCTTAACATCACTGATGTCAACAAGTGACTCGATATTGCTTGAGTACAAAACAATAACAAGGAACTACAGGGGCTCTCTGATAATCTGATGGTAGATCTTGAGGGCCAGTTCCAGTAAGGGAGCTTCATTCAGCTGATTCAACTCAAGGTGTCCTTCAGTGCTTCTCCTTGTTAAACGTCCTTCTCCTGCTATCAGTAGGTAAACTTCCTTTTGTTAACCATTCAGTTATCTACAAGCATTTCATTTTGTTCCAATATTGAATCTAAACCACCAGCCCTGCCGCTAACAAAGGGGAATTTGGGGGACCTTAGCATTGATTCCAGATGTTATGGGGCTGTTTGGGCCAAGATGGACACTTCTCTATGGTGTTATAATTGGGGAGAGAAGGAGATCTTTTCAGTTTGTTTCAGGAGTGAAGGCAACAAAAAGCAACAATTAGAACCACACAAATATACAGGATAGTAGACAGTCAATATGAATGTCTATCTTCCTGAAGAGTTCTGTCCTTTGAGCTTTCTGGTTTGTATCAGGAGAATAGTTTGGGGTTATTCTCTTAAGTCAGCATCAAGGTTTTATGGAAGTACTTACAACTTTTCTCGTAAGGATTCTACAAAGACTGTTAACTTGGTTTCCTCATCTGTAAAATGGACATATACACACATATCTTCACAAAGGAATAAATATGTTAATAATAAATATGGTCTTTTAGAGATGTATGTATTTATAAATAGTTTTTTCTAGCAAGCAATCTCAATTTAGTGACATTTCCTGAAATAAACATAACCTTATACACATAAAAAGAAAGTTATAGAAATCACAAATCATACACTATAGAATTAATTGGGGCAAGCACAGTCTAGAGAGCCCTGCAACACCAGCTCACAAAATGCAGTCACTTTGCCTTTTCTGTCTCAAACCGAAACTCCAGGCACTGTTCCAGTGAGCAAATGGGATATGCCATGGGCTACAGGGTAAACATAACCAGGTGAGCCACCTCTGTCCAAATGCAGCAGCGGATGCTTATATGTGACTCACAGTCCAGATTCTATCTTTGCCTAGTGACTAACGTTTCGCAGATGTTCCATTGTTTGGTGAAAGCAATTACAAGTGACGCCTCAGTCTCCTTCAACATGTTTCTCTTCTCCATTTGCTTTTTAAGATAAGTCATTGTCTCTTTGGAAATAAGGCTGTTGGTCAGTTTTTTGTTGCTGTTGTGGCTGAACTCAAAGCTACAAAGTTGAGAAAGCCATTAGCTCAAAAAATCAGGTACCCAAAAGAAGAAAAAACAAGTCAACCCACATATTTCTGTGTCAGGGTTCTGAAATACATATATGACCAGAGTGAAGTACTCTATGTTGGCAATCCTGAATTTTATTAAGAAAATTAGCAATGCTTCAGTCAAGGTTTCTGACTCAGCACCCCATCTTCTCTTCTCAATCACTGGACCTAGCAGTGTGGGACTCCAGGCCTTGTCTCTCTCAGGAAATGGATTGGGAGGCTGCTTCCACTGGAACTTACTACCAAGATGCAAGGAATATCTACTACCTTATTCTATGTTACTTAACTGCTTGAGAAACTAAGTCCTTAGTCTTCCATTTCTACCCAATTCTCTAGTAGGTAGAAATCAAATAGGTGGTAGTGGGATGTCCCATGTGGAGGGTACTCTCCTTTGCCCTGTGACTACCACTAATGGCTACGAAAATAGTTTGTCAGCCCTTTATAACTGGGAAAATTTGTTTCTAACCCTGGCCTCTTTCAAGGTCTGAACATGGAGGTTTTTGCTCTCCCTTGCTTCACCCAAGTTTTGAAAAAACAACAATGGTGCCCCAGGCTTCTGAAATCACAGAGTACCCAAATACCAGGCCTCACCACAAGGACCTTGTTTAGTACTTGTTTTAGTTATTTTCAGTCATGTCTGACCCTTCATGACCCTATTTGGCTTTGTTTGTTTGTTTTTGGCAAAGATGCTTATAGTGGTTTGCCATTTTCTTCTCCAGCTCATTTTACAGATGAAGAAATAGAGGCAACTGGGTTAAGTGACTTGATCAAGGTCACACAGCTAGTAAGTGTCTGAGGTCAGATTTGAACTCAGGTCTTCCTGACTCAAGGTCTGGCACTCTATCTACTGAAGCAGTTAATTGCCCTTGTTTAGTACTAGGACCTCAGGTATGAGGCCTCACCAGGAGTCTACTCCACATGGAGAATATCTTCTGGATATGCATTATTCCCTACTAGACTGAAATGAAGCCAAGGAAACAGCATCAAGTATCAGTCTAACAATGTTTTGGGAGGCATTCTCTAGAAATCTTGACTATTACATAAGTTTCTTGGATATGCATAGAAGACTTTTTATGTCTCCTCTTTACTTGACTGACTCACCTCTTTTCCTATCCTATGTCTGTCTGATAACATGCTTTACATCAGAGGTTCTTAAATTTTGGGGTGTCATAGACCCCTTTGACAGTCTGGCAATGCCTAGGAACTGCTTCTTGGAATAATGTTTTTTTAAATGCATTAAACAAAATGCATATGATTATAAAAGAAGCCAATTACATTGAACGTGTATGTGTGTGTGCATATATGTGCATATATGTGTGTGTATATATACATATATATATATATATAAATTGAATTCATGGTCCCTAAGTTTAAAATTTCTATTTTGGGGCATCTAGGTGGCACAGTGGATACAGCACTGGCTCTGGAGTCAGGAGGATCTGAGTTCAAATCCAGTGTCAGACATTCACTAGCTGCATGACCCTGGGCAAGTCACTTAACCTCGATTGCCTACAAAAAACCCCACAACCCCAAAATATGTCTATTCTGCACTTTCTCTTGTTCAATTTCTCATTGGCAACATGCTGCTGTTGCCTATTCTCATGACTTCTCTATGCCTCTCTGTTGCTGTTTGGTTCATCTACAACTTTAATTCTCCAGAGACTGTGGCATTCCAAGATCCATGGTCATATAGCATCCCAGAAAAAATATTGTTAAAAAGGGTTGACCTTTGTTTTTGAGAGAAACTTGGGGTTATCAGAAGTCTGACTGTTCAACTCTGTACCCAACTCATCACTGACAAAGTCAGTCTAAGATTTCCATGCTGATAGATGAACTCTATGGATTGACTAGCCAAACTGCGTGTCATAGTCCAGCCTAGTTGTTAGAGACCCAGTGGTCTCCAAACTTTTTTTATAATATACACCTATTTTAAAAAAAATTTTGAGCATGTACTCTCAATGTGTGTATATTTACTTATTTATACATTATATACATAGACTAATATACTATTAGGACAGTTGGGTGATGCAGTGGATAGAGCACTGGATCTGGAATCAGGATGACCTGAGTTCAAATCTGATCTCAGCAACTGAATAGCTGTGTGATCTTGGACAAGTCACTTATCCCTGTTTGTCTCAGTTTCCTCATCTGTAAAATGAGCTGGAGAATGTGGCAAACCATTCCAGTATCTTTGCCAAGAAAAACCCAGATGAGTTCACAAAAAGTTGGACACAACTAAAACAAACAAACAACAAAAATATACTATTATTTATATTTTAAAATAAAAAGGTATTAATAAGGATGAGATAAAGATAATAAATCAATAAGCATTTATTAAGCGTATGCAATAAGCTCTGAGTATACAAAGACAAAGGTAGTTCCTTCCCCAAAGGTATTTATATTCTATCAAAAGAAATAATGTGAAGATATGTTAGCAGATAAAAAAATAGATAGGAGGAAAATATAAGGTAATTTTGTGGTGAGCTTGGGTGACTGGGAGGATGATAGTGAACCCTCAACAGTAATAGGTAAGTTGAGTTTAAGATATCTACAGAATATCGAATTTGTGGTATCTGATGGGCAGTTGGAGATGTGAGATTAATATTAAGAGTTTAGTGCTGGAGAAGTAGATCTTAGAATTGTCTGCACAAGAATTATAATTAAAACTATGGGAGTAGATGAGATCACCAAACAAAATAGTATAGAAGAAGAAGAGAAGAGGGCCCAGGACAGAGTCTAGGGGGACCCCCACGATTATCGTGTATGACCTGGATGAAGGTCCAGCAAAGAGACAGAGGAGCAATCAGACACATAGAAGGGGAACCAGGAGAAAGTGGTGTCAGGAAAACCTAGAGAGAAGAATCAAAGAGGAAAAGGTGATAAACAGAGTCAGAATTTTCAGAGGAATCAAGGATGTGAGTTGAGAAGAGACCATTAGAATTGACAATTGAGAGATAATTAGTCACTCTGGAGAGAGAGGTTTCAATTGAATGATAGGACTGGAACCTAAATTGTAAAGAATTAAGGAGCAATTAAGAGGAAAGTGGAGGCACCCATTATAGGTAACCTTCTCAAGGAGTTTAGCTATGAAAGAGAGGAGAGGCATAAGATGGCTAGGGGGAAGGGGAGGGATGAATGAATCAAGTGAGGGTTTTTTGAGGATGGGGGAGACATGAGTATGTTTGTGGGCAGCCAGTAGATAGGGAGTGATTGAAGATTAGGGAGAAAGAAGGGATAATAGAGGAGGCAATCTGTGGCAGAGGATAGGATGTATGGGACTGCTTGTACAAGTAGAGGATTGATGAGAAGGGCCACCTCTTTATGTGAAACAGAGGTGAAGGAGGGGATGGTGGCAGAAGACATCTGAGTAATGTGAAATGAGGGATGGGGAAAAGATCGAGTTCGGTGAAACGTGAAGCAAACTTCTCAGCTGAGGAGGGAGGTCTGGAGGAGAGATCAAAAGATTTGGAAAAGTCACTGTGATGAGTGGGATGGTAAACTAATCAGGAAGATATAAAAGGATTGCCCTGTCACAGTGAGGGACCAGTTGAGATTATATAACATTAACTTGTAATAGAAATCACTTAACTTCTCAAAATCTCCTTTTCTATCTCTAAAATGAAAAAAAAATGAACTAGATATCTGTGAAACTTTTCTCTTCCTGCTCTGAAATTTTTAACAAGTCACGATCAGATTCTTGTCCCTTATGAGTATGGAGCCATATTCTATCCAAGTTACCTCTGCAAATGTTTAACAGGGCAGAGAAAAATGAGACACATGAATCATCTTAATTCATCTGAAGTCAAATGCTGCTTAAATACTAAGCCAGGCAGGATCCAAGCATCCTCCAAGGCTCTTGAATTTACAAAAGGGGAGTTTACTGTGACACAGGAGGCTCCTGAGCTCTGAGTAAGGAAAGTGACTCATTTTTCCCCCTCCTACAAAGATAAACAGGAAATTCTAGATATCTGACCTCTGTTTTGTTTTTATTAGTGTTCTTATTTAAGCAACATTTCCTGAATATACATTGGACAGAGAGTAAAAGTGTTGTCCCTGCGTTCAAGATGTTTATGGTCCATGATGACCAAGGTCGTCCCCAGTCATTCTGACCTGTATCATGCCACTGGACCCAGATGACTCCGGAGGACAAAGTGAGGCTGGTGACTTTGCACAGCTCTCCTTCACTTACATCCAATTCACTTGCATGTCATGGCATCACCTTCCTGATGTCACTGGTCCTCTTCCAGAATGAAGGACAAACAACAACAACAGTCCATGATGGTTTATCAATAGCCCATTTACCATACCTTATGAAAGTTTCTCCTTTATCTTGAAGCAATGATCATTTATCAAGAAATGGGTCTTAATAGGGATTGATAATCCTCTCTTAGGTAACTTCTAGTAAGTTCCAGGGAAAGTATTAATTTGTAATAGTGTCAAAGTACATTGTGGGATACAATTTAACATCCACTTAAATGAGATTTTACCCCTAAAGACAGGAGAAATCTCTCATACTCTTTATTTTGTCCATTAACATGGAAAAGACCAGGTTATTGGATAGCTTAGTTGCTGTTTTTGTGTGGGGGGAGGGGCACAAGGGGGAACGGGGTGGTAACCAACTTAATTTCTCATTTACCAAGGTCCAAAGGTGCCTGACGTACAATAATAGAGTAGTTTAGGCCCTGGAAGAACAGGAATTAATATGGCATCTAGCAGCCTGAAGTGGGAGCAATCTAGTAAACCACTACCACCACCACCACCACCACCACCACCACCACCACCACCACCCCCCTTCCCCTCTTCAACCCATCAAGTAAATTAGGCTAATTTCCTTTAAAAGGTATTGAAACTATCCTCAAGACTTGATTGACTCAGGGGACTAAAAGCTCAGGATGTTGACATAATTTCCTTGTCACCCAGATATAAAGCAGCCACTAGGAGCTCAAGGAACTCTGGTGTTTGATGAACCACAATGGGCAACTCAGGCAAGAGAACATCACTCAGGTGTATCAACTCACAGTGTGCTCAGTGACCATCCTTGTTGAATAGCCTTCTCCTACCATAAGTCAGTCATTTATAATAAATATAAACTGATAAATATTTATTAAATGCCTACTATATGCCAGACACTGTTTTAAGTACTAGGGATAGATAGCATAAAAAAACCCCCCTACAACCCTACCTCAATGAGCTTACAATCTAATGAGGGAAACAACATACAAAAGACAGCTGAAAAGCAGGAGTGAGGGTGAGGAGAAGGAACCTGGTGTAGGGGCATGGTGGATGAATCAGAAAAGTCCCAAAGTGGTGCCATCAGCTGGGAAATGAGGAAGATTAAGACTAAATCTAGGGGCGGTTGGGTGGTGCAGTGAATAGAGCACCGGCCCTGGAGTCAGGAAGACGTGAGTTCAAATCCGGCCTCAGACACTTAACACAAAACTAGCTATGTGACTTTGGGCAAGTCGCTCAACTCCAATTGCCCTGCCTTCCCCTCCAAAATAAAAACAAACAAACAAACTAAGTCAATCTCCTTTTGCTAACTTCTGAATGACCTACAAATGCCTCATTTCATTCCAAGATCATCTCTAAACTATGATAGTACTGGGTCTGAGTCAGGCCCACAGATCCAGCCTCAGTCAGAACACAGTCCGCGTCCCAAAGCCATTTGGGTCAAACTTCCTATCACAGGACAATGTATTATCCCCATGTCAAAGTACCCATTTATCTAAACCTGGATGCTTTTGGTTGCCCACTTTCAATGTACATTTTAGAGAGTACGACTGCTTTGAGAAAGAAAGGTTTTCCCTGTGATGATTATTTCACTTTGTTATGTATTACAGGCTATGCCCACCCACCAGACACCTTTTCATTGCCCTTTGGATGAGAATCACTTCTTATTCTTCAGAGACTATTAGCATTCCATGACTCACAACTAGGCAACAACACTGGCAGAATATTAATGTTAAACAGATGGGTCTTTGTTTCACGGGGAAGTTTAGGGTCACTAAAAGACCTTTACAGTTTTGTAAAACCATCCAGTTCACCCTCCTTTTCTCATTTAATTCTGTGACTACCTTACTGTTGCCAGGTGGTAGCTGAGTGACTTTTCAAATTCAGCCTCACACATTTCCTAGCTGTGTGACCCTTGGCAAGTGATTTAAGCTCTGGTTTTTTTTATGTGTATAAAGTGGGATTAATAATAACACCCACCTCCCAGGGTTGTTGTGAAGATAAAATGAATTCAGATTTATAAAGCACTTTGTAAAATATGAAATGCTATATAAATACTGTTATTGTTGTTTTTGTCATTATTATCCATATGTAGTGTCTGTCTAACTCTCTCTCTCTTTCACACACACACACACACACACACACACACACACACACACACACACATTCTGGTAGATGAATTCTCTAGGTTGTCCATTGAATTCCATGTCATAATAAACGCCAGCATTGATATAACTCTTGAAGGTTTGTAAAGTACTTTACAAATATTCTCTCATTTGATCCTCATAACAACTCTGTGAGGCTTATGATATTATTATCCCCATTTTACAGATGAAGAAACCAAAGCAGACAGAGGTTAAAGTGACTTACCTCTAGGACCACATACTAAGTGTCTGAGGCAGGATTTGAGAGCCAGCACTCTATTCACTGAGCAACCTGTCTAGACAATAAGCATTCTTTATCCATTTGGTTTTTCCTGTGTGGATGGTTAGGTCAAGCTATACTGAGTGATTGTGGACCTCATTTAGGCAACTTTGTAATGTTTCCTGGGCTTGATACAGCTAGAACAAAGTCATCCACAAATAGGAGAATAATAGAAAGGTCACATGTCAAGGGTAAGGCATAATAGAGGGACTGCCCATATGCTCCATTTTGATGCTCATGATGTCAAGAGAAAAGAAGGGATATTTTAGCTTGTTGGGTGGATCACCCAAGCTAAATTTATCAGAGAACAGAGAGGAGAACTACATATAAAGTTTATTTTTTATGATTAATTAATTAATTTTTGATTTATGGAATAAAACAAGCATTTCCATGACATAGTATAATAAAAAAGATAACTGTACATGAAATTGCAAATCTACTATGCTATCCCTTTTAAATATATAATAAAGTTATCATGTAAATTTCTTTTTTTCTCCCTCTCCTCCCACTCTGTCCTAGAGATGGCTACTATTTTATATATATATATACATACATATATATATATTAGATATTAGATTATAGGTATATATATATATATATATATATATATATATATATATATATACATATACCTTTAATTATTCTATACATATTTCTGCTTACCAGTTCTTTCTCTGGATGCAGACAGTATCTTGTTTTTTATGTCCTTTATGGTTAATTTGGAATTTATAATTGTCAAAATGACTTGGTTGTTCAAAGTTGTTCTTCAAACAACATTGCTGTTACTGTATACAATGTTCTCTTAGTTTTGCTCATTTTGCTCTTCATTATTTCATTCAAGTCTTTCCACGTTTTTCTAAGATCATTAAGCTCATTGTTTCTCTAAGCACAGTAGTATTCCATCACAATCATATGGCACACCTTTGTTCAGCCATTCCCCAATTCATGGGCATCCCTGCAGTTTCCAGTTCTTTGCCACCAAAAAGAGAGCTACTGTAAACATTTTAGAACATTTAGGTTCTTTTTTTTTTCCCTAATCATCTTTGGGAATAGACTTCTTAGTGGTATTGCTGGGTCCAAGGGTATAGTCAGTTTAATGACTCTTTGGGCATAATTCCAGATTGTTCTCCAAAATGATTGAATCAGTCCACAATTCCATCAAAAACGAATTAGGGTCCCAATTTTTCCACACCCCTCGACATTTGTCACTTTACTCTTTTGTCCTTTTAGTCAATCTGGTAGATGTACCTACCATTCAAGTACCATTTACCATCTGGAGAGTAGAAGGGAATACTCATGTCCATGAGATCACTGATCCACTTGCGTGTGTGAGTTTGAAAGATGATTATTATACTTCACTAATACTTGCTTCTTTACATTTATTTAGTATTTTTCCAAAGATCCATGATTTTTCTGGGGGATATGCAGACACATTGATATTGGTTGGCAGGAAGTTACTCATCAAACGTGTGTAATTATTCAGTCAGAAGTCTCTCAGAGAACTCAGAGATTTTTTGTCTAAACCCACATTGCCACTGCCTAATTTATTTATTTGGCATTTGAAATATCAATCTAGAAAAAAAAAAGAAAATGGAATAAAAAAAAAACCAAATATCAAACTGAATAGCTGGGGGCATCAATTGTTATAACTTTAAAAAAAATTCTATAGTAGAAAAATGTTTGGTTTTCCATTATCTAATTCTGTCAAAGTTTAACTCATGTAGTTTCCTTATTTGATTTTGGGATCAATTTCCTTCTTAGTGGCAGCGACATTTCTTTTGTTTTTATAGACTATGCACCAAGACTGTCAACATTTTTCACTCCAGAATTAAACCAGTAATATTTTAGTGAAGGTGGTTGAAGGGGGTGCGGTCTGTGTGGCACAAGCTAGGGAGGGGCTGTGCTGCTGTGGGTTAGGGGTGGGGAGGGAGAATACCAAGGGACCATCAGGTAGAGGGCCGTTGTACTGCTCATAACTAATATATAAAAATATCAATATTTTGTGAGAACTACAGCTTTTCTAAAAAAAATTCTCTATCCCCTTTTTCTTACCTACCGAACCATACCTACCTATAGTTCTCATACCTGCCAAACTAGATGAATTGGGGAGTGGCCACTACAAGATAGGAAGAAGAATCTCTGTATAGTTATCCAGTAATATACACCAGACAAAATCTGAGGAAGTAGCCAGTAACAAAGTCTGTGACTTCATATGTCTCTACAAAAATGCATAAAACATGGGTCACAAGCAAAACAAGCTAGGGATCCTAAGGCAAAGAGTCATATTCAACATCACAGTATAACTAATACTAGTAGGCTGGAATTCACACTGGAACACTGCTCAGCAAAGGTATACCTTGTTAAAAATAGGAATAAGGAGTAAGTTCTAGTAGCATATATATTAAGATATACACATGCTAATAAATCCAAGAACTCAGGAAGAGAAATCTTAGATAGCTAAGGATAAAATATGCATCAAGCACTTATTATATAACAGAAAGTATTTGGGTAAAGATCAATGGGAGAAGATACTGACATATACTATGCAACATTTGGATTTTTTAAAAAAGATGATGTTTGGGGAAAAAAAATCACAAAGCTGGCACAGTCAGGCAATAGCGTGGATAGAGTCATAGATTTGGAGTGAGAAAGATCTGAGTTCAAATTCTGCCTCAAACTTATAAGCTATATGACTTTAGGCAAGTCAGCCTCAGGTTCTCCATCTGCAAAATGGGCATACTAAAAGCACCAAACTTGTAGTGTTGTTGTGTGGATGAACTGAAATATTTCTACGTGCTTTGCAAACCTTAATAATCCATAGTTGTAGTAGTAGTAATAGTAATAGGAGGAAGACAAGGAGACAGCTAGGTGGCTCAGTGGTTAGAGTGCTGGCCTGGGTAGGCTCATCTTCCTGAGTTCTAATCTTGCCTCAGACACTTACTGGATGTGTGACCCTGGCCAAGTCATTTTAACCCTGTTTTCCTCAGTTTCCTCATGTTGCCTTCTAGAGAAGGAAATGGCAAAGCATTCCAGTATCCTTGCCAACAAAACCTCAAATGGAGTCACCAAGAGTCAGAGATGACAGAAACAACTGAATAACAAGAATAGATGTAGTAGGTTATTGTTGTCATAGTTATCATAGGAAACTTCAGACATTGACTACAACACTCTTTCTACTAAAGCTAAAAAATTCTCAGCTTACCTTAATGATAATTTAATTTTCAAAAGATGGGAACTGCTACCCTGGATCTGATTCTAATCAACAAAAGTGAACTGGCAGTTCAGACATAAAAGAGAGCAACTTTGTTGGCAAGTGACCTCTCCGCCTCAGAATTTGTGAGAGAGCAGAGGAAAACCTTGCACTGTTTCACCCGTATCTTACCAGAGAAGATTAGATTTCAGCAGGTTCCGAGAATTGTTAGCATCCCACTGGATTAAAATTCAATAAGGAAAGTCAGCTGAAGAGGGATAAGAAGCTCTTATGAATGAGATTCTGAAGGTGCAAAGCTAAATCATTCTTGGGAAAATCTTCCTGAAGATGAAGAAATGTATGAAACTTTTTACAAAGACACATATAGAACAATAGAACAGTTGTATAGTAGTAGCATCAGGGACATTACATTTCAGAATGAACTGAAGCTGCTAGTGAATACTTAAGGGCAGAGTTTTCTTTTTGTTTCAAGCTATTGTTAGGGGGAAAGAAGGAAGATAAAAGCAGGATGGGGTCTTGTTAAATCATTGAAACAGGTATTTTGCTTTTTTCCTCTCTGCTAAGTATAATGATCTTTGAACTTTTAGGATAGAGAGCTGCTGTATTCACTTAACTCCATTTCCCTTAGTTTCCTTATCTGTAAAATGAGCTGGAGAAGGAAATGGCAAACCACTCTGGTATCTTTGCCAAAGATACGTTAAAGGAGTGGAAACCCAAGATAAGTAAGGAGGTTGGAAGAGAATTCTGAGCTGGCTTCACCGAGTTCAAATCACATATCCAAGAATGCTGAAAAAATCAGGTGATATCATTGCAAAAATGATCAATCATCTTTGAAAGATCATGAAGAACTGGAAAAGTATAGCAAGACGAGAAGAAGACAAAATCCAGGAAATTCAGAAAAGGGAAGAGAGTAGAATGGACAAACAATAAGCGGGTGAGCCTGACCTACTCTTGGCACATGACCAAGCCATCATGCTCTTGTTTGGAAAGAACATTGTACTGGTTGTACCAGAAAATTGAAAAGACACCTAAATGAGATCTACAGTCACTCACAATTGTTTGGCCTAGTCATCCACAAAGGAAAAAAACAAGTGGATGAAGAATGTGTATTTCCAGACTGTAGCTAGAAAAAATCTAGCATCTATTAAGGAAATGACGTGTCAATATCCAAAAAGGGAAGTTTTGATCACTAAGGGTTCCTTGGCTAATTTTTGTTGTTCAGTCATTTTTCAGTTGTCTGACTCTTTGTGACTCCATTTGGTGGTTTCTTGGCAAAGATACTGGAGTGGTTTCCCATTTCCTTTTCTAACTTGTTTTACAGATGAGCAACTGAGGCAAACACGGTTTGCCTAGAGTCACACAGCTTGTAAACATCTGAGGTTGCATTTGGACACAGGAAGATGAGTCTTTTTGACTCCAGGCCTAGTATTCTATCCACTGAACCACCCAGAACAGGTCCTATCAGACTAATAACCTTTTTTGAAACTATTTCTACATTCTTAAATCAAAGAGATGCTATAAGTTTGTTTGCCAAAATTTCAGTGAGACAATCAACAAAGTCCATCATATTTATTGCTATAGACAAGATGGAGAAATATAGTTTTGATGATAAAGTTAGGTGGATTCTGAACTAGGTGAAAGACTATAAACAAGGAATAGTCAGCAATGGGTTGCAATCAACTTATAGAGAAGTGTAGTAAAGTACCTCAGGGATCTTAGATCTGTTCTAGTCAAGATTTTGGTCAATGACGTGAGTGAAGCTATAGATAATTGTTGAATTCATCAATGACACAAAACTGGGAGAGATAGCCAATATGTTGAATGCTATATTGGAGAAGCAACTCTTTGGATTTCCTGAGATTCCCCAACCCAGAGTGAGCTAACCCTTTCAGCTTGTGCTGAGGCAGAGCTGCTCTGTTAGCTGATTGTAGGCCAAGTCAGACTTCAGACCAAGCTTCATCCCCATCCAGCTATCCCACCAAAGCACCAAGGTCTAGCCAATACAGGCATCTTTCCATCTGCTCTGCAACTGTCCACATAGCCCAGTGGTTCTCAACCTTCCTAATGCCGCAACCCTTTAATACTCATATGTGGGCGTGTCTGCATGTGGGTGGACCCGCCTGAAGACAGATCGAGGAATGGTGTCTTGGTTCGTAAGGCCATTGGAAATATGTGTTTTCCGATGGTCTTAGGCGACCCCTGTGAAAGGGTCGTTTGACCCCCAAAGGAGTCGCGACCCACAGGTTGAGAACTGCTGAGTCAGCCTTTTTGAAAATCTTCCCATTTTATTCCCTTTTACATTTTTAACATTTCTTTTTAAATTTTCATTTCAAATTCTTTCCCTCCATCTGCTCCTCTCCCACCCATTGAAAAGGCAAACAATGATACCCATTATATATGTGAAGTCATGCAAACATATTTCCATATTAGCCACCACATGTCATTCTGCCTCCCATTCACAGCTTTGTCCCATACCCAGTCATTGGCTAAGTCTTGATGCTTTTACCTCCTGAGCAGTTCTTGAATTTGGCCTCTTTTCTCTACTCACACTACAGTCACCCACAGCAGGTGCTGTTTAACTGTAGTATTTAGCTCCTCAATGCCTACTAGATAGAAAACAATTAAGAAATACTGGTCAATTAATTGATTAACAGATTTGGGACCCAAAAAGATTTCAACAGGTTAAAATGATGGACCAAACCTGATAAAAATATAAGTAAAAACAAACTCTTATATTTGGGTTCAAAATATCAACCTCACAAGGAAAAGATAACAACAGTGGCTTCTTAAGGCAGTCCTTTGTTTGAAACAGATTTCTATGTTTTAGTAGACTGCAAGTTCAAAATATTCTAATAATATGACCAACAGCATCCCCAAAGCTAATTATGATCTTAGGTTTCATCAGGAAAGGCATAGTGTCCAGTACTCGAGAGATAATTGTCTCATTGTAACCTGGCCTGCTCAGATATCTTGAGTTCATTTCTCTGTGCGGTGTTTTAGGAAGGATTTGACAATCTGGAAGGCTTCCAGTGAAGGATAATTAGAATGGTGCTTACTTCATGGTACTTATTATCCTGTTGTGTTCTCTATGCTTGTATCCTAGTAGTAGAACTTATTGATTTATATATTTATCCTGCTGGCGACCCAGAGCAAAAGAGGTAAGATCTCATAGATCTAAGATCTGTTGTACATGCCAGACACAGGCCCAATAGAGTGTCAACAGGAGGAACATTTGGCTGAAGATGGGGGCCCTATAAAGACTGAGCCATGAAGTGGTCTTGAATAACAGATACCAACTTCAAAGATACTTCTCCTTCCAGTTCTTAACCTTTTTTTGAGCAGCAAGATGGCATGGTGCATGGAGCGCTAGAGTTAGAATCAGAAAGAGCTGAGTTTGAATCCACCACCAGACACTAGCTGTGTGACCCTGGCCAAGTCAGTTAACCTCTGCCAGCCTCAGTTTCCTCCTCAATAAAATGGAGATAATAATAGCACCTATTTCATAGGGTCATTGTGAAGATCAAATAAGGTAATAAATAAAAAGCACTATTATGATTCTTGTGTCATTTTCCTCTCTTCTGGATTACTATTTTTAAATACATGAAATAAAATATGTACGGTACAAAGGAAACCAATTATGTTGAAATAAAGATGTATTTTTTTTCCTGTTCAAGTTCACAGACTCCCTGAAAAATCTATTAATGGAGCCCTTGTGTATCCGTCGACTACAG
The DNA here is from genome assembly GCA_028627135.1 of Pseudochirops cupreus. NCBI lineage: Eukaryota > Metazoa > Chordata > Mammalia > Diprotodontia > Pseudocheiridae > Pseudochirops > Pseudochirops cupreus. Next base: position 166,787,216 of record CM053580.1, on the reverse strand, counting down.
AGTAAGAATTTCTATTCTGGTGGAATGGTAATAGGGGATGAGAAACAAAGAAAAATTGAGCCCACTCTACATAAACCTTTACCCAGAATGAAAAATGGTTCTTCTGTCTACATATTCTGCTGTCTGCATAAGCCTGCTACATATTCTGAAGCTGAGCATCCTAGGGGCACAGGGAGAGCTAGAAAACATGAGTGTAAATCCTTTATCTGCTCTGTTACGTGATTAAGTCCTTGTAGTGAGTTTGACAAATAGTTCCTTTCTTTTTGGAAAAAACAACAACATTGTTTTTATTCTTAGCTAAACAAACACTAAATAAAACCAGCATTTACATATATAAAAAAGAACAGAAAAAGTGAATCTATTTTATATATAGTTTGCTTTTCCTTTTAAATATATTATAAATTCAGCTTGTACCTTTTGGAGCCATCCTGCTTGTCTCTCTTTGCTTCTGTCCTTTGTTCTCTTCTTTTAATTTTTTAGGTGTTTCAATGACCTTATTATTTAATTTTCTTTTTCCTTTTTTAAAAATAATCATTGCTAACCTCCTTTTCCCCCATATCACCTATCCTAAAAATTGAAAGAGAAAAAACAAAACCCCTAAAGCAAATAGGCATAGTCAAGCGAAACAAATTCCCCCATTGGCTAGCTCTATAACATCTGCTTCATTCTACATCTTGATTCTATATAATTTTATTGTCAGGTAGCATGCTTCCATCATTGGAATCATTACATGGATCAGAGTTCTTAAATCTTTCAAAGTTTTTTTTTTCTTGATAGTATTATTACCATATAAATCATTTTCCAGGCCTAATTATTTCATTCTGTGTCAGATCATACAAGTCTTTCTAGACTTTTCTATTACTCTCCCTTTGGTCATTTCTTATAGCACAATAATATTCTGTTACATTCATATACCATAATTTGTTCAACCATTCCCTGATTGGTTAGCATCCCCCTAAATTTCCAGTTCTTTGCTGTAAAGAAAAGAGCTACCATAAATATTTCTGTATGTATGAGCTCCTTCTTTCTTTGAATAATTCGGGGGAGGAAGTGGGAGAGGTGGTCCCAACAGCGGTGGCACTGTATCAGAGGGCATGTAGTGACTTCGGAGGCATAATACCAAATAGCTTTCCAGAATAGCCGGATAAATTCATAGTTCTATCAGTGCGTTAATATGTTCCTGTTGTCCTACCCTGTTTTAACAATTATCATTTTCCTTTTTTTGGACATTTTTACCAATCTGATGGGTGTGAGGTACAACCTCCAAGTTTGTTTTAATTCACATTTCTCTATTAGTGATTTGGAACATTTTTTTCATGCAACTTTTGATAGTTTACATTGTTTCCTTTGAGCAATGCCTGTGCATACATGGTGTTTGACCACTTATCAGTTCCTTTCCTGAACCCTAAAAGGGCCCAGTCACTTACACCAATCAACATACTATCTAAAAGCTTGGTATTCACTTGGGGCTTTTGGCATGATTCCAACTCCTTCCCCCTCAGTTTATAAGTCGTTCTCTGATATGAACTTTTCTCAAGTTACCATATGGCATAAATTGCCTCACTGTACTGAATACCTGATCTTGTGAATTCCAGAAATGCATGACAGCCTGGCACAAGGACACGTTTAAGACAGTAAGAAAAATCTTACTTGTCATTTACAGCTTAGCTCAGTCAACACTAGCCTGAGTATTTTACCTAAAAGTCAAGAGAGACAGACATTCATGAACCTTTTTCCCTAGTAGCTCAACAATGAAGTGTTTTGTTGAGGTACATTGGAGCAACAAAAGGTAAAAACCTTCTCTGAAGCCCTTTTCTGGGTAATCATTTCATTTAAAACATTTCCCCAAATGTGCCTCAGAAGAGAGAAAGCTCAATTTACCTTTGATCTGCTAAACGGCAGAGACATTCCCTTAGAGAGTCACCCTTTGAAAACAAAGTTCTGGAGAAACTGCTTGCTCCCAGGCTCACTGTCCACCACAAACAAACATTGCTTTGTGGCACTGGGTGTGTGTGTGTGGTGTGTAAATAGATTGTGGGAAGGAGTGAGGCTGGTTTTTCAAGTTCCTGTTTCTCTTACTCTGTTAGGTTCAATGCAGTTCAGCATTTGATATCCTTGGTCTACAAGAAGAGGAGAGGAGATAAATCTCCCAATTCTAGCTTTCTGAACAAGGTAAGGACTGTGTAATACAGGATAGAAAGAATGATAGCTTCCTTTATTGTTTCATTAGTTATTTGTTAGGGGTCGGGGGTATCAGGAACCACCTCACGTTTTTGTAACGTTTTCTCTTTGTACATGTAGACTCTCTTTCTCTTTGCTTCTTTCTTTCCTTTGTTCTTTTCCTCTTTCTCTTCTCTTTTTCTTTCTTTCCTTTTCTTTTTCCTCCTTCTGTTTGTCTTTCTCTTTCTTTCTTTCTCTTTCTTCCTTTCTTCTTCTTTCTCTCCCTTCCTTGCTTCTTTTCTTTTCTTTTCTTTTCTTTACAAATTCCTTTTTAAAAAAAAGCTATTGAAATTGTGCTAAGTGATGGCTAGGAGATGGTGGCATTGAATGTATTTAAAGCATCAAATTACCTGATTTGTTAAGATATAGATTTTGTCTGGTGAGTGCCAAAGGGTCATATAGGTAGTGAGGTAAATAGATTCACTGAATGGGCACTGCCTCTATCCTAAATGTATATCCTAGGGACATGAGAAGTTCAAGCTTGAAGGACTTTTCTTTCTGTCACTGACAAATTTTCCTCTTACTCAGTACCTCTTTGATTTAATCAAACAATTCAAGTATTTGATTCACGATCATGGGGTTTTTTGTACCCCATTAAGTCTTTTTCATACTTGTAGAGTCATTTATTGGGAAGACTGCTAAAATTCAGAGCCCTAGAATGATTCCAAGATAAATATGAAATTTTCAACACAACAGGGAGTCCAGACTCAAAGATTACATATGATTATACACTCTAAAGAAGCATCAATTTCTCTTATGGTGAGCCACATTCTGTCGCTTCTTAATACCATATTTACTCCTTTGAAAGGAAAAAAAAATTCCACCAATTTTCTAGTACGTAGTTTAAAACTGACAGTTTGAAAGGAAAAAGGTTGACTGCCTTTTCCTCAAAATATTTAAATGACTGAATGGCAACTAATACATTTCTATATGGAAATTCATTTTGCCCATAAAGGCATATTTAAAATACTATTATAATTAAATGTTCAGAAAAGTGGAATCCCTCAAAATCACTTTATATATTAAAAGAACAATGTAGCAAATCACTTAACTTCGCTATGCTTCAGTTTTCTAGTTTTTAAAATCAGAGTAATATTACCTGCAGCATTCATCATACAGTGTTATGATTATCAAATGAGAAGGTATATGGAAAAATTTTGTAAATTATAGTGCTGTGTAAAAGTCATTATTATTTTTACTTTTACATTTCTAAGAAAGCATTTAGTGCATGACTGCCATTTGAAAGATACAAGGCTAGATTCTGGATACAAAGACAAAAACAAATTTCTGGCTTTGAAGTTCTTACATTCTATTGGAGATGAGAGAAAGAAGCTCGGGAATATGCCCTAGGGACATTATATTTAGTACTTCCTATTTATTCTATTAAAATTGTACCCAAAGTCAAGTGATCTCAAGCAGTGGGTGATATTCTTTCTTCAATATTTGAAGGATCAGTGATTTCAGTGGTTTTCATTTATGCCCTACCACTAATACATGATATTGTGAGCTGTTGTGTCCTCCTCCTCTCCAAAAAAATCATAATATGGTTGCCATACTCTTGGTAGATAATTAGCCTCTGCAGACTTAGGCAGACTGGCTCTCAGATGACATTCAGTCTATTGTTAGGTCCATGCTAGGTCTAACTTAGTAAGACCTCTCTGAGTTTGTGTTCTATTGGCTTTGTTTTCAACAGCATATTGGGCCTTTTGTGTTTAGAAAATGAAAATTGAATTTATAAAAAGAAATGGTTTCTGTCATTTCCAACTATTACAGTATCTGCACAATTCTTTGCCTTAAGTAAAAGGCAATATATTTTTAAAAGGTTTGATTTCTACATATATGCATAAAGAATTCCCCTGAAATTAGTAATTTGGAACTTGGGCAGTTAAGTGACATAGCAAATAGGGTACCAGCCTTAGAGTCAGGAGGACCAGAGTTCAAATCCAGCCTCAGACACTTACCAGTTAGATGACCTTGGGCAAAACACTTAACCCTATTTGCCTCAATTTGCTCATATATAAAATGAGTTGGATAAGGAAATGGCAAATTACTCCAGTATCTTTGCTAAGAAAATCCCAAATGAGGTCATGAAAGGTCAGCCATGACTAATCAACCAAATAACAACAACAAAATTTGGAAATTATTTGGTAATGACACACTTAGTACTTCAGAAAGTACAGAGTTGGGGTGGCTAGGTAGCACAGTGAATAGAACACCCACCCTGGAGTCAGGAGGACCTGAGTTCAAATCTGGCCTCAGACACTAAACACAAAATTAGCCATGTGACCTTGGGCAAGTCATTTAACCTCAATTACCCCTCCAAAAAGCTAAAAAAAAAAGTACAGAGTGTGATACTTCATCTAGTGATACAACTCAAAACCCATTCATATCTTCTAATCCTGTGCAACGATAGACCAAAGACTCCCATAAATGTTTCCTAGAGGGAACAATTTTTCAGAAGCAAATTGGGATAAAGCAAAGTTTTCTAACAATTAGAGCTTCCTTAAAATGGACTGGCCAGCCTCAGGGGGTGGTGGGTTCTCTCCAGAGTGATGGAGCTAGCTCTAACTGGCTCAGAAGATAATGTTTAATTTTCAGTGTGAGCATTTTCACCTTGGAAATTGGCAAACGTTGCAAATCATGTGTTTACCAGTTTCCAAGATGAAAATGTTCATGCTGAAAATTAAACCATCTCTGAAGTAATAGAATGTTAATAATCTATTAAAAATTTTTAAAATGTATTGTGGGTGTATGTACATTTTTTTTTCCCCTGGAGAGCCATTTGCTAAACATTTACCAGCATATCTTTTACTGTGCCACACTTGAGGTCTTTCTACTTTCTCAGTGACCATTTCATGAAAATATTGTAGAGGAGATCCTTATTCAGGTATGTGCTGAATTATATGACCTTTGAGGTCCTGTCCAACTTTAAGATTCTGTGATTCTATGACGCATATATAAGGAACCACACACACATATACACATATACTAACATTCCTACTCACATTTGCATACAATGTGTGTGAATAGGCTTTTGACAGAAACACGGAGATCATCTCCCTGAAATTCTGAAAACAGGTCACCAAATTTTCATATCTTCATTTAGTCCTGGCCATTTACTATCAGAATCAAAATAAAGATGAGAACTGGCTAAGGACAAGAATTGTGGAATAAATAATTTCCTTTTGGGACCCTTGCCTTCCATGATTCTGTACATAGTACTTATCTTTATGTTTCCCTAACATTCTCTGCTAGCCTTGTTTTTGGCTGTTCAACCATTCATTTATTCAGTTTTGATGAAGTTTCCTGATTACTTAAAGACTAAAATTAGTCAGAATATTTTCTGCCTTTTCATGATCTGTACACAAATTTAGGATATTTGTTGAAATCAAAATCCTGTTCCCATGGATTTAGAAGAAAAAGAAAAATATAACATTAGCAAGTTCCAGGGACCAGATGTGAAATGAACAGTTGATGGGTTGTTTTCAGCTTGAGTTCTGTTTTCCTGCTTCATAACTGCATCTTTCTATGTTTTGCTGGTATATATTCGTAATTAACAAATAATATATAGCATATAGTAATCTAGGAAGAAGTGTGACATTGAGGAGAGTGTGTTGGTATTAAAGTCAAGGCAAGTCATGGTGTTGAATGCTGCTGCCTTTGTGATATTGACAGGTCACTTATTCTCTCAACTTGAATTTCACCATTTGTAAAATGGAAATAATAACAGCATCTACCTCCCCGAATTTTGGGGAATTTTTTT